>CM031865.1:20534463-20735923 GCA_018697195.1 Certhia americana
TCTCGCCCCCTCCCCCCCCCCCCCCCCCCCTCCCCCCCCACCCCCCCCACCCCCCCCCCCCCCCCCCCCCCCCGCCCCCGGTGCCATCTTCTCTGCCAAAATCATAACTCACTACCAATAACCTTAATTAAAAATATTAATGCTGGAAAAGTGTGCCTGGAAAGTCTGCAGCTCCATTCTACTTTCCCTCCAATTGCTGGGTAATTGCAATAATTCCTGTGTCTTGGGGAGGATCACTCCCCAGAGCCTGCCTTCCCGTGCCTCCAAGTGCAAAATCCTTTATTATTTTTCAGGCTGGCTCTGTCGCCAAGGTGGTACCACTTCATTAGGAAGAGGGAGAACGGATTTCAGGCAGAACCCATTATGTACTGGGAACGGGGCCATGCACAGGAGCTGCTGCTGAGCTGCTCATCCAGGAGCTTCCCACGTGCTGGGAGGGGAGGAAGCAGAGGATATACATCCTCCTTCCTGGCAAAGGCCTGCCCTGGCAGCAGGAGATGGAACAGGACATTTCCCAGCAGCAGGCTCTCCCTCCTCCTCCAGCATCAGCTGGAGCAGCAAGAAACATGCAAAAGAGCAAAGAGAAGAAAATCAGGCTCCGAAACACAGAGGTTGGGGGAAATGCTGAGGAAAATGCTGTTCCTGCCCTCTGGAAAAAGCGGGCTGAGCTATTCCACGTGGGAATAACTCCACTGGAGGAATCACCACGAGGGAAAGAGAGGAGGTGCACATACATCAAACCTTTCACTTCCTACTTGTGTAAGAAACAACGTCCTCCTTGCTGCCCTCTGAGGTCAGGATCTCAGCTGGGATAAACTGGGATGTTTCACTGCCTTTACTTAATTCTCTCCAAAAGACTTCTGAAAGCAACAAGCCAAACCTACTCCTGCTTCCCAAATGCCTCTTCCCCTAAAAACATGAACCCCCACTGATGCAACAGTGCAGCAGGGGGAGTTTTATATGCAGAAAGATTTGAGGATCCATTTTAACTATGAAAACATATGGGAAGGCAAATTACTAGGATCATTTCCCTTAATATGACTTTTGAATTCTGTGTCCTCTGATTCATCTTTTCCCAGTGTGTCTTGCTCTCAACACACATCAGAAAAACAGAATGTGCCACTGAGCCTCTTCCCTTGGCCTTTCCAGCAGGAATCCCAAGCAGTCAGGGAGAGCCAGCCCCAGCTCAGTGCTGCACTCCCTGCAGGGATCTCCCCATTTCACAGAGCCCCAGGACTGTTTGGGTTGGAAGAGACTTTAAACCCCATCTCATTCCACCCCCTGCCATGGGCAGGGACACCTTCCACCATCCCAGGCTGCTCCAAGCCCTCTCCAACCTGGTTTTGGACACTTCCAGGGACAGGGCAGCCACAGCTTCTCTGTTTTGGGTGTTGTCACTCCAGACAGCCCCATTCCCACCTGCACAGGAGCCAGGGAAGCAGCCGGTCCTAAAGACAAGCTGAATTTCCCTCTGCCAGTGGTGTGGCACTTGCAGGAGTGTGTTCTCAGGCACCACAAATAAATAAATAACTGATAGCCCAAATTAATCCCCGTTCTCACCCACGCTGGGCAAGCCAAAGCCTCAGTGCTGGCTGGTGGGGTGAGTTAATTACCTCACTGCCAGCAGATATTCCATGATTCCTGTCAGGATGTGACAGGCCCCAGTGCCATCCTTCCCAGCGGAGCGTTCCCGCCTGGCATTGCTGTCACGTCGCTCCGTGATGAGCCCGTGATGAGCACCCCAGGAGCAGTTCTGATAAAGTTCCCCCATTCACAGCAACTTTTGTCTGCTTTATTACATTACATATTCCTCGGAGACAGGCTGGGCAAGTGGGAATGATTAGTGTTCCACTTGCAAACACATATTCCTGAGTGCAAAGTGATTGCAGAGTATGTGCCCCTATAGCTCTAGGTAAAGCTGAGTTTAGCTCCACAGAGAAATATGGAACAGCAGTGAAAGGTATGAAAAATCTCATTCCCTATCCTTCATAATGTGGTGGGGTAAGAATTGTGGTGAAATCACATTTTACCCACTTTATTTTTGAGTACGTTTTCACTCGGGAGAAATTTTTATCCCAAATGTTCTGAATTTTTCCCAGAGATGTGAAAATGTATGGGGGCACCAATTGCTCAGCAAAATGTTGCCTTGTGATTCCCACCAAGAAGAATCACACAGAATCCCAGAATGGGTCAGGCTGGAAGGAACCACAGTGGGTCCATCTGCTCCAGCAGGGCCATCCCAGAGCCCATGGCACAGATTGTGTGTGTGGACAGTTCTGGATCATCTCCAGTGAGGGAGGCTCCACAGCCTCTCTGGGATCCATTCAGGGCTCTGTCACTGCCCAGGAAAGTTCTTCCCCATGTGCAGGTGGAAGTTCCTGGGCTCAGTCCCTGCCCGTGGCTCTGGTGCCATTGCTGGGCCCCTGGAGCAGAGCCTGGGCCCTGCTCTGCTCCTCCCTGCACACAGGGACACCCAGGGCTGAGGGCCCCTCTCAGCTGGGGCTCCTCTGCAGGCTGAGCAGCCCCAGCTCCCTCAGCCTGTCCTGGGCACGGGGATGCTCCAGGCCCTTCAGCATCTCCACAGCCCTCGCTGGCCCTGCTCTAGGAGCTCCCCGTCTCAACAAAAATTAATTCCTGCATATTGGCAATGCTTTCCCTCAGGAAAATTTCCTTCCTTGTGAAGATCCAATGTAGCAATGCTGTGTGACAAAAGCCACCGACTCTGCCTGATCCCGAGGCAAAACATCCAATCTGTGCCATTTGTATTAACTCATTACATCCAACATGAATCCCTTTCTCCCTGAGTACCTTAAGGAAAAGCATTCCTGGTCCAAAGAATCAGCTTTGCAATGTATTTCCAGGAGCTATTTTCTCTACAAACTGCAGCTGGAAAATGGTGCAGCCCTCGCCCCTGGAATGCCAGGCTGGCAGTGGGTGATCCCCACGTCGTCCCTCAGGAGACAGGATCATGGAGCCCTGAGAGCAGAGCAGGAAAAGCCAGACTAGGAATGTGAGAGCAGCTTCTGTGGCTGTTCTGAGCTTGCTCAGCAGCTCCCACAGCTCCCAGAGCTTTCCCCACGTGCTGACTTTCTCAGCAGGAGCAGCAGAGACATGCCACATCCACAGAGCTGTGTCTTTGATCTTCAGGATCCTGTGAATACCGAGCTTGGGATTTGCATTTTTCAGGAGCAGAGGTACAACAGCTCCAGATGCTTCTTAATCTCTTCATGTTACAGCCGTAAAAATGCAGGTGGGCTCCTCCAGTGAGCTCTAAAGAGTGGGGAAAGCATGACACCATCTTCAGCAATCTTGTTAGCCCCAAATGCCCAAGTCCCCAGGTCTGGGATATTCTTTTCCCATTACATTAAATATAAATAAAAATACAATGCTGTACCCGGGTTATACGTTTTATTTATGTTTAATGCACATGCAAAGTTGGCTGCATATTGCTAAAACACCCCTCTTTATGGAGGCTGCAAAAAGAAAAGAGACAGAATCCAGCTTCCCTTTGAATGTTCTTCTAATGGAAGAGGAAACTATCGTGGCTTCCATTTGTTCCCCTTTAGTGCAAAGGCCTTTGTAGCCCACTGTGAGCAAGACCCTGCAGGTATTGTGGTCTCTAGGTCCTTGGTCCCCTTTCAGCAACTGGAATTTAATCTCAGCATTTCAAATGTACCCCAAACCTGCTCAGTATTCCAGAGATGACAACAGCACCTTCAGAGCAGCAGCCCTTAGGAGCAGGAAAAAGGACAACACAGCAGCTCTTTTCTATGGAGGAAGTTATTTCCAACACCCCTGCTGTGGCTTTGGGGGTTACAACCCTTGGACCACGGCTGAGGGACCTTGGGAGCAGCTCCCACTGATCCCCGAGGCAGCTGCCAGCATTTCACAAGATGAATTTACAAATCATCCATCACCAGCAATTCCAATGATTTAATTAGACCCAAATTACTTTATGTCTTCGAAAACATCACAAGTCTTGCTGGAAAAGATCCTGTGCATGCGTACGGACTTGCCAACCAGGAATTGTTTCCTCCTGCCAGAAGGGCGGGAGCGCAGCATTCCTGGCCCCTGTGGCTGGTGGGCAAAGCCAGCAGAAGATTCCAGTGCCTGCCTGGACTGGAGCCTGTGGTGAAAGGGAGTTACAGCCTTCATCCTCCTGCAGCAGAATCCTCTTCCCAGCACGCTCCCCGCAGCCTCTGTGCCCCTTCCTGCAGCCTTGCCAGGAGGTTTCGCCTCCTCACTGGGAATGGAAGAGCAGCAAAGGCAGCAAAACTTGCTTTTTTGTCAGCCAGAAACACAACAAAGCGCTTGAGGGCTCCCTGATTTGTTCCAGACCGGGCTGGCCCCTGTGCCAGAGAACACAAACCCTTAAAGCCCCACATGTCAGGAGCTGCTCCTGCCTCCGACAGCGCTGGGGTCCTGCTGGTTCCGAGCTGGGTGGGCTCCTCTGAGCACCCCTGCCTTGTCCTGGTGTGCTCAGCCCGGCTGGAGCACTTCCCAGCACAGGGACCTGGGAACAGCCCTGGCTTGGGAGCTGCTGAGGAGAGCAGGCTGAAGAGACACTGGGGCTGTTGGGGTGGCTGAAAGAATCAGCAGAAATCCGAGCCCAGCAGGAGCAGGGCTAATGCCAGGATTGTTCCCTGGCAAGTCGTGCTAGAGGCAGGCATTGATCTGGAAACTGCGCTGGGATGGTGCAGGCACAGAAAGGGGTGCAGGCACGGAAAGGGGTGCAGGCAGCTCCCATTCCCTGCCAGGCACCTCCAGGGTGAGATCTACAGAGGGGTGTGTGCCCTGGGTGTGACACACGTGTCACTCGTGGGCAGGACACTGCTTTTCCCTGCCTGGGGGAGACCTTTGTAGGTCGTGATGCTAGGAAAGCCATGATGGTTAAATGCACCCCCCCCACAGCTTTACATATGGGTTCCTTTGGGGAAATGGAGGAATAATAAAGTGCTCAAAAGGTGGCAAGACGCACAGAAAGTTTTTCAGGAGGTGAAATAGGAAAATAAATTGGGAGGCAAATGCTCCATCCTCTGCCTTGGAAGAAAATCAGAGGTGCTGCTTTATCCCAGCCCTGCCAATTCCTGAGGCTGCAGCTGCTCACCCCTGGAAGTGATCCAGGCCAGGCTGGACAGGGTTTGGAGCAACCTGGAATAGTGGAAGGTGTTCCTGCCCATGGCAGGGGGTGGGACTGGATGAGTTTTAAGGTTCCTTGCTAGCCAAATCCATCTGGGATTCCATGTAGCCCTGGATAAATACAGAGAAAACAGGGGAGAAACCCTTGGGAGAAAAGGTGGATTTGAATACATATCACAGCTCCCACTATACCATTTGGGTTGTCCAACAGGAAAAAGAAAGGCCAGGAAGACACAGGTGTGGAGGCCCAAAGCTGCTCCAGAGGACCTGGAGGCAGAGCAGATGCCGAGAGGCAGCTCGTGTCCCTAACTGGATCAATGCAGGCAGAGCTGAGCCAGCTCTGCCACAGGCACACCACACAGCCAGGAGAGGCTGCTCTGCCCAGGCAGGCTCACAGCTCCGGGGTTCCTGTTCCATCCTCATCCTCAAAGGCACTTCGCCACCTGCAGCCCCACAGATGGTGAACAGAGCAAATTCCCTGAGCACTGTATTCCAGAGCTGCCCCTTAGGAGGCAATTCTGTGAGGGAGAACTCACTGCAGCCTGTAACTATGCTGTCCAAATAGCTGAATATACTCTGTTTTCTCCAAAGTCCATAGGAAATCTAGCTTCACACACTCCTGCTTCTGCTTCCAGCTGTGTTTGGGAGCAGGGAAGCCTCCTGCCACCTGAGCTCTGCACCTTGGAAAGACCTTGTGTGCCTGAGTCATTCCAGCCATGGAGAAAGGCCACGTTGGCAGCAAAACATTTGCAGGCAGCTGCAAACCCGCTGACCTCCATAGTCCTGGGTTCTGCTGCACTTTTTCCCATTTTTTCCCTCTGTATTTTAATCAATGTGCCTCGTGTGATATATCAAAGGACTTAAAGCCAAGGGAAGGCGCTCCAGCCCTTGGCAGGAGCAAGGAATGAGACAGCCAGTCCCACCTAAGCAGGCAGCCCAGAGGGGCTGCAGATATTCGTTTAAAAATCACATTGCAAGGTTTGAACAGTGCCATTTGTTTCAGCCTTTCCTTCTCAGCCCTTCCATTTCCCTGTTCAATCACAAGGAAAGAGCCCCACGACCAACAAGTCCCACCCAGCTCCAGATCCGCAGGCTCCGGATGTTCAGCTGCTCCATCCCTGGCTGCCTCCTGCAGATCCCCAGTGCACGGTGAGAGACACTGTGCAATTAATTCTCTTGCAATAATAGGGCAGCACAAATTACCAAGCAGACTCTTGTAGCAATAAAAATGTAATATACTGAGTCGGACTTGTGAAGTCCCGGCACTAATGTCTCTCTTTTGGAGGACTTCCATCTTTGTATTCCTGCCTCTTAGTTCCTGTTCCTTTTTTTTTCAGCCTAATATGAGTCTCACTTCCAAAGCATTCATCCCAGAGCTATAAATTCCTAGTGTGAGCCATGTCAGATGCAGCTTGGTTGGATTGGGAACATTGAGTTTCATCATCCAGATTTTGGCTCATGCCCAGCAGGGAGATTTTGCTCTTCCAAGACATTGGGAGGAGAGAAAAAGGTCCAGCCACAATGATGGGGACCCAGGATGGATTTAATGGAGAAAACTACAGGAAAGACACAACTCTGGAGGGTCCCTGCCTGGAAATCTCTGCCACATCAAGGTTGGGTGGCACTTAGTGACTGTAGGAGATGGGAGAGGGCAGGTCCAAGGAGAAGGGAGTGACTATTCCAGAGGAGGGCTCAGCAGGACTTCCAGGTGATCTGAAGGGTTCCCAGCAGCAGCAGGGAACCCTTCAGATTCCCAGGTAGGGTATTCCCAGGTAGGGTGTTCCCCCATCCATGGGGAGCATGGACCAATCTTTGCTTTGGGAAAAAACCTGGACTTTTCAAAGCTCAAAGGAAAGTGCTCTTCAAGTAAAGTCCCTGGAAGAAAAATTCTGATGAGGCTTCAGCACCCTGGGTGCCTGCAGACAGCCTCCTGTTCGATTCACTGCTCTGTCATGCTTGTTACTGGGAAATGAATTCCCTTCACACTGACATTTCATAGACTTCCTGATCCAGCACATAATGAACACCCCGCCAGCCCTGGCAGCCTCTTGCCAAACTAACTTTTATTACCTGTTTTCTCATTATTGTATTTAAATTTTCTGGTCTGTTGTCACCGTGGCTCTTTTTTTTTCTCCGTGTTATAAGAGAAAGAGCAGGGTAAGATAACACATTTCCCCATCAGGGTCCTGCACTGGGAAGCACACACTCCCAGTGTCCCAGCTAGCCCTCGGGGCTGCCCAGGATGAGGCAGCAGCACTTGCAGGCAGCTGCAGAGGTTGGAACAGGATAAATGATGCAGTGCTGAAGCACCTTGCCAGCATTAAGCACACAGCAGTGCTGGCTGTGTGATCCTACACCTTCCTGACCCGGGGCTAATCACATCTCTGCCATCAGCAGGGCACTTACACCTCATATCCCTGACATTAGGATGACTTATTCCACACTTTTAGACTTATTTGCTTTCACTCTCCTACAGCGTGTAACATGAGAGAGTGGCAGTGCTCAGCAGTGGCTCCCGGGCATCAGAGCTGAAAGACTCCTAATGAAAACCTAGAGAAGCTGGAGAATCATCCCTACAGCACTCCAGCTACAGGCTCGAGCACTAACTAAGCTGGCTGCTGGCTCCTGCTGGCTTTATTTGGGGCTACATGCATCCCTGAGAACTCTTCTGGGCTGGGAATGGGCCTTAGGAGCCCAGTAGCAAGTGGGATCATCCCTCTGGGATCATGGCCATGCAGTGGTCACCTCCTCAGCTGACCTTTCCCCCTGGTCAAGAACATCAAATAAACAGAGCAGACTACTCTGAAACGCCATGGCAGGAGCCTGAGACACCTGAAATAACAGAGAGACATGACAAGTGCTCCCAAGAGGGGTTTTCCTTCTTTCCCTGCTTGACACTTCACTGTTGTCTTCTCTGCAGAAAAGTCTGATGCCTTTGCACCTTGTCTAATCTCCCTTAAGAAAACCAGAAGCCTCATGGAGAGAAGAACATGTTTTCTTAAGCTTTTAAAGGGCCATGAATGCAGAGATTAAAAAAACCAAAACCGCAATAAGCAGCACAAAGTGCCGTGTGCAATTTTTCTGTTAACAATCAGACGCCACAGTAGGAAACAGAAAACTCCCAATGTGAGTAAGCATCTCATTTTCCCCTCCATTTCCAGAAGAATGGCTAGAACACATCCCATGGGAGGCCTGTCAACCTGGACACCCAGTCTGAGGGACCCTGCATGGGGCAATGTGCAATTATGTGTTTCATTATGAAGTATCATCTTCATTTGAATATTCCCTCTGCTACCCCTGTTGTTAAGCCCAGTAATTCTTGTTGGATGGGGCTTGGAACAACCTGGTCTAGTGGAAAGCATCCCTGCCCACAAAAGGGGTGGAACTGGATGAGATTTAAAGTCTCTCTCAACCCAAACCATACCATGATTCCTCACAGTCCAGTTCTCCCTCACATTGCTGCCGCTTGCTGCTCAACCCTGTGCCTTTCCCAGCTCCTGGAAGTCCTTTATGAGGTGGGTGTGTGGAACTGCACCGAGCAGACAAGTCACAGAGCCCTGGCTGTAGTCTCTCTTCCATTCCCTGATTCTTTCCCCCTAATCCTCTTGCTTTTGGAGAGCTGCAGAGCTGTGCCATGCCATTTCCAGAGAATAATTTAGGATGTCCCTGGGGAGTGAGAGCCCAGAGTCAGAACTCATCCTTTGCATGTGAAGTGACAAGTGCCTGCCCCCACGTGCACCCGTTGGATTCTTCAGTTTATTCCTGGTCATTCCATCCCATGAGGTGCTTCCCTTCCTGATCACCCTTTCTTAGCTTCATCTGCCTTTCCATTCCATCTTGACTGAACTTCCAGAACTTTAATGAGCACAGGGAGCTGGGAACAAGCTGCAGACACACATATCCCTGCAGGGAACCACCACTGCCTCTGTTCATCCCTTAGTGAGGGCCTCTTCCTGCCTTTCAAGGACTTATCCATGGGATGACCTTTCCTCTTAATCCACAGGGCCTTAGTACCCTTCAGCTGCTCTGCTGAAGGAAGTGATCAAAAAACCTTCCAGAAATCTCAGTGGATTTTTGTCCACTGGATTTACCTTGTCTACATGCCTTGTGATGCCTTCAAAGATTCCTGAAGAGATTTGTGGAGCCTGATGTCTGCCCTTTACAAAGGACATCCTGTCCCACTTATACAGGCACCTGTTGATTCTGTCCTATCTTTCTCCCACTTATCCCAGAGAGTTTCCAACTCTCTGCACCTCCATTAGTTGTGCCATGGGAGCTTTAGATTAGATATTAGGAAAATATTATACATGGAAAGGCTGGTAAAGCACTGGCACAGCTGCCCAGGCCAGTGTGCAGTCACCATCCCTGGAAATGTTCAAAAAAATGTGGAGATGTGGCACCACATGAGTTAGTGGTGAACATGGGGGTGGTGCTGGGTTGATGGCTGGACTTGTTGATCTGAGGGGGCTTTTCCAACCTTGATGATTCCATGACTAAGAAGGAAAAGGTGGGCACAGCAGGCTCAGAGTAGATATGATCAAACTGACAGATGGCAGAGATAGATGGGATATTGGGAAGGAATTCTGTGAGGGTGCTGAGGCCCTGGCATAGGGTGCCCAGAGAAGCTGTGGCTGCCTCTGGATCCCTGGAAGTGTCCAAGGCCAGGCTGGATGGGGCTTGGAGCAGCCAGGGCTAGTGGAAGGGAGTGGAACTGGATGGGCTTTAAGGTCTCTGCCAGCCCAAACCATTCTGGAATTCTGTGATGCACCCTTGAAGTCACAGCACAAGAACTCTTCCAATACTTTCCACTGAAAAGAGACATAGATCCAGGACTAAACATTCCTACCCAGACTGTTTTTAGCATCCCCATGACAGTTTTATCCCACACTCTTCCCTCCCTGACACAGAGCACTGGTGAGAGGCTGGAGGAGCTGAGCTCCAGAGGGAATGAGCACGGGAGCAGCCGGTGTTTGCTCCCAGCTCTTCTAGCACAGGTCCCACATCCATCCCCTCCTTGGGCACTGCCAAGGCACAGGATAGCACCTCAGGGACCTGCATCTCCAAAGCAGCCCCAGGAACAGCTCCCCCAGCTCCCCCAGCAGCAGCGGCCAGTGCTTCCACAGGCGGGGAGCAGTTCATTATCCTCAGGGCTCCGCGGAGCACGTTCCCATGGAAACAGGGAGCCTTTTCATGTCTGTTGACAGCTGTGGAGAGTTTTTTCTCTCAAATGCTTGGACACAGAACAGGTGTCTCCAAGCCAGGCAGTGAGCAGATAGTGCAGAGCCAGCGCAGGCCGATAATGAGACAAGTGTTTGTCTGAGATGAAACATTTTCACCCGGCGAGGGAGCTGGGCTGGAGCAGCACAATCCCTGCTGCAGGGACACAGAAACCATGGGAAGGGGGGACAGGCTGCCCACACACCCAGCACAGCACGCTGGGAGCAGGGATGGGGCTCCTGCTGCCTTCCCACCACCCCACAAGCACTGCAGCACACGGGGCTCAGCCTCAGCATCCCAGGATTGCCGGCAAATCCCCATCACCCCAGGATTGCCGGCAAATCCCCATCACCCCGGGAGGGCTGGCAGGATGCTCCTTAACCTGGCTGAGCAGCAGGGCTGAGCTGTTTGCAAAGCAGCAAATGCCCTTTCTTGCAGGACTGGATTTTCTGTGAGCTCAGGAAAAGGGAAAGGATGGGATAACAAATGTGCTGCAGCCACGTCTCCCCTCACTCAGGGCAGCCACGACACGGTGGCCAAACTGAAGCCAAACACCAAATATCCACCTCCTCTGTTTTGTTTTTCCCACAGCTCAGATTGTTCCAGGGCCTGAGCTCAGCCAGGAGCAGTGAGTCATTCTGCACAGAAAGATTCATAATTGTTAATGTGGTGTTACATGAAAAATCATGTCCAGGACGTATCCAGGTTTCCATGTCAGGTGCTCCGAGAGCGGCCCGTGCCAGGTTTAAATTGTCTGTGCAAATTGCATTGTGCTCACACATTGTGCTACAGCCTCATTACCCAATTGCCTCCTATTTTTCCCCCTCAAACACCTGCCTTGTTTGTGCAATGGATAATTGTTCACTGCAGACTTTTATCACCCTAATTATTATTTACTATACAACACCCAAACCCTCTCTCAACAGAGAACTGCTCATTTCCTCTCCAATGTGGCTCAACTTTTCTAAACAATGTAGTCGAAAATATTTCATTTCTCAGCACATCGTGTATAAATGATTTCAGATTGAAATGATTTTCTATATAAATTCATTTCCCAGCAATGTCACATATAAAAATGAGAAGCTGAGGAGTCAGAGATTAAAGCTCAAGCTCCTGAATATACCAAGCAGCTTTTTGCTGTTCCAGGTGTCATCAGGCTGATGAACTCCGGAGCATTTATCATCCTTCAGCCCTGCCTGCGCCGAGTCAAACCTCCTGTAAACTTCTGACGAGTTATCTGCAGTTCCTCACATCAGCCCTGGATCTGCATTCCCAAGGCGAGGATGCAGCTGCTGCTACATTCAGCTCCTTGCCCTGCACCACAGAGGATGCATGGATAGAGATTCCCATCTTCCCATGCCTTCATAACCCCCTGGGAGGCTGCTCCCGCCTGGCCCTGGCACCTCTGCTCTGTGCTCTGCCCTGATCCTGCACAGTGCAGGGATCATCCACCCCAAATCCAGAGCTGCCCTGAGGATGGAGGTGCTGAAGGGTGAAACGAACTCACGATTTCATCCTTTTATCCAAACAGAATGAGAAGGGCACAGAGCTGGAGTTGTTTTCTGAATGAGAGAACTGCTCAGGGTCAAGTGAAAGGTCGCATTTTTAGATCAGTCCTCTTTCTTTCAAACTCCAGAGTGCAAAATCCATTCCAACTCAAAGGAAAGTCAACCCCACAACCAGGGAGCAATGTGGAATGGTCATGGTAAGAGGCCTGTGCTGCCAGGATTAAAGGTAATTTGGACATCAATACAATTTCACATGGAAAAAAAAGACCACATTAATGCAAGCCTTATTTTACAACAGCAGTTAGTGCAAGGAAGATTTCTAAGCCTCTCTCTTTGCAAGCACTGAGTGAGGTGCAGAATAAATAATGTGTGGCCATGTTAGTGGAGGATATGCAAGAAAACACCTGCAGAGAGCAGATAAAATAAAAATCTCTCCTCAACTGCCTAAATCCAGGCAGGTGAAGCCACACCTTGAGACCTGTGTCCAGTTTTGGGCATCTGATGATAAGGACATTGAGGGGCTGGGGTGAGTCCAGAGAAGGAAACAGAGCTGGGGAAGGGCTGGAGCACCAGGAGCAGCTGAGGGAGCTGAGAAAGGGGCTCAGGATGGAGAAAAGGAGGCTCGGGGGAACCTTCTGGCTCTGCACACCTCCCTGACAGCTGGGGGTGGGTCAGGCCCTGCTCCCAGGGAACTGGGACAGGACAAGGGGAAATGTCCTCCAGCTGTGCCAGGGGAGGTTTAGGATGGACATCAGAAGCAATTTCTCTACAGAAGGGGTCATCAGACCTTGGGAGGGGCTGCCAAGGGAGGTTTGGAGTCCCCAACCCTGGAGGTATCCAAGGAATACCTGGATGGGGCACTCACAGCTCTGGGCTGGTGACAAGGTGGTGATCGGTCACAGGCTGGACTCGATGATCCTGGAGGTATTTTCCAACCATGATGA
Organism: Certhia americana; assembly: GCA_018697195.1. Taxonomy (NCBI): domain Eukaryota; kingdom Metazoa; phylum Chordata; class Aves; order Passeriformes; family Certhiidae; genus Certhia; species Certhia americana. The sequence goes on from CM031865.1 coordinate 20,547,272, forward strand.
TCTTGTGGTTCTGTGATTTTAAGTCCCTGTCCTTGATAGATCAAATTTATCACACTTTTCATCACAGGAGTTCCTTTCTTTCGCATTTCACTGGAATCCCAGACTGAAAAATCACTGGGAAATTACAGGCTGAGAGCACACCGCAGGGATCTCCTCCATGTGGGCACCCTTGGAGTAGAGGTTGAGTGTTTCAGGTCAGTGACAGGCCCCACACAACTTTCCTGATCCCCAGATAAGGTTGGTCCATGCCTGTTTTGCTGGCAGTGGGACATTGGGATGCTGCTGCACTGTGTTGCTGCTGTCATGATGACAGAGAGAGAATGAAGTCAACGCATGCAAAACATTGAGAAGAGAGGGCCAAAAGTGAGAAAAAACAACAAAGTCATCCCTGAAAAAACAAGACTGCAAGGAAGATCAATGGCATGAGCAGTGAGGACATGGAAAAAGAAAAGAGGGAACACCTGGAGACAGAAGACGGGAAGAGCTTCTGTAAAATTGGCATTTCACTCTGTTTGGGGTAGTGGGGGATTTGTGTGCCCTGCACTGGCTGCAGAAACCATTTCCCAGCTTTCACCCAAGAACTGGCAGGATTTTTCCCTCCACTTCCACTCCAGCCCTCCAGTGCTCTGGAAGCCTCTTCCCCATAGCCAGGCAAACCAGGCTGTGCCTTCTCACAGCCAAGCACTCCACAGTTCCTCTTCTCCATTCAGGATTTGCAGCACCCCAAAATCTCCAGGGGTTCTCAGCCCCATCAGCCCTGCTCACTGGCACACCTCGGAGCAGCTCGGCTTTGCATTCCCACCTGGCTGCACATTCCATGCTCCTCTACTCTCCTGTGCTGGGTCACACCACAGCTTCCCGTGATGGGTATTGGGAGAAGGGCTGGGAAGCTGCTGGGCCTTCAGCACTTCCCAAAATCCCACTCCAGGCTGCTGATGGGAGCTGGTGCTGCTCCACACTGTGCAGCATGTAAGGATGTGCTCTGCCTGGAGAGGGATGGATTTGTTTTGTCTCTCAATTCCATTTGAGGATGGTGGGTCCCGTCCCTGCCATTCCCAGCTCTCTGGTGACTGAAAGCACACAACAAGCCACAATCCCACTCTCTTGGAATGAGAGCCAGAGCTCTGAACCCTTTCCAAAGGAGACTTACAAATATCCGTGGTTCATGAGATGAATTCTCTTCTGCTTATTATTCAGCTCAGCTATGGTTAAACCAATTTAGGCTACACAACATAAGAGTTATTAAAAAAGATCTGTGCCTGTCAACTTTTCATTACATTACTGCTCGACATTCACCTTGTACAAAATAAAAAAAAAAAAAAAAAAAAAAAAAAAAAGGAGAGGAAAAAAACCCCAAAAACTGAGGAGACTTTAAAATTAAACTATGTAAGTGTAAACCAGGCACGGAAGAGGAAGAAATTAAAACACTATCACTGGAACACAGCTTGCACCTCACCCCTCTCAAGCCCCCCTCGGAGCCCAAGGGCATCCAACAGCAATCCAGGGAACCAGAGCTCTGCTGTGTCGGTGTGTTTGCCTCTTGCACAGCTCTTGCTGCTCAGGCACTTTGTGCCCTCCTGGAGGGGGTCACATCCTCAGGGAGAGGCTGGACTGGGCAAAACTGGTGCCCCCCACACCCCCAACACCGACCTGCGGCTCTTCCATGCCCCAGGAGGAGCTTCCTCCTCCTCTCCTCACCCTAGGCAGCAGAGCAGGAGGGAAGCGCTGCCCTTCTATGCCCCAAAGGGGTCGTTTTCCTTCTGAGGCGAGCGAGCACAACAGCCGAATTGCTGTTCTTTATGGCTCACCTGATGTTTATTGTCTCGAAGAACTTGGCACTAAAGCTGCCCCTCTCCAGCTGCTGGGCAGGGCTAGGCCATCCCGCTCTGCATTCCTGCTGGAATTGTCCATCCACCTGCACGGACAACTGTCTGCAGCTTCTTCCGGAGGGGCAGCTCCAGTCTCTGCTCTCTGTGACCACGGACGGTACCCAGGGAATGGCTGGAGCAGTTTAGGTTGGAGATCAGGGGAAGGTTCTTCCCCCAGAAGGTGCTGGGGCACTGAACAGGCTCCCCAGGGAATGGGCACAGCCCCGAGGCTGCCAGAGCTCCAGGAGAGTTTGGACAATGCTCTCAGGGATGCACAGGGTGGGATTGTTAGGGTGTCTGTGCAGGACCAGGAGCTGGACTGGATGATCTTGTGGGTCCCTTCCAGATGAGGAGATTCCAGGAGGGTGTAATCCGTCAGGCAAGGCCAGCCCAGGGCTCGGGGAGGGCAGGAAGGGGAGCTCACACAGAGGTGCCTCTCATGCACTGAAGCTTAAGAGAAGAAAGACTTGGAGTGCACCCACAGCTCTCCCCAATCCTGCTCATCCTCTTCAGGGAGCTCATCCTTGCAGTCCTGGGAGCAGCCGGAGTGCCAACAACCCCATCTGCCCACTCAGGAAGAAAAGCAGAAGATAGCAAGTGGTTCTCCAGGAGAGAAGGACAAAGCCAGCCCATCACAGAGCCCTGAGCACTGCACTGCCCTTCCCTTTCCCTGGGCAGAAGCTTCAGGGCCCTGCAAGCAAAGCCTTGCCCTGTTCTGCTCAAGGGTTATTTATCTGCATTTGATGCCAGATGGAATCCAAGTTTAGCCCCTCTGAATGTCCTAGTTTGCAGGAAAAGGGAATCAGTCTGCTCCCTACCACCTCAGAAGGCAAACGAAGGAGGCAAGAACCGCGTATGTTGGTTATTGGTTGTTCCACTCGAGCGAAACTCCACAACTGGGCGAGAGTAGACACACAGCTGTGAACACACCGGCAGGATAATCCCCGCAGGGAATTACGGCTTTGCAGGGCAGGGGGAAAATCCAAACCTCCTGGTGATGAAAAAGGAGGCAGAGCAGGGAAATAAAGACAGAGAACTCAAAGCTTTCCATCAAATCAGATCACTCAGCTGGGCAGAACAATGCCAAGCAGCCCAGTCAGCGAGTTCTTCACGGTGATTTTTTCACCAAAGACCGAGACCAGAGCTTGGTTTAAATAACTCGGAGAGGTTTTCAGGTACCTGATAATGAAACCACTTTCCACCCCCCCACACCCCCCGCCCCGAACTGTGTTCAGGCAGCAGGTTTTTGTTGACACTGCCTCTTGCAGGTACTCACCGGTTTAAGGAGAGATAAAGCAAAAATAAAGCCTTTGTTTGCAACGAAATTGGCCATCAGAGACTCAATCCCCGAACCCTACAGCCTACAAGCAGCTTTTCCTCACTTAGCAATTCCTGCCCGAGAAGCACTTTGCACGTGGAAGGGCGTGGGGCTGGGAGCCAGGATTGTGCTTTTCCCAACGGGGATGGAGCACAGGCTTCAGCCAGGGCTGGCCTGAAGGCAGCAAACATCCCAAATGCAGCATCGGGAGAGGTACTGTGTGCTGGATGTGAATCCAGGGCTGCACTCCAAGCATGCACCCAGCATCTGGGATGGAGCAGCACCCACCTGTCCCTCTGCAGGGATCCTGCACCCTCCTTTGCAGGACCAAAGCTCCATCAGAGCTCAGGGGACAGGAACACTCCTGGAGGGAGGGGACAAGCAGGTGCCAGTGGGAATTAAGCTAAAATGAGCTGGATTCCACAGGGATGTGAGCATCCCACAGCTCCCCATGTGTGAAATATATCCCAAGAGACATTCATGGGAGCTCATCCCAGGCTCGGGGTCCTGTGGGCCTCAGCCTCAAAGGGATGAAGGGTCAGCAGGACTTTGAGGTGTCACAAGACCACCATAGCTTTTCTCTGGTGGGTTCATCTGACCATGATTCGTTCTTTTGCCTGTCCCTGGGAGAGAGCAATCACTGTTGCTTTGCTATCAGGAAGGGAATGAAAAGGTTTCTGTTCCTCCTCCGGAACAGGGAAGGGGAGGGTGATCATTCCCCCATCACTCCCCAGGAGAGGAACAGATCCCTGGAGCAGGATCCCTGAGCACTCCCTGCTGCCAGCGCCCGAGGGACGCAAATTTGGGATTGCAGCATCCCCATCCCAAACAATCTATTCCTAAGGGCCTATCCATAAACCAGAGGGACAATCTCTGTGGAGAATTAGCCCAGTGTTAGAGCAGAAACAGCAATTCCTCAAGCCCCGAAAGCACCTAAAGACTTAAACGCTGCAAGCAATTGCCAGGAAGCACATTTAATTGGAATAATACTCCCACTGAGCAGATAACAGGATAAACTTCACAAAATAGGATAATGAATGAGGAAGATTTACAGCCAATATTTTGGTCGGGTGTTTTGTTGCATTTTTACACAGTCTGTGTGCTCACAAATGTTAATTTTCTCTTATTCTCTGTGCTTGCAACTGTTGATTCCCTTCAGAAAGCAGATCACAGAGACTTCCACAGCATCTGGTTAGCAGAGAAAGGGCTGTTAATGTCTGTGGTTCCACTCCGAACTGGAAAAAATCTGTCCCATTAATGGGAAGCCCTCAGGGAAGATACTTACTAGCCCTGAGAGTTCCTGCCTAAAGAACCAAGCCAAAACTACATCCCAAAGGCACAGAAGCACCAGATTTTCCTCCAAAATGCAAAACTGGCCTTTGTGAAGGTGGAAACAGCCAGAGGTAGGAACAAGTTCTCTCATATTCATCAGATGAATTTCTTTTAAAAGAATATTGAAAATCTGTACTTTTAGAGCAAACCCAACATGATTTCTGGAATACTGCTGTAACCTGCAGCACTTGTCCAGGACTTGTTTCACTTACATCCACACTTGAGGGTTTTGAACTCCAAGAAACCCCAAGCCCAAAGGCAAAATCAAGAGGTTTCCTCAGTAACACAATGAGGATCCCTATGGAAGAAAGGGGAAATTTTCCCATCTGTAACTCCTCACTCATATCCAGCTGCTCTTATATATTCCAGCTTTAGTTGCTTAGCTTCTGCTTCCCACCTATATCCTATATATATATATATATATATGTATATATATATATACATACCGAAAGTCCCAGTACCCCTCAGAGTAGGAAATGGCTGTGTTGTGGTTTGAATGACACGAGTCTGCTAAGGAAGGCAGGAGCCTCCCTTGGAATGGAGAATTTAAACCCACTCCCTCCCAGTTACTATAACTTTGAAATGAAGGGACTCTCAGGCAAAGATACGGGAATAGTCATAATAGTTCTTTATTAGGGGAACTAAAACAAACAATAAAACAAAAGCACAGGCAGTAAGACAAACAAATAAACAAACAAAACCCACTGACAGAGTCAGGATCCAACCTGACACCCTGTGGGTCAGGGTGTTGGTGGCAGTGCCATTCCATGGTGGCTGCAGTCCCAGTGGCAGATGTGGCTCTGTTGAAGTGATGCTCCTGTACAAAGAGTGGAGATTTTCACTGAAGGTCCAGTGGTGAGAGATGGGCCTGGTGTTCCTCTGGGAATCCAATGGAAAGGCTGCTTGGTGTTCCAGCTCCCAGATTTTTATCTAGGTAGGAACACTTGGCTCCTCTCCCTGGCTGGAGCATTTTCCAATGGGATGATGGAATTCTCTCAGTGACACTCAATGGCCTTTGAGCAGGTCTCTCCCTGGAGGGAGGCTGGGTTGTGGAAGAGAGAAGAAATGCCCCAGCAGGTTTTTTGACAGTTGGCCATGGACAGACAATTACAGCACCCCTACACCCCAGTTTCATCAGATGGTGATAGAATACAGAATTTGGGGTACATCTTGCACTGCAATCTGTGACAGGCTGCCATTCCCTGTTCACAGGCAGGAAAATAAAGGATAAATCCACTGCTTTGTGGAGGTTCTGGAGCTTAGCATGTACACAGCTACTGCTTCAATCCATCATTTATCTCAACCTGCCATGAAACTGCTGCTCCTACAGTGGCATAAAGCCATCAACCCAAGCACCTGGGGAGCTCCAGCCGCCTCCTGCCCTGCCCTAGGAGGGATCACTTTCCAGCCCCACATAATGCCAGACATGTAATGCTGAGGCTGAAAGTGCTTTCCAAGGCTCTCCCAGCCTTGAAAATTCTGAACTCAGAAGCATGAATTCAGCAGAGGAACTGAATTCCATGCAAGCATATATCAGTTCCTAAGGAATTGGCAGTGAGCACCAAGAGCAACAGGTGTGGAAAAGAAACTGGGAAAATTGCTATATAGGAATTGCTGGAGAGTCAACTGGGTGGGAAACATTTGCTGATCCTTTCATTCAAGGGGAGCAATTGTGTACCTGAGTTCTGTCTGCCTTAATCCCTGGTTTGGTTTTCATCAGCTCTTGGACAGTTTTCTGGCTTTAGAATTAAAGGTTTCTGGCATTACCATAAATCCCAGGATTTGTGAAGAATCTGGAAGTGCATGTACAGGAGCCACCTGGGCTAGTGGAAGCTGTCCCTGCCCATGGCAGGGGGTGGAATGGAGGAGATTTAAAATCCCTTCCAACTCAAACCATTCCATAATTCCATGATCCCAGGACCATCAGAAGAGGGATACAAAGAATCCCACTGAATCTGTCTCAGTGCAAACCATGGTAAAATTTTCCTCTGTCCCCCCTTCCCTACTCAGAATCCAGCTGGGGATTTTTACTCTGTGTTTTTTGCTTCCCGCAGTTCCAAGCACCCAGAGAAAGCTCCAGAAGCACTTGCTATATTTTATCTCCAATGACCAATAATAACCAAGGTCAAAATCAAGCAGCTGACCCAGATCCAACCTCCCTTGTATCTTCCTGCCTCATTGCCTCCCCATTTCTCTCTAATCTCAGCTGGAAATAGATCTTTTCCTGCCTTGGCCACAGCTGTTAATTTGTGTGTGTGTGTGTTGTTATTTATTATTTAGCACAGCAAAGCACCTCATGAAGCAGCTCTCATGAAAGGCACTACATAAAAGGAAGCTGCTTCTGAATATTTTAGGAACCTAACGTTCTGCTATTGATATTCTAATTCCATTTGTTTGAGAATCAAGTCAGGCCCCAACAGGTTATTCAACAAATTAATAAATGTTGCGGCTTTTGTCTTCCAGAGGGTTTGTGGCTCCTGGGATTTGCACTTTCATGTTTTTCCTCTGGTAAAGTCTGCTGCGTTTGTTTGTTCAAGAGAGGAGCCCTGACGTTCCTGTGTGATCCCCTGACTCCAACAGCTGGGGCTTGGAAAGCAAACAAACACTGCAGGATACTGAGGGAAACTGGAAAATCAGGGGTTGGCCACTCTGCACCTCCCTGTGGTCAGTGAGACTTCCCAGCCCTCTTCTGATGTTCCTGGGATCACAGAGTCATGGAATGGTTCAGGTTGGGAGGGATCTTAAAGCTACTCCAGTCCCTCCCCTTAACATGGGCAGGGACACCTCCCACTATCCCAGGTTGTTCCAAGCCCTGTCCAACCTGGCCTTGGACACTTCCAGGGGTGGGACAGCCTCTGCTGCTCTGGGCAGCCTGTGCCAGGGCCTCACCATCCTCAAAGAGAACAATTTCTCCCCAGTATCCCACCTAACCCTGCCCTCTGCAGTGGGAAGGCAATCCCTGTCACTCCATGCTCCCATCACTCCTCTCAAGTTCCAGCTGGGGACTTAGAGAAGTTTCCCATCCCTTGACAGCTTGGGAGGGAGGTTAGAGCTGGACCCACCTGCTCCAGAGGTGGGATGTGGGAGCCAGGAGATTCCTGCTAGGTAGACAATATCCTTGGGACAGCCTGTGCCTGCTGTCCTTGGGCACAGGCTATTCCAGAGGAAGATAACCAGAATTAGGCTGTGAATTTGAAGCTTGGCTGTGCTGGCTCAGCTCTCCCAGACAATCCTCCCAGGGTTTCCAAGCTCCTCACTTCCTAGGCCTCCACCGTGATGGGAGCTAATGCCCCAAGAGTTCTCCACTCTTGCTGTCCCTTGTTCCAGCTGCTGGGACATTCCCTAATTTAGGAAGCAAGCTGTCACCTCCATGGAAATGAGGTGCTGAAGACAAAGAGGGGCCAGTTCTGTGCAATGAGACCTCAGAAAAGCACCAGGATACACTGCTGATCTCTCCAGCATTCCCACCTCAACCAGAGGGATTTTTCCCAACAAAGGACATGAGATACTGTTTTCAATTAACAGGAGTTCCCCGGCCTCTTTGTGAACTAAAATTTCCCCTGAATGAAAACACAAAACCTATTTGTTTAACCTGGACATTTCAGCCTCCTCAGAAGAGAAATAAATGCATTCTCCTCCTTAATCTGAGCCTTATTCAGACTTTCATCTTGTGCACAAAAAGGAAGGGAGGGAAATCGGGAAAGATTCTTCAGGGAATTAACAAAGAAGCCTCCACAGTAAGTAAAAAATATCTGTATATCTTGAACATCAGTGTGCAACTATGCAAAAAGCTGTGCCTTGTCTTTCCTTTTCCCTAGGAAAATGGCTCATGGGTACCCAATCTGCAACTGGCCCAGCCTCAGCATCCAGCCTAACAGAAGAAAAAGAAAAAATGTTTTTCTCCATTCCTGGAGAAAAGCAGGAATTAGATCAGGTGAAAACACTTTTTCCCAACAAAGGCAAAGCCATTTCAATGGCAAATGGGCAGAAAAGCCACAGAGGTGGTTGCAGTGCAGATCTGCCCTTCCCTCTGGAGAACCCAAACAGCGCTGGCGCATTGGTGGGAATGGTGTCAGCTCCGAGGATAATGCCAGGAATGATGTCCCTTCGAAGGAGATAATGCCAGGAATTATGTCCTCTCACAGGAGATAATGCCAGGAATGATGTCCCCTTGGCTGTACGTGAGGAAGTTGCAGCTCCACAGAGGGACTCGGGGGCCACCAGAAAGCACAAGTGTTAAAGTGGAGCTTTCAGCTCCTCAAATTACTGCTTTAATTTATGTGCAGTAAAGTGCACCAGGCAACATGTTCCACACTTAGATTTTAAAAGGATTTTTCCCACTTTGCCTCTTGTCCTCTCCTTTAACCTCCCAGTAAATTCCCATTGGCTGCTGCTACCACGCAAGCCTGAAATTTTAATTCCCTTCCAAATCTCCACAGCCCCGTTTCTCTGTGGGTGCAGATATTGTGAAATTAGCAAGAAATGGGGAAAATCGCATTGGAAAAAATTCACCTTAAGGTTTTTATCTCCCCACCTATCACAGGAGTAATGGAGCAGACGACAGGAAGATTTTAATGCTGATTTAACATCTATCTATTTATGCTGCTGCATATATGTATTTATTTGTGTTTCTCCCTGAGCTCGGTACGTCCACAGGAGCCAGGAAATGGAGCTGATTAATAGAGCTCCTTCCTTCAAATGCACAAAGTAAATTTGGCCTAAATGATAATCAGTGAGTTTGATTTTATTCTTCCCTCCAGTATCAAGTTGGAGGGAGTGTTTTGGATAGAGGAGTACTGATGGAGCCATCCTTCCACAGTCCATACTTTTACTTCACATTGCAATTCCTTTCCATCACAAAGGCTGGAGGGCTGCTGGTAATGTTGGTCAGAGGGTTAAATATTTATAACCTCTATAAAAATATATGCTAATTTGAAAATAGTAAACTAAGCTTAGGACATGGCTCAGGGCAAATTTAAACAAAGACATCAAAGCGAGAGCTGTGTTTTATACTAAAGCCAAAGGCAGAGCATAACAAATATAACTCTGAATTTCTTTGTGTTAAGGACAAGCACTAAACCCAGGGCACTGTTTGCATACCAAGGGCTGCCTGGAGCAGGGAATGAATCCATCCCCGAGCCTGTGCTTCAGCCCCTTCCTGGAATTTCAGGGTGGTTTGGGATGGAAGAACCTAAAATCTCTTCCAGTCCCACCCTCCCCCTGCCATGGGCAGGGACACCTTGCACTGTCCCAGGCTGGTCCAAGTCCCATCCAACCTGACCTTGGACACTTCCAGGGACCCAGGGGCAGCCACAGCTTTTCTTGGCAACTTGTGCCAGGGCCTGCCCACCCTCACAGCAAAGAATTCGTTCCCAATATCCCGCCTAACGCTGCTCTCTGGCAGTTTGAAGCCATTCCCCTTGTGCTATCACTCTAGGCCCTTGTCAATATTCTCTCTCCCTCTTTCCTGTTGGCTTCTTCAGGCACTGGAAGGCCACAATAAAGTCACTTGGAGCTTTTCTCCTCCAGGTGAACAATCCCCAGGGATTGGAAGGGACCTTAAAACCGATCCAGTTCCACCCCTCCCATGGGCAGGGACATCTTCCACTAGCCCAGAGTGGTCCAAGCCCCATCCAACCCCGTCTTGGACACTGCCAGGGATCCAGAGGCAGCCACAGCTTCTCTGGGCAACCTGTGCCAGGGCCTTCCACCCTTACAGGGAAGGAATTCTTCCCAATATCCCATCTAAATCTACCCTCCTTCATCTTTAAGCCATTTTCCCTCATCCTGTCACTCCAGGCCCTTGCCAACATTCTCTCCCCATGTTTTCTGTTGGCTCCTTCAGGCACTGCAAGGCCACACTGGGGTCACCCTAAAACTTCTCTTCTCCAGGCTGAACAATCCCAGCTCTCCCAGTCTTCCCTCCCAGCAGAGCTGCTCCATCCCTCTGCTCATCCTGGTGCCTCCTCTGGATTCTCTCCAGCAGTTCCAGGTCCTTCCTGTGCTGGTCCCAGGGCTGGGGCAGCTCTGCAGGTGGGGCTGAGGGGCACAATCCCAATCCCTCTCCTGCTGCCCATGCTGGGGGATCAGCCCAGTGCAGAGGGGTCCTGGGATAGAGCCAGTGACACTTTGGGTAGAGGAAAGAGTGAGGGAAGGAAGATATGTGTTAGCCTCATCTCCTCATTAGGGAAAGGATTTATTTGAGACAGGAAACTCCAGGATTTTGTGCTGGAAGAACCTGGAGAACCAAAAATCTGAGCCTTGTCCATGCTCTGTGGCAAGAAAGGGGATTTGAGCAGTCGGGGCAGGAGTCGAACAAGCACCAAGGGTCAAACACAGAGGGATTAAAACCCTCTGGATCAAACACAGAGGGATTAAACCCCTCTGGGTCAAACACAGAGGGATTAAACCCCTCTGGATCAAAACCAAGGGATTAAACACAGAGGGATTAAACACCTTCGTCAGCCAAGCACTGCGGGAAGCTTCGGCCACAAGCACATTAACTGCAAGGCCACCCCAGGATATTTTGGAACTTTGAGCCAATGAAAAGGGATCTCCCACAAAAAGTCCAGGAGCTTTTGGCAATGTGCACAGTTTGGGGTTCTATGTGCACTGGTGGGGAGATTTGTCCATCACTCTGCCCAGGAAACCCACACCCCACAAACAGCTGGAGCTCTGGACTCCCCTTCCTTTGATATTCAAGGCTGCCTGAGGGGAGAATATCCTCAGTCCACAGGTGCTGCTGAGGATGAGAGGTTCCTGGATGCCTTTGCTCTCCCTGCTCCCAGGGAAGGTGGCAGGCAGTCCCTGTGCCCTTCCACGTTACCATAACACCAAGGACAATCTGAAACGTCCCTTGTATGGGTGGTGTTGTGTTTGCTTTGCTGCTTGCTGCTATTGAGGTAACAGATGTTTTCATTGAGCTGTTCATAATAACCCCTGGGCCTTTCCCCTGAGTGGTTCTAGTTAATTTAAAATGCAGCAACGTGGATGAGGAGGTTGGATTTTGCCTTCCAATGCACATTAACTTGCATTTGTCAACATTTCATTTCATCTGCCACTGCATCTTGCCTGCTGACCTGCCTGGATAGAGCCATTTCCAGCTTTTCACAGCTTGAACGTCACAACTAAATAAATTTTACTACATAACTGTGGGCAACTGCTATTTATTCCATCTTTTCCTCCCCTCTGATACTGGATTATATTTTTAAAAGCCTGGCCCAAGCTTCCAGATTGTCTCCTCTTCTACAGCCACACTGAAAATTGGTTGTTCTTTTTTGTTTAACTCACAGCTGCTTCCTAACCTGTGCCAGTAATTCCTTTATTTAAGGCTGCCCTCTTGTTCCATTGCCTCCTTCTCTACTGGGATCTTATCTTTAGATCCCTCTGAAGTCTCTTCCCATGGATATTCCCTGCGTAGTGTTTTCAGCAAAATCTGTGAAGAGGCAATTAGCAGAAGCCTCTGCCTCCTGTCTATTTCCAGATTAAATTCTCTCACCAATTTCTGCTTCCAGTCCCTTATACAATCACTTGGTAGGAGCTATTTTTCCTCTTTATTCAGTGGGAAAGAAAGGATTTAGAGTGCAAAAGTAACTCCAGACACTGCATTTCCCTTGCCCTCTCTTCTAAGGGGTTTCCAGAAAACCCACAAAGGGAACAGCCACTGTGCCCAGTTCTGGCCCCTCAATTCAGGCAGGACATTGAGGGGCTGGAGCATGTCCAGGGATGGGAACGGAGCTGGGGAAGGGCTGGAGCACCAGGAGCAACTGAGGGAGCTGGGAAAGGGGCTCAGGATGGAGAAAAGGAGGCTCAGGGGGAACCTTGTGGCTCTGCACAGCTCCCTGACAGGAGGGGACAGCTGGGGGTGGTTCAGGCTCTGCTCCCAGGGAACAAGGACAGGACAAGGGGAAATGGCCTCCAGGTGTGCCAGGGAAGGCTTGGGTTGGACATTGGGAGCAATTTCTCCACAGAAAGGGTGGCCAGGCACTGGCAGGGGCTGCCCAGGGAGGTTTGGAGTGTCCATCCCTGGAGGTGTCCAAGGAAGATCTGAATGCGGCACTCACAGCCCTGGGCTGGGGACAAGGTGGGGATCGGTCACAGGCTGGATTTGATGATCTTGGACATTTTTTCCAACCTCAGTGGTTCTGGGATTCTGTCATATCAGGATAATTGCTAAGAAAAGACAGATCCCATGTCTAATCCTCTCCCAGTTTCCCAGAGATGGTGTCCAGCCCTGAGGCTGCAGCTTTGAGGACAAGCAGATGCTTTGCTCTGCCCTCTCTTTGTCAGACTCCAGCTCCAGCATTCCCACCTCTGGATAGACATGGCACAGCAGCCAGGGGTACACAACTGGAAAGGTACAATTTGCAATTTACCCCACAAAAGGGAGAGAAGGGGAGGCTGGGATAAAACTTTTTAAGGGATGGGGATGGAACAGCTCACAGGGCTCCACAGATGGTGGGGCACAGCCAGGGCCTAGCTGAAGAGAAATAAGGAATAGGATGTTTTCCTGCTGAACTCAGCCATCCTCCTCTCCCACCAGCTCTGCCCTACACCAGTCTGTTCAGGCACAAACCTCTGAGGAATTCCAGGCACAAACCTTTGAGGATTTTCTGTTCACTTTCAAGTTGCATTTCCATATTTAAATTTGAGGAGAAAGAAAAGAAACCCCAAATCCAGTGCTTCCTAGGAGCCACCAGGGAAACCTGACATAATAGCTTTGACCCCTGGGCACAACTGTGAATTCTGAGCAACCTTTTATTTCTCCTTAAAAATCAAATGCAAGCTCTGGGAGGCAAGGAGCAACGATGTTCACTGCAAACTCCATATCCTTGTCAGAACTCTTTATAACAGACTCAGGATTTGCACTCCCTCTGGCCAGAGGAAAACGCTGCTCCAACCCTGCTCCTTCCAAACCCCCAAGCTCTCTGTAAAGTCACTAACATGGAAATAGAGAAGAAACTCAATATTTTGGCAGCTGGAATGTCTTCCTTCAACCACAGGAAGGCATTTCCCTGTTGATCCTTGCATTGTCATAAAAGCAGCAACACCCCTTTGACAAGTTTTGCTTTATCTCTGCAGAACCTCATGAATCAGTTCCTAATCCTCCTTTCCCAAAGTGTGAGCACCAAGAAATTATCTTTTGAGTCTGGATAGTCAGGGCCACTTCTATTCCTCAGCTCCATTCCCCACCTCTTCCTCCTCCTTTTGTGAACTGGGGAGAAGGAGCACAACAAAAAATTTGCTGTTGATTATTCCTATTAAAGGGAGCTTAAGGACCCTGGGGATTATGACCTATATACATTTATTACCCACATCCAAACAGCTTCCATGCTGACTGCAGCAAACAGGAGAGACCAGGAGGATCTGGAGGAGGGAAGAGGAAGGAAGCCATCATCCCCTTGCATCTCACACTCATGGACACCAAGCTGTTAGAAAAGAACCGAAGCAAAAAATGCACCCAAATGTCCCCAGGAGGGCCTCGGCACTTTCCAGTTTCTCAGCTTTTGGAGGTCTGGCAAGATCTTCAGCCAGAACTGTCCCAGAATTTTTATGAGACCTTGTCCAAGTCCTGTAAAGTGATGTCAAGGGAGAATGGTGTTTCCACGAGGATGTTTAGCTGACCATGGAGAGGAAGGCAAAGGAGCTAGAATGGGGTGGAATCTGTGAGGCTCTGGCTGTCTGTCTCAAGGATCACAGGCTCATCCAGCTTTCCCAATGTCCTCAAGAGTTTCTGAAAACTTGTTCATGGATTTAAGCCACGAAGGTGTCTGTGACCACAGAGGTGGGCACAAGATACCCCCACATTCACCTCTAGGTGCATGAAGGGAACTCTGCATTTGAGCTGGTTCATAACTGGGAACACACAAGCTTATCTTCTGTTCCCACCCTCTGTTAGGATTTCCACCCTCTCCATGGATCAGCTACCTCCTCAAGCATGAACACACACTCCCAAACCCTGCCGAAATGCCTGCAAAGTAAGCAGAGAGTGACTGCTGCCCTCGTTAGGAAGGACAAAGCCTTCTCAGCAGTGGATAAAGAAAGCAGCTCACGCTGGGGGTTGCAGGGTAGGACACGGGCTCATTCCAATGTTAACCAGATTATTGAGCTCGCTAAAGGCTATCTCTGAAGGGATAGTTGGAATTAGTTGATAGTGATTTAATTTGTGTTGCAGATTGCTAATTAAGCCTATGAAGAGGACAAAAAAAAATAATCCATTTAGTTAAGGAGATGCAATGAGAGATGTGGCAATACTGGTGTCATTCACAGCCAGGAATAAAGGGAGAGATTTGCCACACCTCAACACCTCACCTTTGAGCACTGAGGTGTGTGGTCATGGAGGTCTGGCCACACCCACCTATCCCAAATTCCCTGGGTTGCAGGGTATCATGGAATCATGGAAACATTTAGGTTGGAAAAGACCTTTAAGGTCATCCCAGCCCCACCACTAAACCCTGCCCTCCCATGCCACACCCACACGTACTCCACCATTTCCAGGGATGGTGCCTTCATCACTGCTTGCTTCCAAGCTTTGAAAATGCTTTCCAGGAAGAAATTTTCCCTGATATCCAAACTAAACCACCCCTGGCACAGCCTGAGGCCATTTCCTCTTGTCCTGTCCTTTGTCCCCTGGGAGCAGAGCCTGACCCCACCTGCTTCCACCCTGGTGGATCCATGTGGGGCTTTGGCTACCAACTCCAGGGCTTGATACAAGAGGAAAATCTCCCCAGGGAAGGAGAGGTAATTAAAAAGCACCCAGGGATGTCCTCTGGGAATGCTCCCAGAGACAGCACAGCCTTCACATTAATCCTATTTAATCCACCCCTCCCAGGATTCCCAGGGATTCCCAAACCACCACAGCCCATCTTGATTTTCAAAGCCAAGTGATAGGAAGTCAGCTCACACCTCAGTGAGTTGCTCCAACGTTTAATTAACCTGCTAACCCCGAAATCACTCCAGGCACTGGAAGTCATTTTACAAAAAAATGCCCAGATATCTTCAAAGAGGAAATTTAAAAATTATTTTGAAGGCAGAACTCAATTTACTCATTTAAAAAAAAAAAAAGTCCACACCAAAGACCCTCCACAAAAACACTGATTGCTTTTCAAAGCGCTTTAAAAATATTTAAGGAACGATTAAATCAGAAAGTCATCTTGATTTTTCTTATATCTGAAATTTTCAAGGAGAATGCTCCTTTTTTTTTCCTCAATATGCACCAGATTTTCAGGGAAGCTGCTTCACAGCTGGCTGGATTTTTATCACAGTTTGGAGAAGCACCAGGAGATCTGAAGTTTGAAGTCTGGCTGGCTGAAAGTTGGGAAGGGCTCTTTGAGGGTGACCCAAAGGCTGCTGGCAGCTCCCCTGATCTAACTCAGCCCTGTCCCTTCTCCCCCTGCCCTGCCCAGATTTTTTCGTTTCATCCATTTGGGTTTGAGCTGACTGAGGGCAAACCCCAACCCAAGGAGCCCCCACCCCACTGGAATGCAGCCCCAGGACTGAGCTGGGGCATTGCACCAGCAGATCCCAGTTTCCACAGCTCCCAGCTGCAGATGGAGACAGTATCCTGCTCCCATCAGTGCACCTTGGGGCTGTCCATCCTCACCAAATCATGGAATGGTTTGAATTGGGAGGGACCTTAAAGCCCTTCCAGTCCCACCCTCTGCCATAGGCAGGAACACCTCCCACTAGCCCAGGTTGCTTCCAGCCCCAATGTCCAACCCAACCTTGGACACTGCCAGAGATCCAGGGGCAGCCACAGCTGCTCTGGGCAACCTGTGCCAGGGCTTCACCTTCTTCACAGGGAAGAATTCCACAGAATCAGAGAGTACTCTGGGTTGGAATGGACCCACAAGGTGATGGAGTCCAAGTCAATAACCCAGACAGGAACCAAAGCCACAGCCTTGGTGTTTATGGCCCCAGGCTCTGTCCACCTGGACGGATTCTCCCTCAAATCCAACCTAAATCCACCTTCCTCCAGGTAAATGCCACTCGCCCTTGTCCTGTCACTCCTGTCCCTTATGAAAAGTCCCTCTCTTGCTCTCTCAGGAGCCCCCTTTAGGTACTGGAGGTTTTCCCAAAGCTTCCTCTTCTCCAGGCTGAAGGAATCCCAAGATAAACAGGGCTGGATTGCTCCTCAATGCTCCAAGTTTCCAGGGGACCACCTCAGCCACCGTCCCCTTCACCCACAGCCCAACCCAAAATCTCTTTCTGGAGAGGCTGTAGATTTCTGGGCAGTAAAAACCACCACCCCCAGCTACATCCCAGCTCAGGACAAAGACCACCAAGTTTATCCCAGCAGCAGGGACACAGCTGGAAGCTCGTTGGGAATGGCCGGTGTCACTTGTGACACAAACCCAGCCACCCCAACAAACTCGCCAAGAGCAGGGTCTGTCCCTGACAGTGAGAATGGGTCAGCTGCAATGGCTGTCAAGAAGGAATAATTCAATTCCATCCTGCCCTCCAAGATGGAAAATGCAGCAGAGGGTTTTACTGTAACAACTGTTACCAGGCCTCAGCCAGTGTGGCTCTCTGCCTTCCTCTGGCAGGGATTTTGGGAGCACAAACACATCTGTCTTGGCAGCTGGGCCTTCCAAAACACACCATCCCCATCCCCAGGCCTCAGCTCTGCAGCTGCACGGGTTTGTGCAAGCCACAAATCATCCAGAGGCATTCATATGGCATTGAAAGCACCAAAGAATCCCTTCAAAGCCCAGCAAATCCCCATATTCCAAGATCCAGGAATCTTGAACCGCTTTTCCTGCCTTCCTTTTTGGGGTGGTGGATTCTGCATCTTGTAGCCTCCATACCAAGGCAAAATAAACTTAATGTGGGGAAAGACAGGCACTTGAGGGTGTTTGTTTGGGGGTGAGCTCCTCAAACAGCATCTTTGCAAAAAAAACATTCCTGACTGGGGGAACTGCTCTGTCCTTCCCAGAGATCTGCACACGGATGCCGATGGGGGCATCCAGGTAAGCATAAACTGAATGGTGCAAACAGCACTGGCCACGTGTCCCACAGCCCACAGAGCTCCCAGTCTGGAGAAGTCATTCCTAGAGACATCATAGCAAGGAATTACTTTTAAGTCCTGCCTGGATTCCGTGCCACTTTATCCATCCCCAGCAGTTCCTACAGCTGGAGCAGCTCCGCTCATTTATTCTCCCTGGGATGGTTCAGCCCTCCAAGGGAAGAGAACTTTTTCTGTTTCCACATCTCTTTGAAAGCTTCGCCAGGGAACTTGCAGCACCTTTGAAGCTGCTCCGAGTCCAGGAAGGTGCCAGGCTGTTCCTGAGTGATAGCACAGCAGCACAGCTCCAGGAAGAGGGACAGGCAGCTTGAAAGCAGCTCCAAAGGAGTTAAAGCCCAGCACTTGCCTGTGGGAATCCTGCACCACACAAGGCCCCAGAGATACAAGGGGATTGTCTGGATAAAAGTTGATTAGTCCACATTACAGGGATTAGCATTCCCTTTGAACTTTTAACAACTTTGTTATGTCTTTTACTTGCCTTTTTATGTAAAAAAATAAATAAAAAGGTGGCGGGGTTTTTAAGCCGATTTTTTTTTTCTCTTAAAGGAAATGATTAATTCTCCCTATTACCAGCAGATAAAGCCCTGGCCACACTTGAAAGGGGGAGTCAATAACGTGGGGAGGTTGGAAGAACCACAAATCCTATTGGACATGCTCTGGCTGGCTTTAGATGTTTCCTTTGGAGCAGGAGCAGGCTGGATTCCTCGGCAGCTCTGCAGCACATGCCGGGATGGCACGGGAGGGGCTGGAATGGCAGGGGCCAGCAGGGAGGACAGGAGGCCAATCCTATTTGGATAGCTCCTGGAAAGCCAAGGAAACGTCAGCTGGAAGTGGTGCAAGGTCAGGGCAGAGCTGCTGCCTGGGGAGGGTCTGTCTGGACTTCAGCAAGGAAGAGGCCGGAGCAGCAAACCAGGAATAAAATTCACATTTGGAACTGGACAGGATCAAGGGAGAGCTGTAGGATGAAAATGGAGATTAGGGGGAATGTTACCCTGGGCCCACAGCAGCCAAGAAAATGATCCTTTTTGGAGCTCTGGTGGGGGAGGATCCCTGTTCCCCCTTTGCTTCTCTGATCACTCCAGCCTGGGATTTACCCCTGTTAGGAAAATTACTCCACAAACACCAGAGGTTTATGCCCAAAAAGGAGACAGAGGAGTCCTTTTACTTTATTCCAATAAAGGGAGAGGCCATGGGGCATTCCCCTGGGGTCTCTCCAATTCTTGGAGGACGCAGCCTCCCTTTTATCCCAATTTCCCAGCCCCTGTCCTGTCCTTGTGTCCAGGATTTGCTGCACAGTACAAATGCCTTGGGAAGGGTAATAGGAGATGAGAGTTCTTGAGGAGGGACAGGAGGAGCAGGAGCAAACACAGCGGGATCTCCCACTGCCCCTCTCCGAGATCCATTAACAGGTTAATTAATTCCTCTGGGAAATTTGTTGTTCCCCTCTCTCAGATGCATCTCCACTGGAATCAGGACAATCACCTTGACCTCAGGGCTACTGTCAGGAGACTTTCCCCTGCCTAGGGCTGAGTGTCCCTTTTATCTGAACAGCTTTAACAACACATGGCTTGAGTCCTGTTCCACTGGTAGCAAATGCAGCTTTTTCCCTGCTCTGACACAGCGTTCACCAGGAACTGGGCTGGAATCACAAACCCATCCCCGCTGTGCCTTGAGCTCTGTGGGAACACAAGCTGACAGCCCTGAAAATCCTCATGCAGCACCACACAGCCCCAGCACGAATTCCTGCTTGTTATCCAGGACCATGCTTGCCTCCTAACAGGATCACCAGGGCTGGGAATGACCCAAACCTGTTCACCTGTGTGCCAAAGCCCCTTCCTGCTCCTGCATTAATGATGTTTAGTGGCCAGGTTCTGACACAGCACTTCTGGGGGATGTTTTAACCAGCCCAGGAAACACAGGGAGCTGCAATAATCAACTGCTCGACAACACAGTTCAATTGACTGATGACTAACACGCTGCCATTTTAGCTCCAGATAAGCAGGAGAACCACGTTTTCCAGCTTTAAACACACTACCAGCACAAAGAAATCCATAGAATTTCAAATGCCAAGCCCCTTTCAAACTGGCAGGCAGTATTAGTTAGGAGAAAATGGGAATATCAGGCAGAAAAAGACTCCACTGCCTTGAAATCAGGACAATTAATAATACATGCAGCAACCCCTCAAACCACCTTTTTCTCCCCTCCTACTGCAGGCAGAGAAAATGAACTGAATTGGAAATTCTGTCAGCAAAAGTACATCCTCCAAAATGGAAAGACAAAGGCACAGTGAGAAAATGAGCTGTGTCAGGCTCGCTTACAACAGCAGCAGTACAAGGGGCACAGAATTCCCTTCAGGAGGCAAAGCAGCCTCGGGCTCACAGCACCTCAGCAAGGCCTGCAGGCTGAGCAGGAACAGCCCCGAGCTCCAGAGGCAGCTCCTGAAAGAATCTGAGATAAAACCTGATAATCTTAGTGTTCAGTTCAACAGGCACAGTGAGGAAAAGTCCTGTCCCCACCCCACCTGCAGAGCTGCCCCAGCCCTGGGCCCAGCACAGGAAGGACCTGGAACTGCTGGAAAGAGTCCAGAGGAGGCACCAGGATGAGCAGAGGGATGGAGCAGCTCTGCTGGGAGGAAAGGCTGGGAGAGCTGGGATTGTTCAGCCTGGAGAAGAGAAGCTCTGGCGTGACCTCATTGTGGCTTTCCAGTGTCTGAAGGAGCCAGGAAGGAAACATTGAGAGAGAATGTGGGCAATGGCCTGGAGTGACAGGATGAGGGAAAATGGTTTTAAGATGAAGGAGGGTAGATTTAGATGGGATATTGGGAAGAAATCCTTCCCTGTGAGGGTGGTGAGGCCCTGGCACAGGTTGCCCAGTGCAGCTGTGTCTGCCCCTGGATCCCTGGAACTGTCCAAGGCCAGACTGGATGGGGCTTGGAGCAACCTGGGCTGGTGGAAGATGTTCCTGCCCATAGGAGGGGAGGAACTGGATCGGTTTTAAGGTCCTTTCCAACCCAAACCGTTCCATGATTCACTTCTTGCCCTGCCAGAGAGCCCTTTGTCCCTGTCTCCAGGGCACCCTGGAACACAGGATTCCCAGGATTGTGCCCAACTTGCATGGCACCCACCCCCCTCAAATCCACCAAGCAGACCACAGTACAGTGCCAGCTGCCCCTCAGCCTGGACCCACATCCTCCTCCTGCCTGAGGGAAAGCAGGAAAGCAGGAAAACTGTCACTGTTGATCCAGTTGGACGTGGACTTCCCAAACAAGGCAAGTGACCCTTGCACCCCCCTCAGCCCCAGGAATTGTCCCAGGAAGCAGGCGGGGAATGCAGAAGTCCTGGAGGTTCACATGTGCAGAAGAGCTTAAACCTATTAATCGGCTCCTTGCTCTGATTATGAAACGCTCTCCGTGCTGTGATACAGGATGCAGCCACGGAGATCAAAGCCTCCTGCACATGCATAATCAGGGAGAAGTGCTGCCCCAGAGCACGGAGGAGAGCAGGGATGTGACAGAAGCTGCCGAAGAACAGAGGGCTGAAGGGAGCTGTCCCAGGTCAGGCGGAGCTGCGCTGGTGCTCTGCACTCAGCATGTGCAGCCTTTTAGGGACTGGCTTTGTTCCTGTGATGATGTGGGAATGCCACAGCTCTTTGTTCCGGATCAGCACCGGCAGTCTCCGGAGTGACAGATCATCCCTTCATGACTGCAGGAGATGCAAAACTGCTCAGGATCCTGACTTAATTAGCGTTGTGTTCTATCCCACAAAGTGAACATCAAACGTCTGAAATGTAAGGGATGGCTGGGAAATCGCAGGAACTGCTGGAGAACAGCGCTCTGCTGAGCTCTTCCATAATCCTGGCATCTCCTGGAGAGCAGCACCAGCCTCAGGCTCAGCAAGAGAAAGGCGGCTTTCAGTTCAGAACCTGCCTGCCAGTCCTGGAGCCTCTTTTTGCTGCAGACTCTCTGGAGGGAGAGGCACAGTACACTCTTTTAGACGTTACAATAATACAGAATGTTTTGGGTTTGCAGACGCTCTACAAGCCTACAGAGTAATTCCCCCAATTCCTTCTAATTCTGTTGCTTTTCAGCAGCAACATCAGTGCAGCCAGATTGCCAGGTTCTGGGATGTAAAAACTGTAGTCAGGTAAGGGGAGAAAAAGCCTGCTTGTTTTCTCCCAGCTTTGGGAGCAGAAAATAATTCAGTGGAATCTAACATTGATGAAGGGGACTGAATCTTAGGGGAGGTTTAGATTGGATCTCAGGAAAAGGTTCTTCCCTCAGATGGTGCTCAGGCATTAAACAGGTTCCCCAGGGAATGGGCACAGCCCCAAGGCTGCCAGAGCTCCAGGAGTGTTTGGACAATGCTCTCAGGGAAGTACAGACTGGGATCATTGGGATGTCTGTGCAGGACCACGAGCTGGATTGATGATCCCTTCCAATTCAGAATAGTCCATGATTCCATGACTCATATGATACCTTCCACCAGCCCAGGTTGCTCCAAGCCCTGTCCAGCCTGGCCTTGGGCATTTTCAGGGATCCAGGGGCAGCCACAGCTTCTCTGGGGACCCTGTGCCAGGGCCTGCCCACCCTCACAGGGAAGGATTCCTTTTCATCAATATCCCATCTAACCCTGCCCTCTGTGTGATCCAAGCCATTCTTCCTTGTCCTGGCACTCCAGTTCCTGATGAACAGTCCCTCTCTGGCATCCTTGAGGGCCCCTTCAGATGCTGCTCTGAGCCTTCCAAGCAGGGACTGGGGAGGGCTGAACAAAGCCCTGGAGGGGAATTGGAGCTTAGTAAACCAGGAGAAAGAAAAGCCTATCAAACCCAGCTTGTAAGATTAAATGAAGTAAAATATGCTGTGGGCCTTTGTTGTTTTAAAATCCCTTTCCCTCTGCTGTATTGTTTCACCTAATGAAGAAACATGACTTCGTTCCAAGCAGACTGTTACTCCCCACCACTCATCTGGGCTCCCATGGGGCAGCCTGGACTGCTGGGCACAGGGAAATCAGTGGTCCATGCTCTGGTCTCTGGTCCACCCTCTGGTCTGGCCAGGGGTGCTGGACCAGAGAGTGAAAACTCAGTCCAGAATGGACTGTAAAGGAGCCACTATTTTAGTGCAAAGCAACACCCAGTTATTGAGACTTAACGGATGAGCTTGGAGGGTCAGTGCTAAACAGCCTTCAGCAGGTCCCACAGTATCCCACAGCTCCTGAGCTCTGCCCTTGGAAAAGCCTCATCCATCCTCATTTCCCCCTGAACACCTGTGCAGTTGTCAAACCCTGCATTACAGCAATGCATAGCAGTGATCATTCACAGTGATCATTCTTTACAACCATCGAATCTCCTCAGCTGGAAGGGACACACAGGGATCATCCAGTCCAGCTCCTGGCCCTGCCCAGGACATCCCCACAATCCCACCCTGTGCATCCATAAGTGTGTTTTCCCAACACTGCTGGAGCTCTGGCAGCCTCAGGGCCTGTCTAATCCCTGGGGAGCCTGCTCAGTTCCCACCACCCTCTGGGGAAAAACCTTTCCCTGATATCTGGCCTAACCCTGCCCTGACACAGCTCCATCTGGCTTCTGTCATCTCTGTGTGTAGCTGTCCCTGGTCACAGAGAGCAAAGATTGGAGCTGCTTCTCAAGGGGAAACTGCTGACCCCTGTGAGATCTCAGTGATGGGGTGTCTGTGCAGGGCCAGGAGTTGAACTTGATAATCTATGTTACCTTCCAGCTCAGGGTATTCCATGATTCTGTGATTCCACCTTTGGGGTGGCAAAGTCCAATCTGCCTTTCCACCTCCTGTCCATCCCTGGGGCAGCTGTCACCCCACAGCCCACCTGGGTAGGTGCCAAAAGCTGGAATATGTTTCAGCTTCTCCTTAAAGCAATGCCCCACAGCAAATCCAGCATTTTCAGGGAGCCTAAGTTGCTGCAGGAGTTGCACAGCCAAGCCCTTTGTGGGGGCTGCCACAATCCACACCCACAAGGAAACACATGGAAAATCCCCATACCCTGGTGCCAAACTCAGGCAAAACCACACCCTTCCAAGAGGCAGCACCATCTTCCCAAGCCAAGGAGCACAGCCCAGCTCCGTGAAACCCAGTAGATTATTTTTGCTGCCTTGAAGAAGTCCTGGCTGATGCGGCAGTGGCCACACGCTCATGCATAATGCACTCACAGCCGCTCATGGAAATAATGGATCGGTGACACCGGAGCCGCCGGAGCGGAGCGTGGGGCACGGGAGATCACAGATGGAATTTCTTTATTGTTCCACGGCTGCTGCCGGGCTGTGTTTGCCTCACTCAAGGTTAAATCATTTCTGTTTGGAGCAATCGCTGCACTCTGCATTACACACCAGCAAAATTAATGGGCCCCGCTGGGCCAGCAAACTTCACCCACCTCTCCTGAGGATCCCTCCGTCCCTCTGCTCCTCCTCCAGGTGATTCCTGTGCCCCTTGCTGGTTTGGGAAAGGCCTGGGAATCAAATCAGGTGTTTGACGCATTAAATACTGCATAGAAAAGTCTGATAAGAGTGGGAATTTATCTCTCTCTGGAAGTGCTTCCAGCAGAAGGAACAGATTCCTGTCCTGGGAAGGGTGACAAGCTGTAGCTTTCCTACTGCACAGAGTTCCAGCGACCCATCAGAGAGGAGGCTATTGTTGTCCTTGTCAGGCTTGACTGCTGATGGAGGGCTGGGATGTGCCCTGCTATCAGCACTAGAGATGAATCCCAGGTTCACATTTGATAGTTGTTGGTTGTTATTTGCTTCCAGGAGCTGTGTACCTCTCCCCACTGCCTTTGATCTCAGAACAGGCTTTTATCCTCTCACTGAAGGCTTCAACCACTGCCTCTGTCTCTCCTCAGCTTCTTTTACTACCCCCAGCACCACACAAACATCAGATGGATGTTGTTCTTCCTCAAGGCTGGATACCAATTCCAGACATCCAACTCCAGTTCAGAACCAACCAGGACCATGAGGAGAGATGGAAGTACATCAGCTCCAGTTGAGGGGCACCAGGCAGGAGAAGCATTTGGTGGAGCAGCCTGGATCAGCAGACAACCAAAACTGAGTGTATCTTCACCTTAACCCTGAAGCTGGCCCCAAAACCCTCTCCAGCTCAGTGGCAGAAATTCCTTCTTTCCCACACCGCTCAAGAAAAAACTGCAGATGTTTCTCTCCTCGTAGAGAAGACAAAGATCAGCATATCAAAGCCCGGCTTAGGAGTTCCTGGACTAGCAGGGCAAACACAGCAAGACCTTTGGCCCCAGGAGGAGGAGAGGAGGCTGCAGCAGCATCCACAACTCGAGCAAAGTCAGCCAGAGGCTGTTCCTGTGCAGCTGCATCACTCCCACCTCATTTCCCCCCTGCTCCACTCCACTGGTGCTGAAATGGTGTGGAGCTGGTCAGAGGGTGAAGCTCTGCCCTTGGGCCCTCCCCTCCCTGCTCAGTAACAGAGTCCTCTCCTCCTGGAACTCCGGGGTCAGCGTTGTTATCCTGACAGGATCAGCAGCTCCCAAAGCTCTGCATGTGCTCAGACACTGGAGAGGGCAGGGAAGAGCTGCAGAGCCTGGCTCTGGAAGAATTCCCCCTGGATAAAGCAGAACAAGAAAGCACTCTCAGTTCTCTGGATTTCTGTTACTCGTAGAAAAGCTTGAGAACAGCCAGGATGATGTTTCATTTGATTATTTTCAATCAAGCTAGGATTTTAGTTAGAAAAATCCTTTCCAAGTCTGGTTTTGAAACTGATTTGAAAACACCTTCCTTTCCACTGTGAGCCTTAACCATTTTTCCAAGGCTGCCAGAGCTCAAGGAACATTTGGACAATGCTCTCAGGCACTGGGAGATGGTTGGGGTGTCCGGTGCTGGGCCAGGAGCTGGACTTCATGATGGGTCCCTTCCAGCCAGCATATTCTGTGATCCTATGATTCATAATCTCAGTGAGAAAAATATTATTTAGATTGATCTGAAGTCATTCCAGGAGCTTTTTAATGGGGACAAATAACCAAAGATAGAAATGACTCAGTAATCTGCACAGCTCTTGCATGTGTGAGCTATGCCTGAAGTCTTCTCCACAGTTTGAAAAGAGCTAGGGAATGGTTCTCAGCAAAGTTGCTGCATCCAGAAGATCCCAAAAAGCCCTGCCCCAGCTCTCCCACCTGAGCCCACATGGAGGGACTGCATTTTGAATCCCTGCCAGCCTTTGGGTGTCTGTCAGCCCTGCAGGGTTGGGATGCTGTGAGCAGAGGGCCCTCTGAATCCCAAAGGGCTGAGGGAACATGGAGATGGCCCAGGAATGTCTCAGGGGGCCTGAGGGGAGCTCAGCTCTGCTTCAGCCCACACTCAGCCCCACAGTGCTCCTGAATGGGAGAGCCTTGGGACCAAGCCACCCCCACAGCCCATCCCTGGGGATGCAGCATGAAAACACTGGAGAGGGGAGTTCCTCCTTCTCCCTGAACCCAAACAGGCCCAGTAGAGATTTGGGACACACATCACCATGACTTTTCCCCTCTAACTCACCAACCCCTCCTTCCTCTGATTCCAACCCATTTGTTTGAACTTCTATGATGCTGGGGGTTGGAACTGGAAGATCTATAAGGCCCCTTCCAATCCAAACCATTCTACAATCTTCATGAACTCAAAAATGGCAAGGAACAGCCAAACAGCATCAAGTCAGACTTGAACAGAGAGCATGGATGTAAACCTTGGTACTTGGGGCAAATGCCTGCGAATTTGCAAGGACTGGGATGGGAAGGGAAAGACAAACCTTCTGTGCAATGAGGGGGAAAAGCAGGAGTGAACTTTTCCTAGTGTCAAAGCAAGACAAAAATAAATATGGTGTCAAAGCCTAAAAGCAGCAGCACAATAAAGCCAGCAATAACTCCTGCTCAGTGACACCAGGCAGCCGAGCTCCGCTGGGATAAATGACAGAGAACTTCCTCTGATAAACTAATAAAAGAGATTTCTAGGAGTAATCATTGATTTGACAGGAAGTCAAACAAATCTATCCATCACTGCTGACATGTGTCTACAACCTTCCAAAGAGAGCGGCGTCGGGAGGGGAAGCTGGAGCCAGCTGCCCACACTGTCTCAAATGCCACATAAAGACAGCCAGCGGCAGGCGCCTGGATCGAACACTCCCTGCCACCCACTCCTGCCTCCCCTCTGAGCCTTCTGGGCCTGCTTCTGAAGCCTCCAGACATCAGACAAACCCTGGTTCTCCTCCCACATCCTGCCCCGGCGTGAGGCACTGTCTCCATCTCCACCAGAGATAAGGAGAACGAGGCCTGGAGTGGTTCCATCCCACGCCTCTCCTGCTCGGTGGTGGCTGGTGATCCTCTCCAGGCCCTGTACTGGGGGGTCTGTCTGGTCAGGACTGAGCCAGACTCTGCTCTCTGAAGCTCTGTGCACTCCCAGCTCTGGCTGTGGAGATTTGGCCATGAGCTAAATCCCAGCAGAGCAAGCCTTGGCTTCCCTTTGGATCTGGGAATGTATCACCAAACAGCAAGCAAAGCAAACTTTCTCCCAGTGCATGTCCCAGTTAAAGAGCCATCCAACTGGGCTCTCTGGGAGGGGAGCAATGTGGAGCTCAGCAGTGTGTCCCTACAGCCCCAGCAGGGTGAGACCTTGCTCAGGCTCTATGTCACTGAGGTGTGACAGAAGCTGAAAGCACCCCAAAACCAGTCCCCTGCCCAGACCAGCTCTCCAAGGACTCCACAACCACTGTCTGCAGAGGGGCTGAGCCCCTCCAGAAGGGCCTGTTTGACAGGCACAGCACAGCAGAGCAGGCAGATGATGGGATTTTGGGATATCCACAGGTTTCCCATTGCCCTTCTATGAGCTCTTCCCCTGCACTCTGCCCAGCAGAGCTTTAAGCAGGAATGGTCTGACTGCTCAAGTGTGTGATGTCCCAAGCTTCTCTTGTCATTTGTCTTCTCCTGGGACATCTCAGGAGCCCTGTGAGACCACAGACTGGTTTGGAATGGGAAGGACCTTAAAGTACATCTCATTCCACCCCAAACTTCCACCAGACCAGGCTGCCCAGAGCTCCATCCAATCTGACCTTAAACCCTTCCAGGGACAGAGCATCTCTGTGTTGTCACTGTGCCAGGCAGCACAGTCTTGGGGTAGCCAAAGCCAAGTTTTCCCAGCAGGGCCTGGAAGCTGGGGCGCAGCTCCCATCTGTGACCTGGGAGCAGAGACAGAAGGAATATTGCAGGGAGCCTGAGCTGATTGGAGCAGTTTGGTTCTCCCCCAGCCTGAGTTAGGATTCCTCCTGCTGAGCTGATGCACTGGGAACCCTAAATCTTCCCTAAAACAAAGTTAAGAGTCCTTTCCTCTTTCTGCTGTGACTTTCTGATGTTCTTTAATCATCCCAAATCAGCCCGTCCATGCTGCTCTCCCTGGTCTGTCCTGGGCATCTGCGCTGGCACAGGACACAGCAGCAGCAGGGCTGCAACACTCACTTCAGTCAGCACATCAAAAATAAGGGATGAAATCCTGCTTCCAGCTCCTCCCCCAGCTCTGTTGGAGCACACATCACTAACAGGCTGCCATTAGCAGACGAGGCTGGGTTGGTTTTTTAATTGTAGGTTTTATTTCCAATTTCAAAAGCAGTGTTTGATCCTGGAGTCCTCGAGGCTCAGATATTTATGACAGACTCAAACCAACCCAGAGCACACACCTTTCTTCAAAACCGCCCTGCTGGTAGAAGCCTCTCCTTTTTAACACAGCAAATCTGGAACATTTATACACCATTTCTCAAGAACATGAGGTGATTTGCAGCAAAACATTAAGAGTTTGCACAAAATTTGCAAGCCACCCTCCTAAAAGAAACAAGTCAACCAAGTGAAACCCCCAAAGCAGCACAATTTTTGAGAGTGTTGCTCTGCCAAACCCCTTTTTATTTGTTTTCCTTTAAAAAACAGACAAAACAGCTCGTAATATTTTTATTTTCTTTTAATTGGTAGGAAGAAAAGGAACTGAAAGCTTTCTGGGAAGCTGTGCTGCTAAAGATAAAAGGCATTCTGAGGTTTCCCACTGAGCTCTCCTGTGTTGCTGACATCAGGTGCCATTTCCACACTGGGAATTCTCTCATCCTTGGCAAAGTTCTCTTTTCCTGCTGGCAACAGGCTCAGTGTGCCCTGGGCTCTGAGAATGAGGCTCATCCAGGTATGTCAGCCTGGGTCTCCCATTCCTGTGGCTGAGAGGTGTGGGAATCGGGAAAAGAAATTCTCACCTTCATTAATCCAGTAATTTCGGGAAGCAGCTTCTGTGTCCTCCTCTGTCCTTCGGAGTGGCTTCCCTGGCTTCTCTGGCCATTTCCCTGCTCTCTGCTCCAGGCTGTCAGCACTCTTGGGAAAGCTGTAACCACCTCCCAACTCTGTGCTGGGACCACAAATGGTTCTGGATTCAGAAACTCCAGAATTACTGCAGTCCCTGCATCCCAGACTCATCAGTCAAAAGCACTCGGGAAACCTGTGGAAAAGGAGTGTTCATACTACCTGAAAGCAGTGAGGAATGGATAAAACACTATTGTGCCAAGAGAAATGGGTGATCTGAAGACTCCTGTGCTCAGCATGGCTACCAGACACTAAGGAAGAAACTTCCCAGGAATGCTGCACCTCTGCCAGGGAGCAGTGTTTGAAATCCCCAGCAAGCAGAGGAGTTGGAAACTCCAGATGCTTCTGGAACAACAGCTGGTCCCTGAACTGCAGTGAAGGTTTCCCAACACCTTGTGATATTTTGGGATCAATCCCTCTGACACAAGGGGGCTGCCAAGATGCAAAGTGTATCAGCAGCAGGTGACAGCAGGACATAGAGGAAGGAAATGCAAATATTTGGGAGAGCAGCCAAGAAGAGAGAGGGAAAGGCTGTTTGAGGCTTGGAACCTCCAGGCTACCAGAGGCAGCAGCAGATCATGGAAATGCACACTGATAGGGCACTTCCAGCAGCCACCTGGGAGTGGGGTGACAGGACCTGGCACCTTGGATAAACACAGTTTGGAGGTGGATGGGAACATTCTTGTGCCTGGCTGGAAGGAAAAAGGAAAAGTGCACATCCACATCCCAGCCCTGCTCAGGGGAAGAGTTGAGAGACGGAAGGCAGTGAAGAGAAAGTCTCCTGAAATTAGGTACTAATTCCCTGGAACAGGCACATTCCCAGCACTCAGGAACCCCCACCACCCCCCCCAGGATGGTTCTGTTCCTCTGAGCCACTGAAAGGCAGGAGTTGGCTCCCAAAGGAAGGTGCTGCTGGCATGGGTGCCCAAGTGGCTGTTCCATGTGAGGGAGGGGAGCAGGCTGAGGTCCTAATTGGCATGGAGGGAAGCAGGGGGATTGCTGGAGTTCTGGGCTCCTCCTCCACTGTTCTGAAATCGGGAAATGCCAAATGTTGATATCCTCCTAAATATCTATGTAAAACCATTGCTTCCCCCAGTGTTCCCACCCCCTCTCCTCCCACCCCCACCCATGGATGAGCACAAACCCTGGCCCAGCACAAAACCCAGCCTAGTTCAGGAACTGACCTTCAGCTTGGCTGGTTTTATCTCCTCTGTGTTCTTGTGTGCTTCCTCCCCATGGAAGTGAGCAAGCACCCCGAGGAAATGTTCTGAGGAGCATGTGCAGGAAAGGGCAGCCAACCTCCCACTCCCCAAATCCTGACACTCAGTGTGCATTCAGAACTGAAAAATAGGTGTTGGAAAGGTCTCTGCACACACTCACCAAACCCAGAAAACACGGCTCCTAAATGCCAGGAATTACTATCAGTGTTCCTTTGGTTAATTCTAAAATCAGGATATTGGATGCAGGAGAGGTTTGAGCATCTTCATGTTGAATTTACAACTCAGAGAACCACTTGTAGGAGCTCTCTGCTGACTAAAACCCCTCTCTCTCCACACCTAAGGAATAGGTGCCCCAGGCATGCCAAGGATCAGAAAAGGTCTAATGAAAACCTGGAATTTCTTTGCTGAAGAGCTACAGGAAGCCACTAGGAAAGGGGGGAAACTGTGGGACTCTTCTTTCCAGCTGACTGGGAAACAGAAGGAAGGTCTCCAAAAGGGGTCCATACACACAGAAGAGTGATCCCAGAAGGGAGGGGGCTGTATCCCACGAAGGGACACC
Organism: Certhia americana; assembly: GCA_018697195.1. Classification (NCBI taxonomy): domain Eukaryota; kingdom Metazoa; phylum Chordata; class Aves; order Passeriformes; family Certhiidae; genus Certhia; species Certhia americana. The sequence continues at coordinate 20,577,932 of CM031865.1, forward strand.
AAGAAGTCTTTGGTGGGGAGAGGGATCAAGGTGGAAAACCAGCAGAGAAATGGAAATAATCCCCTGGGAAAGCAGGAGTGAGGGAAAGGTATGGGTGAGACTGTCCCAGCTGGAATCCTCATTCCATTCCTGCAGCATTCATTCTCTTCTTTAGCAGGAGGGAGATGTTGATGAAACCAAGAGATTCCAAAGCTGTCTCCAAAAGCAATCCATGCCAAGGAAAAGCTGCAGGAAGCAGAGAGGGAGTGTGGCATTTCCCAGAGGAACTCTGCAGAGAGCAGCAGCCAAGGAAAGGCTTTCAGTGCCTGGCAGGAGAGGATGAGGAGTCTGTTAGCACAATGCCTCTCAAGAGGAATTCTGGCCTCTCCCAAAAGCACAGTTTGGGAGCCAAGGTTGAGTTTTGGCTTTTGATTTCACATTGGTGAGGTGTGGATTAGCTCTTTAAAACACCTGAGTTCTGAAACATTGGGATTAATGTCTCTTACGAAGGCAAACCACCAGAAACTGGCTGGGTTATCATGCACTAATTCTTCCTCAAATCCTGAGCTTTGCAGAAGAGCTTCACCCTCCAGGGTGCCAGTGAGCTGCCACAGGGATCCAGTGGGAGATGCATCCCCAGGTGCAAGAGAGATGATTTCTCCAATTGGTCCATCTGAGCTAGCACCTGTGGTGCCTGCCAGGATTTCCAGCTGGAAACATCAGGCTCTCAAGGTAATTTGGGACATCTGGTTACTTGTCACCACCATCAGAGGTGTTCCCATCCTCAGAATCCTTTCCTCAAAATGTTTTTGTAAAGGCTTCGTTTGACTTGGTTCAATACAGCCACACGTTTAAGCAGAGTAATTTAGATATTGATCCTGGTAACATTTAATAGGGATAATTTTGGCAGATGGAATATTTTGGCTGGAAGGAAATGCTTCACTTACAGAACAAACTTCAAGCAGTCAAAAAGAAACGTTCTCCAGACCTCAACTGGGCTGTACCTGTGTATCCCCCACAAAAATGTTCTCAGATCTGTGTGTGATTCTGTGAGTTACAGCAACAAAACCACTCAGTTCCACCCTCTTGCTGTGACAAATGGGAGAGGAACCATCTCCTGACTCAGGGAATTACTTGTCTTAGTTTGAACAACAGGTGTCTGCTAAGGAAAGCAGGAGCCTCCCTTGATATGAAGAATGCAAACTCCCTCTCTCTGAATTATTATAATTTTGAAGTTAAGGGGCTGTCAGGTGAAGATATGGGGACAGGAATAACAGCTCTTTATTAGGGGAACTAAAATAAACAATAAAACAAAAACACATGCATTACAAAGGAGAAAAAATAAAACAAACAAACAAAGAAACCAAACCCACTGACAAAGTCAGAATACAACCTGACCCCCCGTGGGTCAGGCTGTTGGCAGCAGTCCCTTTAAGTGGTGACTGCAGTCCTTCTGGAGTGGCAGATGTGGCTCTGTTGAAGCGATGATCCTGTAGAAAAGTGTAGATTTCCTCTGATGATCCAGAGGTGATAGATGGGCCTAGTCTTCCTCTGGGAATCCAGTAGAAAGGCTACTTTGGTATTCCAAATCTCAGATTTTTATCTAGGTAGGAATGCTTGGCTCCTCCCCCTGGCTGGAGCATTTCCCAGTGGGATGATGGAATTCCCTCAGTGAGTCTCAATAGCCCACTAGCAGAAGACCTCTCGCTGGAGGGGGGCTGGGTTGTGGAAGAGATAAGAAAACTGCCTTAGCTGTTTTTTAACAGTCAGCCCATTGACAGAGGGTTACCCCACCCTCACCCCCTGTCCCAGTTTCAACAGCTGGTGACAGAATCCACACTGCTGGGGACAGCCTGCACTGCAATCCAAGACATTCCTTTACAACCTCACAGCTTCAACTCCAGGTGTGCCTCCTCACCAGGATGCTGCTGTGGGATGCACATGGCTCATCAAGATTCGGTGCTGCCCCTTTCCACAAGTCTTCTCACTCCCTGCAACCTCACCCCTTTGGAATGCAGAGGTTCCCCAAACCCCCCTCGGTTCTCCCACCTTTCCCCTGGGAGTGTCTCTCCCTGAGAGGCCATTGGGCAGGAGCATCCTTTGTGGAGCTGTGGTTGTTCCAGCCGATAGCAAAGAGAAGTTATTTTCTGATAGCAAAGATAATTTATCTCCCTCGACAGATTTCAAGGCAGCTTTAAAACTCCCAACAAAATGCAGGATTTCCCCCATTCCAGCCCTGATGGCAGAGGAGAGATAAGAGACATCAGTGTTATTAACCTGAAAATGGGACAGAATTGGGGAGATAGAACCCAAAGCCCATTAAAATTCTCCTTGTCCCCCAGGGGTCACGAAAATGAAGTGGAACATTTTAATGATGCCCTGCTGGGAGTGCAGTTCCCTCCCTCCTGACACCCTCACAGCCACACCCCACACACACAGAGTCTTGATGAGCCCTTGGTAATACAAATGATGTTGGACTTCCCATCCCATGAGGATTCTTCCCTGTGCCTGACCCTGGCAGCCAGCCAGAGCTCTGGCAGGAGCTCCCCCACAAATCACACCTAAATGATTCTTTGAACGTGCTGAAATGAAGAACATCCTTTCTCTAAAGCACTCTTGCCTGTATTAGAAGGGAGATAATTTTTCAGGCATCAATTCACCCTTCCTGGGAGCACAGAGGCTGTTTTCCAAAGTAATTCCAGATTTCCAAGGTCCTCCTTTAGCTCAACAGTTCCGTGAACAAGGAAGAGCAGACAATGGACAGGAGAAGTGCCTCTCCCAGTCCTTACTGCTTCCTAATGAAAATACACCTTGAAAATTCCCTGCCCTGGGGGAGGACATGCCTAAAAAGCTTCTAGAAAATGGGGATTCAGGTCTCAGCTCTCCAATATCTCAGGAGTATTTAGAATTTAATCTATCCTGCTTTTTTAGCTGTGGAATGTGGGATGCTGGGTGGAAGAAGGGCAAGGGAAGCAAACCCAAATCCCTTTCTGGCCTCAGGGCGTTCACAAAGCCTGACTCCAAAAGCTGAGCATGTCCTTCCCAACTGGAACAGGAGCAAAAAAATCAAAGACCAGGTAAAACTTAAATACTTGCAAGGTCTGATACCACGATGAATGTTGTCCCAGCTGGGGGAGAGGCGGGAACAATAACCTGGAGACAGAGGGATCAATGCTCCAGCAAAATCAGTTGCTGCTGCCTCGATTACCATAAGTAGGACAGACAGCTCTGAAGGTTAATAATGTTTAGCTGCAAAAAAGAAGCTACAAAAGAATTGGAAATAGATTTAAGAAAGATGCAGAGGTACATTGGGTCCGCACACGTGTAAAACTTGCTGGAGGTTTATTTTAATATTGCAGAGTATTACTGGGACTCTGACATGAGCTTTAGGATGGTTCAGGTTACCCTGGATTTCTAACCTTGAGGTTAATTGACAATTGTCATTGAGAATGTCTCCACTAATTGGCAGGCTTGATTAGACTTAAAAATGTAGGCACTATGTCTCCATATTTGGGTAAAAAAAAAAGGCTTCCCAGACTCATAACATACAATCAAGTGAAGTGAAATGACCTTTTTGCACCACTTTGATTGCTGTGCTTTATAAGCTGAATTTGATAATTTTTTTCCTCCTCTCCTTTGGTGTCCCAATGTCCTGGGTTTGGTTTTTGTTCCCCAGCCAGCCTCAATCTTTGCATTGTGTTTAGTTCATAACATGAATTGTTGGATTGGGAAAGCAATCTGAGCTCTGAGTTGCCAGCTCAGATTTGTGCAGATTTCCACAGGCAACGCTGGAAAAGGGGAGAATGCCCTGCCCAGGGCTCTCCAGGCCCAGCTCTGCTAGGCCAGGCCTTGGTGGATTTTTCACTCTTTGTTTTCACTTGCTCTCCTGTTTGCTTTTCCAGCAGGTATCAGATCTCCTGTTTGGATAACTCCAGCACAAGCTGGCACTGATCTCAGCGGAAGCTTTTGAGTCCTGGGATCATCAAAACACCAACAAATCCAGAATGTGCTGAAAATCACTCAGTTCCCTTGTTTTGCATTAATACAGATCCAGTTAATGAAAAAACGGGAAGCAAGAACGGAGCTGGGGCTGCTTCCTCTATACATTATTCAGCCTGGCACTGCCACACTGCCTTGGCTGGGCTAAACATTTAATTACAGATTCATTTGCTTTTTGGGTTCCCTGATGACATTTAATCCTTTCAGCTGTAATAAATGACTCCGGTGCTGGGTGCTCTTTAACCAAAGCACAAGGTTTTTTTTCATAACCGCTTTTTTATTGGAACATTTGGGGCTGGCTGACTTTTTTTAATCAAAGCTCGGGGTCGGATTGCCTGGCTGGCATCAACAGCCCTGCATTGACAATGGCAGAGTTATGTTCATTGAGTATTCTGCCTTCATCCTGTGCCTTGGAGAAATCCAAGGAATGGCTCTGTTCTTGCCAAGTCCCTTTTTACCAGCAAAGAGAGGAGATTTTCCTCACTTCTTTCCCCCCCCAACCTTTGCCCACCAGGACTGGCTTTTATTTTCCCACGCTCTGTCATCTCCACTTGTGGAAAGCACCAAAAGTAAATATTTCACTCCCCTACTCAGGTTTTTTTTTTTTTTTTCTTTCTGGAGAACAGCTGAAATCCAGCCAGACTTGTACGATTGGATTATCCTCATCCAAGGATACAGACATTTATCATTTGCTGACTCCTAAAGTCAGGCAAGTTATGCAGAGCTCTGTGCAGAGCTGTTTGAGTCACTCAGGGAGGTGAATGGGGAGTGACAATGACAGAGATAAATTTGGGGCCCTTTCCAGACGCTGCCTGTGAATGGACATTCTCGGCGCAGTGCAGTTCCCTGGCTCTCTCCCAGCAATTCCTCCGAGGTTTGGGACACGTACAGATGCACAAATCCAGTAGTGGTCACAGTCCTGGGAAGGTTTGGGTTGGAGGCACCTTAAAGCTCATTATGTTCCAGTCCCCTGCAATGGAAAAAATGCCAAAGGCTACAAAACACAGAATCCCAGATTGGTTTAGGTTAGAAGGGTCTTAAAGGGTCTTAAATCCCTGCCATGGGCAGGGACAACTTCCACTACCCCAGGCTGCTCCAAACCCTGTCCAGCCTGGCATTGGACACTTCCAGGGATCCAGGGGCAGCTCCTCTGGGCAACCTGTGGTAGGGCCTCCCCACCCTCTACAGGGCAGGATTTCTCCCTAATATACAACCTACATCTTGGGCAGGGCATGATCTTCCCAATGATGATAAACTCCTACTCTTTTAGTTTAAAGCCATTCCCCCTCGTCCCAGCACTGTCTGTGTAAAAAGCCACTCTCCCTCTTTTTTATGAACTCCCTGAAAATACTGAAAGGGGTCATTGGGCAATGCCAAGGCTGCAGAAGTGCTCCTGGAAAAGTGGAACATGGATGAGCTGAGGAATTGATGTGAAGGTTTGGAGATTGCAAAGACACAGTCAGGGGAGAAAATCCTGCTCCAGCTTCTGATCTTATCCCAGCAGGAACATCCAACAGGGACAAAGGCATGAGCAGTAGGTGTTAGGTGGAAGGAAGAGGTGTTTAAGGCCCCTTCCAACCCAAAGCATTCCAGAATTCCATGATTCACCCACTGGAACAGGGCTGAGCCCTCGGTGGCTGGATCTGAGCTCCTGCAGGGACTTTATCCTCTGAATCCTTTGGGAGGGGCATGCCTTGCCCAAAGGCACGCACTGCCAATGAGACAGTCTGGGAAGCCAAGGATGACTCCCTGGATGGAAAACACTGCTCAGAATATCCCAAACACCCTTTGTTTCCTCTCCTCCTGTCCTTGTGCCCTGCTGACACCCCCAGTTCTCTGCTTAGTTTGTGTTTATTTCCAATAATATTACTTAATTCATTCACAATAACATTAATTATTACTCCTCTTCAATACACAGCAGCATGGCAGTACCTGGCTTTCCAGGCAGCTAGGACTTACGAAGGACACCATTCACGCTTCCCAGGAAAGGGATTTATTCCACAGAAACTTCTTTCCCACTGTCTGTACAACTGCTGGTCCATCTGAGCAGCAGATTCCTACCTCTAGGAACTTAAATTTCCCCCAGACTGACAGAAGGCTCGGAGATAATTAAATACTGAGAAATCCTGGGAAAAAATATGGTGGGAATGGGGAAGAGACAGAGCCAAATGAGTGCCTTGGCTGTCATGTGAGCTGAGAAAACTGCTCCACGTGGCAACCTGTGAGTGCCAAGAGTGAAAGGACAAGGAGGAAGGGGACACGGACAAATTGGCTCTGTGGGAAGAGATAATGTTATGAAGGGGGAGGCAGAGGTCAGGAAAGTGGGATACAAATCCAGGGGCTCATTAGTTCTGTGCTTATGGAACAACTGCCTAGAATCACCTTCATTGCTGGCTGCTGAAACAGCAAAGTTTAACTCAAAATGTCACAAACCTCTCCAACAGCCCGGGAAAGCAAAACACCATTTTAACAACCAACAAGGCAGGGAAAGGGCCCAAAAAGCAGGAACAATGTCCTTCACCAAGAGCTGGGAAAACTAGCAAGGACAGCGTCTGACCACTCGATGTTTAGGGGCTCTGCCAATTTCGGGGACATGTTCAACACCCTGCAGTTGTGACCTGGAGCCACCACCCTGAAGTGCCTTGAGTTCTAAACCTCAGACAGAACCTGGCCCTGGCCCAGCTGCTGGTACAAACCCAGAATTACCCAAATTACTCAGGCTACAAACACAGAGATACTCAACAAGGAATATGAGCTCTGGGAGATCAAAATTAAGGGGTGGAACAATGAGGCAGCCTGGCCCTTGTGAAGGAGAAGATTATAAGGAAGAAACATTCCAGGTCCCACCATTCCATGTTCCACAACTGTCTGGAACACTCACTCCCAATATGTCAGAGAATCATGGAAGAGTTTGGGTTGGGAGGCACTTTAAAGCTCATCCCGTCCCATCCCCTGCCATGGGCAGGGACACCTTCCACTGTCCCAGGTTGCTCCAAGCCTTGTCCAAACTGGCTTTGGACACTTCCAGGGATCCAGGGGCAGCCACAGCTTCTCTGGGCACCCTGTGCCAGGGCCTCACCTCCCTCACAGGGAAGGATTTCTTCCCAACATCCCATCCATCCCTGCCTTCTGGCAGTGGGAAGTCATTCCCCCTTCTCCTGGCACTGCATCCCTTGGAAAGAATCTCTCTCCCTGTTTCTTGTTGGCTCCTTCAGACACTGGAAAGCCACAATGAAGTCACACCAAAGCTTCTGTTCTCCAGGCTGAGCAAACCCAGCTCTCCCAGCCTTTCCTCCCAGCAGAGCTGCTCCATCCCTCTGATCATCCTGGTGCCTCCTCTGGACTCTCTCCAGCAGCTGAGTTGTACTTTGAGAACAGCTTTCTCCTCTGCCAATCCTCCTACTCTTTTCTGTCGTTTCCCTGTTTTCCTCTGTTTCCAGCCACCCATTTTGAACCTTACTGGCCTCTCCTCTCTGTCTCTCTGTGAGATTCTGGGCAATAAATATTCCTGGCTGCTCCTTCTCCTTCTTGGTCCCCAAAACACTGAAGAACTGTGTCTGTCAGCTGAGCAGCATCTCCCAGCCCCCTGCCAGGCCTGACACAGCCTGTTCCCACTGACAGGGAACGTCTGGCAGCTCCCTGGGAACCACCTGCCTGTGCAAACATCCCAGCAATCAAAGCATTCCCTGCTCCCTGCACAATCCAGCCTGCACTGGAGAGGGCCACCAGTTGGAATCACTGTGAGCACAGAAAAGAGGGTTTGTGGGATTCACAAATCCTGGCCTGGTCCAGATAGTGCTGTCCTTCCCACCAGGAGTCCCTTCTCTTGCAGCTCTCAGTCCTGCAGCTCTGTCAGCACCAGGATCATCCCATCCTGGACAGGACGAAGCTGCTACTTTGGGATACATCTGGATAATTCCTTCCTTTCTCCATGCAGCTTTCCCAGCCAACCTAAGAGACCACCTGGAGACAACTCCTCACCTTGGGAGGGGATGAGGGAATTTTGTGTGCCAAGCTGGGCCTCTCGGCCTGGCTGACAGGGAGAAAGCACCAGAGACATCAAGCACAGCAGCTGGATAATCTTTGGAGAGGATTGCTCAGGAAGCCATGGGATCTGCTGTGGGACAAACCCTCTGGGGAGCTTTGATGGGAGCATCCCACTCTTCCCAGCAGTGCCCTAGGGGCCTGTGGAAAACCCCATCCCTGCAGCAGCTCCAAGGCTGAATCCAGTGTGTGCTGCTGGTTTGGCTCCAGCATCTGGGTGGCCATGGCAGCAGCAGGATCCATCTGCCTCTCTTCAGAGGGAAATCTGAAGGCAAAGAGGCTTTTTCCCAAGGAGTTGCATCCCAAAGGCAGCATCTCAGTTTTCCTGAGATGAGGAATGAACTCTTGTGTCAGGCTGAAGGAAATGGAATAGCAGTATCTGCTAAATCACAACGAGGCAGAGCTTTTTTGTTAACTCCTGAAATTCTGTTTGCAGTCAGCCTCCCTCTGGGGTTCTCCTGCCAGGAACACCCACCCCAAATAACACATGGAATCTGGCATGGGCAGGTGCTACACCAGCATCTCCCATGGTGCAGATTGACACAGAGGGGACCAAATCCTGCTGTTCTCTTCTGTCACTCCTTCCAGCTCCACTGGCACAGGCCACTTGTGCTGGGTTTTGTTAGTCCTTGGCCTGGACTTGAGCGAGGGCTAAATACAGCAGCCCCAGTCCAGCCTCTGCCTGAGAATCCACCCACCACCCCAGTGGAAAAGAGAGCAGTGAATCAACCAACCCCCACGTGTTTGTCAGGTCTTCCCTGTCACTTCCCTCTTGACATTTCCATAATCCTGCTGTGCCTGCAATTAAGAACTTCAACAAAACGCCCGCTGCTCTCCTCCTCCTCCGCAGCACAGAGTAACAAAGCTGCACAGGCACCAGCTCCTGCTGAAACAAAATGAGCAAAATGAGCAGCCGGGGTCAGAGGCTTTTTCACAGCTGCCGAGGGATGCGAGAGATAAAAGGCCAGGGGTGTCAGAATTTCCTCCTCGGGTTGTGCCGGTGCAGCAGGCAGCCCGATGGCATGTTTATTTATGGGGAGCTGCTCTGCTAGCGCCTGCCAGAGCTGACGGCAGGACCAGGAGCTGTGTGAGGCAAACCACGCTCAGCCCTCCTGCCTCCCAGGCAGCACTGGGCAGGCACCGGGATCTGGCCTCAAAGGTTGGGGCAGCCAGTCCTGGAGGAGGCCAGCGCCCAGCAGAAGCCTCAGCTGCCTGGAGAGCCCTCATACCTTGGGTTCAGGGACACTGAAGGCTCCAGCTTGTTGCAGTGTGTGTTATTTTCCTCTGGGGTCAAACACAGGGATAGGAGGGATGAAAAGCAGTCTCCAGATTTTCACCCCCAGATAGGGTCTGCCCATGGCTTCTTAATAAAGAGATGTCCTCCAGTCCAACATATTCCTCATGAAAGGGGTTGTCAGGCATTGGAAGGGGCTGGTGGAGTCCCCATCCCTGGAGGTGTCCAAGGAAGGCCTGGATGCAACACTCAGAGCTCTGGGCTGCTGACAAGGTGGGGATGGGGCACAGGTTGGTCTTGGGAGACTTTTCTAACCTCAGTGGTCCTGGGATCCCACAGTCTGGGTCAAATGTACTTGGCACACTTGGGGAGGGTCTCCCTTCTCCCTGGAGCAGCTTTTGATGGGCTGCCCAACATCAGTGGCACCAAAATGCTCAAACTCTGGCACACCCAAATGTTCAACACCCCTCGTGGCATAACTGGTCCCGCACGTGAACCAGATCTCATCATCCCCCTCCCCAAACCATCCCACTTGTCCTTCTAAGTGACCTAACACCACTTCAGGAGACCTGGCTGTTCCTCCTCACCTGCTTTCCTGCAGCAATGATTATTTCTGCCTGCTTGCCATCCTCTAATTCCTCAAATCCCCCCCGGTTCTGCCTGCCCACTGTAATTGTGTCACTTGCACATCTCGCCAGCTTAATTCCATACTGATAAATGTCTTAACTTCAGATAATGAGTGGGGAGAGCCAGGACCAATAACTGCTCATTATTTCCCCATTATTTTTGCTTTGGTGCTGTGTAAATTAGCCGAGGAGCTCTGCACTCCCCTATTTTGACAATTCAATGGCAGCAGCCATTTCAGCAGTTGCTTTAACAATTCTAATTTGCCAGGTTTATTTCCAAGAAATTCTGCCACCAGCAATTTGTCTATTTGCTCGCACCCCCTTTGGCATTCCTTCTGCAAGACTCTGCCTGCACATCCTGCTACAGAGGCTCCAGACTTTGCCAGTTTCCATCCTGTGATCCTCATTCTGCAGAACACAAAGGAATCATGATTAAAGAAAAATCCAAAAATTACAACTGCAAACTAAAAAGACCAAGCGAAATCTTTGAATGGGTCCTTTTTGCAGAGGATTAAAGGAGAAAAAGGAGTCCCGTGCCTCTCTCAATTATTTCTTATCTGTTTCGGGGCTGCAATATGGGTTTGGATAATTTGTCAGAGTGGGATGAGCACATCCATTATTTATGTATTTATCAGTTTTGGAGAGTTACCTGATGGTCATTCTGTTCCGTGGAGCTGCCAATCAGCAGAGCGCGACAGCAGCTACAGCAAAGAATCATGGAATATCTTCAGTGGGAAGGACACACAGGGATTGTGGAGTGTCACTCCTGGCTCTGCACAGACACCCCAACAATCCCACCCTGTGCATCCCTGAGAGTGTTGTCTAAAGGCTCCTGGAGCTCTGGCAACCTTGGGGCCGTGCCCATTCCCTGGGGAGCTGTTCCAGTGCCCCAGCACCCTCTGGGGGAAGAACCTTTTCCTGATGTCCAACCTAAATTGCCCTGACACAGCTCCAGCCATTCCTGGGGTCTTTCCTCATGCTGGGAACTACAGCTGTGGCACAGCCTTACAAAGATGAAGAATTCCAGAAATGGATAATCCTTAGGAGCTGCTGAAAGTTTCACACAGCAAAAAGCCTCAGGGCTGACAATCAGGGTTGAACTCAATATTCTCCAGTGCAGGACAAAACACAAATGCAAACAAAAAAAATACAAAGCAAAGGAGATTTCAGACCTTTGAAAGCCAGAGCCCTCTGGAAATCTGTGTTTATGGCTGCTGTAGGGAACTGGAGCACGTCCCTTATGGAGATGGGCTGGGAGAGCAGGGGCTGCTCAGCCTGGAGAAGGGAAGGTTGTGTGGAGAACTCAGAGACACTTCCAGTGTTTGTAGGAGCTACAGGGAAGCTGTACAGGGACTTCTCATCAGGAACTGGAGTGCCAGAAGGGGGATGAAACTGAAAGAAGGGAAATTCAGCTTAGATATTGGGAAGAAATTCCTGGCTGTGAGAGTAGGTGAGGCCCTGGCACAGTTGCCCAGAGAAGCTGTGGCTGCCCCAGGATCCCTGGAAGTGTCCAAGGCCAGGTTGGACAGGGTTTGGAGCAGCCTGGAATAGTGGAAGGTGTCCCTGTCCATGGTGGGTGGGATTGGATGAGCTCTAAAGTCCCTTCCAGCCAAAACCATTCCCCAATTCTGCAGTTTCCATCAGGAGCATTTGGTGCTGCTGCGAAGGGCAGCAGGAGCAACATCTCAGGATAATGAACAGTAATTAAGGACTTGTGCTATCAGACTGCTCAGACACAGGCCAGCACCCCCCAGTGCATCCCAGAGCACTCCATCCTGGAGCTAACGGGAGCGACGGCTCTGCTCTAGCAGTTCCAGCTGCACTCTGACCACCAGTCCTCTCCTGCTGGAATCGGGGATGTCAAACAGCTCCCAGTGCACAGACATAACCACGGATTTCCAAACCCAGTCACAACCAAACCAGGGACGGGTTCAGGTTCTTGTCATTCCCCTCAGCAGGGGGGGAAAAAAAGTATCTCAAACAGGAGTGCTGTCACCCAGGCATTTTGAGCCAAGAGGTCACAAAGCCAATCACTCTGCCCTACCCAGGAGCTGCTGGATGAGGAGTTCAGCAGCCAAACAATACTTTTTTTTTTCCTTGATTGATTTGCACATTGTGAATGTTGGGGAGGAGAAGAAGAGAGCAAAGGCAAAGCTATTCTGCCTTGACTACAATATCTTCTTCCACAAAATTGAAAAAGTCTTTTTGGAGGGCTTCTGAACGTCTCAAAAATCAAGTTAAGGAAAGGTCTGAAATGAAAAGTCAGCTCAACAGAAAAGAAGAAAAAAGAGTTTGCAGAAATGTCAGCAGAAAGTACTTGTCTTTTTCTCCCCGGGGGTTTTTGTTCTAAAACAATCTGGTCAAATCACTCCAGAGTCACGATTAGCATCAGTGTTAGCAAATCTTCATTCTGTGCAAAAACAAATCAAATGCATTAAAATGCCTGCGAGCAGAGTTCTTGTGGGAGAAGGAGGGCCCAGCTCGGCCTGGGAAGAAACACATTTAGATTGGAAATTAGGAAGGAATTCTTTACCCAGAGGGTGCTGAGGCCCTGGCACAGGCTGTCCAGAGAAGCTGTGGCTGCCTTGTATCCCTAGAAGTGTCCAAGGCCAGGTTGGACAGGGTTTGGAGCAACCTGGGATAGTGGAAGGTGTCCCTGCCCATGGCAAGGGGTGGCACTGGATGGTTTTAAGAGCCCTTTCAACCCAAATCATTTCATGATTCCGAGTTTCTTTCAGCACCTCAAATGCAGGTGCTGTGGCTTTGCAGGGAGCCCTCCCTGGGCTGGTGGAGCAGAGCATGGGGAAGGAAGAGCAGGAATGAGGGATTCACAGGATTCTCCCTGCCACTGCTCAGTGATCCACTGACCCTGTGGCGCAGCAGGAGTTCCAGAGCAGCACTGCCCTTCATTCCCAATGGGATCTTGGCAAGGGAATCCATGAATCCGTATTTCCTGAGCACATGGTTTGCACATTTCACTGCTGTGTAACTGTGCTGCGAACTCCTACCACAACCACTGCTGGCATCCCAAACAGTCCGTGCTGGAGGGACACGTCTGTCTCCAGTGGCACGTGAGCCAGCAGCAGAGTCATGCCTTGGATACAGTTGGTCTGGGGAGCAATTAGCAGTGATTAATGTAATTAAACCCTACCATTGACCCGAGCAGTTCAGCTGTGCACCACTTCTGGACTTCAAGGGCTCATCTGACAACAAGGGAACAAACAACAGGACAAGAGAAAATGGCCTCAAGGTGCACCAGGGAAAGTTTAGGTTGGATATTAGGGAAAATCTCTTCACTGAAGGGCTGCCCAGACCTGGCAGTGCTGTCCAGTGTCTGCTTGAGTCTGGAGTCACAGATATTTGGATGTGGTACTTGGGGGCATGGGTTAGTGGTGGCCTTGGCAGTGCTGGGTCAATGATCTTGAAGGTCTTTTCCAGCCTAAATGATTTTAGGATTTTCTAAGGAGACAGAGATCCCCAGAGGTGTAAGCCCAGTGTCCTCCCAGCCGGCTTCTCACTACCCTGTACCAGTCTGGACATTCCAGCTGGGCCTCACAGGGCCTCTTGCAGGAGGCAGCAGCTCTCCCAATCCATTTTTCCTTCTCTTCTGATGGTGGCAACCTTCTGCCACTGGGATGAGGCAGACAACATCATTCCCTGTGCTGGATGTCACCAGCTGGAACTCATCCCATCTTGAGACAAGCCCAAAAATTCAAGCAACACATCATTCTAAGGAAGCTGCCTCAGGTCAGGACAGAGACACAAAGAGCAGAGCTACTACTTCCATAGAATTCCTGAAGCATTTATCTCCAGCCACCTTCCAAAATCCATCCGCACACTGGAGCTCCTCACATGCAGAGCAGCTCTCCCAAGAATCATGGAATGGCCTGGCTTGGAAGGGATCTTAAAGCTCATCCCATCCCAACACCTTCCACTGTTCCAGGTTGCTCCAAGCCCCATCCAGCCTGACCTTGGACACTTCCAGGGATCCAGGGGCAGCCACAGCTCCTCTGGGCAACCTGAGCCAGGGTTCTACCACCCTCACAAAGAGGAATTCCTTCTCAATAACCCATCTAACCCTGCCTTCTGACAGTGGGAAGCCATTCCCCCTTATCCTAGCACTCCAGACCTTTATCCAAATTCTCTCTCTCTTGAGCTGTCTGTTAACCCTTTCAGGCACTGCAAGGCCACACTGAGGTGACCCCAAAGCTTCTCTTCTCCAGGCTGAACAATCCCAGCTCTCCCAGCCTTTCCTCCCAGCAGAGCTGCTCCATCCCTCTGCTCGTCCTGGTGCCTCCTCTGGACTCTCTCCAGCAGCTCCAGGTCCTTCCTGTGCTGGGCCCAGGGCTGGGGCAGCTCTGCAGGTGGGGTCTCACCTGAGCAGGGCTGAGGGGCACAATCCCAATCCCTCTCCTGCTGCCCACGCTGGGGATCAGCCCAGCACGGGGCTGGACTGGAGGTGGCTCTGGGAGTGACAGCACTGAGCAGTTCCAGGGCTGCAGAGAACAGCACATGAGGAGTGCACAGAAATGATCAAAGTGACACTGGCAGGTAAATACTGAGGTCATCCCACCCAGGGCATGGACAGGCCCAGCAGCCAGAGCTGGGAGATGTTGGAAGAGACGCCTCTCTCAGCCACAAAGTTCATGGACTGAGCACTCAAACCTCCGCAGCTCCAAGGGCTGTATCCCTGCCTGGAATAACAATAACGCCCAGGAACCACTGCTGCCTTTGGTTCCTGCTATCGTGGATGAACAGCTCCTGCTACCACAGCGAAGCACAGTGGGAACAGGAGGAGGACAGAAAAAATACACCCCCCAAAAGCACAAACAGCCCGAATGCGCTCGATTCGGTGCTGGGAGAACCCAACCCAACCAATCACCGCACACAAATGTGATTACCAGGGTCTGTCTGGCGCTGCGTGATGCAGAAAGGCTTTTCTTGCCCTCCCCTCTCTCCGAGGATTCCTCTTAAGGAGGAGAGAAGGGAGGGGGAAGTGTGGAGTGTCCCCACATCGCGGCGATGTGCGCTGGTGGTGTTTTTCCAGCGAGCCGGTCCTGCCCGAGAGTGGGAGCTGCCGCAGCATCCCCGGTGCCGCGGGCAAGGGAAGGAAAGGCGAGGAAAGGAAAAGCAAGGAAAGGCAAGGCTGCTGCTGCCACCTGCAGCCCGCAGCTCCGGAGGCGGCTCCGTGCCCAGAGCCGGCTCAGACGGCCGGGCCGGGCTAAGGAGGTGTCAGCCCTGCCAAAGAGGCGCTTGTCGCTGCTCCCAGGGAGGCAGGATCCTGCTGATCCCGCGGCGTGGGTGCAAAATGGTGTCAAGTGCTTGCTGGCTTTGCGTGACCCCCTCCAAGCTGACAGAAAGTCCAGCAAATAGCTGTTTTAGAGAGAGGTGGCAAAAGTCTTTGAAGAGAACAATGTAGGTAGACATCATGTATCTGGATGTTGGCTTTGTTCTGATGCCACCCAAAAATAACCCCCCAAGGAGCTTCCCAGAGAAGCTGTGGCTGCCCCTGGATCCCTGGAAGTGTCTCAAGCCAGGCTGGACGGGGCTTGGAGCAACCTGGGAATAGTGGAAGGTGTCCCTCCCATGGAATGAGATGAGCTTTAAGGTCTCTTTCAGCCAAAGCATTCTGTGATCCAAAAGCCTCCACGTGCAAATCCAACAGCTCTACCAGCAGTGTCCAAAGGTTTTTTTCCAGCAGGGAACATCAGGATAACACGGAGGCTTGTGCAAATGGGGTGATTGGAATCTGAGACGTGCAATTAATACTGGAGCACAGATTGGGTACCTGGCAGCTCTCCCAAAGCCCGAGGTAACGTCAAGCATCTCCTCCTCTATAAAAAGACTGAACTTAATCTCAAAGGATTCTGGATGTTCACATCCTGAGAAGGCACAGTGCCAAGAATACAGTTATTTTCTTTACAAAACCTGGCTTAATCCCATTTTACTCCTAAAATCAGCTGTCCCCTCTGAAGGAAATTGAACCTGGATATAAAGAAACAGTTCTGCCCTGAAAAACCCCACCAAATCCACCAAACCCCATCCCCACCCTACTGAGAGCCTGCAGAGCAGACACACACTGCCATAAACCTCTGATCTCCACATGCTGAAAACAAAATACCAGGAAAACTGAAACGGGAGACAAAAATCTGTAAACTGTACCTCAGAGTCTGTGATGACTTAAGGAAATAACCCCCATGACCCCAAAACAAGTGGCAAAAAGCAACGGGTTTGCAAAATGCTATTTGCTGATTAACAGGAAATTTCACCATCTCTAAAATCCCCCCTGGCTTCACTACATCAATCAGTCTCTACTTTGAAAAGAAATAAAGCTTCAACCAAATCATTCCTCCAAAAATATGAACCTGAAAGCTGCTGCAAGAGTTAATAACAGGGATGAGAACCCCAGGATCTACACACAAAATATAAGGAGTCCTAAAATGCTGGATTCATATTTCAGCCTGACTTTAGTGCTAAATGTCGACCAATTTTGACAGAAATCCATCACCCAAATAAAATTTGAAGGTCTGAAGCAGAGAGTTGAAGCATAAAAATATACTGCAAAGGCACATTTAAAGCCCAGGTCTAAAATTAGTTGTTTGACACGGGGAGTTTTAACAGTGCTGCAATTCCCCCTTCCTGCACTGACTCTGTACTCTAAGCTCACACATGGCTAAAAACATAATTTTTAATAAGTTATAGCTTTAAAGGAAGGATTCTCCTCCATGTTCTGCTGTGTTAGGACGGGTTTCACTGTTTAGCACAAGTTTGCCAGGATAAGTGGAAGCTCCCAGGTTTGTCGACCACTTTCTCAGGATTTAATAAAATTACAAGTTGTTCAGCCCAGCTCTGTAAATTTGACAAGAAATGCATTCAACAATTTCAGTAAGTTATTTCTGCATACCAAAGCCGGGTGATATTCATCTCTTCTTTTAAAAAGGGATGTCTTATCCTCTTCCTAATACAGAGGAAAGATGTAAAGATCCCCTAATCTTTGAAAGAAGGTGTCTTCAAACCCTGCACACTACTAGTGCAGGAAAATAAATCCATAGGAAAAGAGGAGCTCATGCCTGGAATGTTAACATATTGCAGCATCAATTATGATATTTATCACGCAGGGAATGAGAAGTTAGCAACCATTTATAGCCCAATTCCAGTAAACATTAGTGCCTTTCCCAGCATATACACACACCCCCACAATTAATCAGAGGGAAAACTCTTCCCAAATAAATCCGAGCTGCTTCACAGAGGCGGCTTTGTTTCCCCCAACTCCACCGAGTGTTTTACAGGGAATGACCCTGCCCCCCCCCATCCCATATCCTCAGAGAAACCACTGGGAAGACCTTTCTCCCTGCTCCCTGTGGTGGAACTGCTCGTTCTGAGGAAGAACAGCAATTTTGGGGACTGCAGGAGCTGCCTGGCTGGTGGCACAAACACCCCATGGAAGGGTTTGCAGGCACTTGGAAGAGATGGCTGAGGAGCAGCTGTACCTGCAGGGTCCTCTCTTGTCCCCAGGGGCCAGGACAGGTCATCAGCCACTGCAGGAAGAGATGTCCGAGTGTCTGCCACAACCTGGAACAGGCAGACCCAACATCAGTGACACAAGTGGGGCACCAAAGCACAGAATCAAAGTTATTCTATAAAAGCACAACCCAAAGCTTCATTGGATACAAATCAAGACGAATGACCCTGACCTCTGAGCCCCAGCCCCCAGCAAAGGCCACTGCCCAGCAGCAGCAGCAGCAGCAATTTGGGGCTGGTTTTACCCCTGGAGCTGGAGAGGGTCATGCAGAGGTGGGACCTGCTTCACCCACCTCAATGAGCATCAGGAGAGCACATGGAGCATTCCCACAAGCCCCCAGGGACCCAGCACAAAGTCCCAGACTAGGGCCCTTCCACATCTCCTCCCCACAACCCCCCAGAGCAGGGACCCTCCCCCTCACCACATCCCCTTGAACCCCAATTCAGGGACTTCCCCTAAACCTGCAGACCAGGGACTACACCACCACTTGCCCATAAACCCCCAGGCCAGGGAACCTCCCCAAACTCACATAGGAAGGACCCCCACACCACCTGCCCCTAAACCCCAATTCAGGGACCACCCCCTAAACCTCCACACCAGGGACCCCAACATGATCTCACCCCAAATCCCCAGCCTAGGGACCCTTCACACCACCTCCTCCCTGAGCCCCAAACCAGGGAAATCCCCCCAGGCTCCAGACTAGGGAACCCCCCCCAAACCCCTAGATCAGGGACCTCCAAAACATCCAAAACACCATCTCCCCTCAAACCCCAGCCCAGGGACCCGACACCTCACACACAGAGCCCTTGTCAGGAGTACTTCAGCAGAGAGACTCCTCCCAGGCTAACAGAGCCATATAAAAATAGGTTCAGTGCAAAATTAGGGGTGTGGGTCAAGGGGGAGATGCTTAAGGAAAACAGGAAGCACAAGGCTTTGCTCCAGAGGGAGAAGACACAACCAAAAGGGGGCAGAGGGAGCCAGAGCTGTGCCAGCACCCCGTGGATGACAAGAATCACAGAATCCTCAAGGCTGGAGAACCCCCCCCAACCTCACCAAGTGCCCCCCGTTGCTGTCAGGGAGTGAGCAGAGCCGTAATCCTGCCCCGTGGGAAGCAGGAGCTGACGCCCTCCTGCTGCTCTCCTTTCACTTCCCAACACACATTCTCCACAAAAGAGGAATTTCTAGGACAGTCTAGCCCCCCATTCCCACATCCTCTGTGTTGTTATTGTTTGGGTTCAGAGTTGCCATGAGAACGTGCAGCCAATGTTAATCTAATGGAATTATCATGTGTGGAAAAGGACCATGGCCAGAGCCCGGCTCCCTGATTCATTCCCTCACAACTGGGCCCTGAGCAGATATTCCATGGAATGCTGGCCAGTCAGGGCTTCCAGGCTTTGCTCACCCCTGCACAGCTCTTCCCAGAATTCATAAACCAGGATATTCCTTTCAAAAGTGCTTTTCTGATGGAAAAAAAGCCCTGAAGGACTGCCTGAAATGCAGAGCTGCCTCATCACTCCCACACTGAATGGATCCTTAGCACTGGGAAGCTCTGGAGTTTCTGGGCAGATTTAGAGTTTTCCTTTGTTTCTTCTCTCAGTCCCTATGGAACCCACTGCAGCTGTTCCCTCCACAGAGCAAGGTGTGGGAATCAGACCCACACAAGCCTTTCATGACTCAATTTCCACGTCAGCTTTGTCCTGATTTACTGCAGAACTCAGGGTGCTTTTAGCCTGGGAGACTAAAGCAAGATTCCAAGGGAAAAGATGGGTTTTTCTATCCAAGTTTGGGTGATAAATGCAAGCTCTGTGGTGACAGGGAGGTGCACGAGGCCAGGTCCACATGTTCCTGCCTGTGGTCCCCGTGAGGTCCTTCAGAGGCATATCCTGGTTTTTCCTCAGGCAAGAAGGTTTGCTGCCACTTCAGAGGCAAAAATTGCCATCTTCCCCCACTTCCTGGGGAAGGGAAGCCAATCCAACAAAGCTGAGTCCAGCAGGAACTGGGGAGGAAGAAGAAAAGACACCAGATGTAGTAGCCCAGGGTCTCTCAGGCTTAAACCACTGCGTGTTAGTTGTAGATAAGGCCCTTCAAAGCTGTTGTTTTATTCCTTTAAAAGCACGCTGGCTGCAGCCAGAGCTATGAATTCACCAAGCAAAGCTCTTTCCCAAGGCCAATATTGCCTGTCCAGATGATCCCATAATTCCACCGAGGTCCAACATTTCATTCGGCCTCCCCGGCAGACCTGACCTTGCAGGAATATTTTCTTGGCATGGACCAAAGAGAAACTGTGAAGAGAAGGTATTAAATGCTTTCAAAGGAGACCAGAGCAGAAGGGATTTTTTTTCTGTTTCTTGCTGTCTACTCAGTGATAAAGAGACAAAAAAAGCCAGAATTTCATAAACCCATGTTTGTTAATGATCAGGAAATGCAAAGCCTGACTACAGAATTATGCTGCTTTTTTTGAAGGAGCTTCTGGTGGCTTCTGCAAAAGAAAACAGAGCCAACTAATGCCAGTAATAGGCTAAATAATTAAAAGAGTTGTTCTCTCTCTTGAGAGTAGAAGCCAACAAGGGGATCGGCAGAAGAGAGAGAAAGTGAGGAAAAACTCCTGTATTTTCAGTAAAAGTGATGAGTTTATTACAAGTATGTTAAAAAAAAGAGAGGTCAGTGACTGACCCCTTTCATCCTAAATTGGGATGTCTCAGTCAACCACACCAAAAATCTACCCTCACTCCAAATAATCTGTGCAGTGCCCACCAGACCTGGGAAAAATTCACCCAAAGGATTTTCAAAGGGTTTGGAGAACCCCCAGCAGGTGGAAAGAAAAAAAGCAGGATTTTTGTTGGCTTACTGAGAGTCCTAGGGTGCTGAGTATCCAGGAATTTTAGTTCAAATAACTTCAGTTTAGAACCACTCACTATGCCCTGCAGGATGGTTTGAGTTGGACAATAGGAAAAATTTCACCCTGGAAAGGGTGGCCAGGCCTTGGAAGGGGCTGCCCAGGGAGGTTTGGAGTCCCCATCCCTGGAGGTGTCCAAGGAATGCCTGGATGCTGCACAGAGTGCTCTGGTGACAAGGTGGGGATGTGGCACAGGTTGGATTCGATGGTTTTGGAGGGCTTTTCCAACCAAAATGAATCTAAAATTCCATGATCTTCGGGTTTTTTTTGGGGGGTAAGGCTTTTTGGAGCATCTACAAGGTGACTCTAGCTGGGGGGATGATCCCACTCTCCTGTGTGGATCAAAGTCAGTTGTTTGGTTTCCCTCCATCCTCCAAAATCTTCCAGCTTTGAGAAAGGCACAACTGACCCCTGGGTGCCTCCCAGCCACCCACATCCCTTCTGGAAGTTGTGGCTGTGGACTGCAATCCCAGCTGTGCCAAAGTCCAGGAGCAGCCCCTCCTGGTTGATTTCCAGAGCCAGTTTATGTCCCTTGTCCATGGGTAGGAAATGTGGTTAAAATGTCTCCAAACTTGGAATTATTCTATCTCTGCAAGTACAGATTTCCAACCTGAGGTCACCCAAAGCAGGATTTCAAAGGCAAATCCCCATTTCTCTTCAGCAAGAAAAATATCCCGACAATATTTTGCTTTGACCTTCTTGAAGTGTTTTAATAAGACTGAAACAATCCATATTAATGGAGATTGAAATGTTTCATTTCCACACTGCTGCTCCAATTGCTGCCTGATACGAGAGGAATGGAGCACAGCAATTTTACAAATGGTTTCAATAATATCCCACTAAAGTCTGCCAAAAATCAATTTCTGAACAGAGGGTTCTTTTCCCAGGGAAAATATCCCTGGGGCTGTAATGCCAGGGTATGTGGAGAGGGTGAGCTCTGAGGACACCCTGCAAATCTCAGTGCTCCAGCAGCTCTCTGTGCTTGGACATTGTGCCAGAGGGAATGAGACCTTGAGTCACAATTTTGCAATGCCTGATGCTACTACAGGAGTAGCAACAGCAACATTAACACCATTAACATCATTAAGAGTTTTGTCCCTCTTAAATGAAACCATGATCCATGTCTTTGCAGGACAGGATTCCCATGCACCTACCCACCTTTGGATATTGCAGGGATACGAGGAGTGCAGTGCCCTTTATGGAGCCAGGAAGAGCAAAAGATGTTTTGGGCACACAAATCTTCTTGGTAATCCTCCAGTTATTCCCCTTCTGGGAATCAGACAGGAGTCTCAGGTCAGGATCTTTTTCACTTAAATTCTACGCTTCCATGGATCTGCTGAAGTGAGTCCAGAGGAGGCACCAGGATGAGCAGAGGGATGGAACAGCTCTGCTGGGAGGAAAGGCCGGGAGAGCTGGGATTGTTCGGTCTGGAGAAGAGAAGGCTTCTGATTGACCTAATTGTGGCCTTGCAGTGCCTGAAGGAGCCAACAAGAAACAGGGAGAGAGAATATTTCCAAGGGATGGAGTGCCAGGTCAAGGGGGGATGGCTCCCACTGCCAAAGGGCAGGGTTAGATGGGGTATCAGGAAGGAATTGTTCCCTCTGAGGGTGGGTGAGACCCTGAACAGGGTGCCCAGAGCAGGTGTGGCTGCCTCTGGATCCCTGGAATTGTTCTAGGGCCAGGTTGGATGGGGCTTGGAGCAGTCCTGGGATAGTGGAGTGTGTCTCTGCCAACCTGAGCACCCCTTCTGCTCCGGAGGGGTAGGAAGGGTTTCGGGTCGCTGCCTGCCAGGTGTATCCTTTCCTCCTTTAAATCTTTCTCTCCGACTTTCCCTCTCCTTCTCTGCAAAAATCTTCCTGCCACCTCCTGGAAGAAGCTGCAACTGCTGCAGTGCCTCTGCAGAAGGGGAATAAATGCTCTGGATGTGCTGGAAAGCTCTCCAGGTTTGGGAGGAGGTGGGAGCCCCTGGGTGGATTTCCAGCCTCTCCTCCGTGTCTTTTTGCTCTGCCGTCCTTTTCTCTCTCCAGGAGTGCCTGCCTTGCGTTTTTTTGACGTTATCAGTGCTAAATGCCGGTGCTTCCCCCCAGTCATTGCTTTCTTTTCAAGGAGAAGACAATAAGAGAATTCAGCTAAAGCACAGGAAATTAGGGAGAGCGATTAAGATCCGCACCTTTGTGGTGTGTCTTTGTGTGCGTGTCCAGCCAACAAGACAAATTTGGGTGTCATTATTTGTGTTACAAAGGGAATGCCAAACAGCCTGAGAAAAGTCCCCATCAGGGGTTAGCCAAACACAGTAAATTACCTCTGTCCCTAAAAAGGCAGAAATAAGAATAAAATTAAACGGTCGATTTACTCAGGTGAAATTTTGAAGTTAAAAAAGTAACAAAGTGTTTTTGGCAGTCAGATAAACATTGGAATGCATTTAAACATGCCTCTCAGGCACAGGGTAGGAATTTGGGGCGTCCTGTGCAGGGTCAGGGGTTGGACTGGATGATACTTGTGGGTCCTTTCCAGTTCAGGATATTCCACATAATTCATATTCTGTGATGCAATTTCAGCAGGTTAATGCCTGTCATTTGGGATACCTGCATTTAACATCGGCGTTGTTTCAGCTGGATTTTTACCTGGGATAATCCCTTCAGCCCTGGCTGTTCCCTCTATCCATGAGCATCCTTTTAGCTCACTGACTCCCATATCTGTCCAGTCCGTTTTCTTTTCCAGCAAAATCCTACAGCATGTTTGCTAAATACAGCACAGCCTTGTAGGAAGTGCTGAGGTCAGGGAGTTTTGCTGGATAACAAGACAATTCCTTGGGATTTTTTATTATAATTATTACGCCAGAGCTCTGTGAATCTCTCCTGTATTTATCCCAAGTCGATCCTTTGTGGAGAGAGGATCAACAAATCTCCCAGAAAATCTGAGGGGTCTGGCCTTGGAGAGCTTCAATATTTAGTGTACAGGGACTGATTTAAACACCAAAATCGGGTGTGTTTGTACATCTAGAGAGCTTAAACTGGGAGTCTGGGAGGTTCCTGCTCCTCTGCAGCTTCCAAAATACCAAATAAAAATCTAAAATTCCAAGTACGCTGGTGGGTAACAAAAGTCTCCAATTTATTTTGTCAGAGGGCTTATAAATATCGTGGGTTTCAAGGCTGGCATTTCTCTATTAAATCTTTTAGCCAGGTAGAGCTCTCCTGTCTTTAAGCAGTTCCGTTGCAGTCTGTAGGATTTTTCCTACTCGATAATAGTTCATTTGTTTTTTCAGCTTCCCAGTCCCTGCCAGACAGCTTGGATGGCTCTGGGAGAGTACTGGCCCTCTAGAAAAGGAAAGATGAATGAATGAAACCTCAGTTTCTCTGGATCTAATCACATATTATTGGTTTTAATTCAGCTGTACTTTCCTCCAGCACCAATTCCCCAGCATTTCCTTGTTTCTCACCTCCCTGGAGATTTTATGCCCAATGTAAAACCAGGGAAGAGCCATTCATATTTTCTTTCTGGGGCTATAGGGCCTGATTTGTGTGCCCATCACATCTGGGTGAATTCAGGCTTTCAGGGTGACTGTGGGGAGGCAAACAGGCCCAGCGTGGTCACAACTCCTCAAGTCCACTGGAAGCCAAACTGAAAGGCAAATTCCTCCAGCTTTTCTGCATGGGATCACTTGGAACTGTTTTTATATCCGCTCTGGGAAGGTTTGTACAGCAACTGGTGGCTCAGTGCCCTTTTTTGGGGTGGCAGAGGGGCTGTGCTGCAGCTTCAGCTCACGGGGATGCCATCCTGGATGCTCCTGGGCAAATCCCGTGGGGAGCAGCGCAGCCCGGGCTGCTCGGAGCTGTATCTGCGAACACCAGGGGACACTGCGAGACTGAGCAGTGCCCGGGCTGGACCTGGCCTCAGCCTCTGCCACCACAGCCCTGCTCTGAGCTCCTCCGGGGCTCAGTGACATGGGAGCAGCGTCCCCTGCAAGGAGGGGATGTGGACAGGGACATTTTTCCTACCTAGGGGTGTCACCTTGCAGAGTTGGGAGGAGGACAGCCAGGTGCTGCACCCCAGGACAACCCTCACCTACCTCCAGGTGAAGTGTCAGCCTTTGCCTGGAGCATTCCAGATTGGAGCCCTCCAGGTGGGAGGGCACGGGGTGCCAGGGTGTGGTGGGGACAGAGCTGGTGGCACTTGGGCAGGGCTGTGGGTGAAGCCAGAGGTGCTGCTGGACCATTGGGGACAGGGGGTTAGCAGGACACCAGAGGGGAATGGAGGGGTCAGCTGGGCTCCACCTCCCTGTCCATGCCAAAGGCACATCATCCCTGCATCATTTCTGAACACAGCCATGTGCTTTATCTCCTTGATGCCTTCTGGAGGCTGATCTGGGACAGAGACCAACCAGAGCAAAAGGATAAAGCAGGGATTTATTAAAAGGCCTCAATGGGCACACCCAGGCCGCACAAGAGCCCAGCTGGGCTACACCCAAGATGCAACCAAAATGGTCACAAAATGGACAACTGATCATGAGGTCATCCTTTTATAAGTTCTGTTCCATTAGCATATTGGATTTACTTGTCCAAGCATAGCTTCAAGTTATAAAGCTCCATCCTCCTTGTTTTTTCTTCTCACTTCATGGTTGTTTTCTTTCTTGGGCTTGAAAGCTGTCCTTGGTCCCAAGCTAGAGAAGGAATTCTTTTATCTCCCTATTCTGCTAAGAGAACTTAGTAGCACTTAATATAAAACCTAAACCTCCCCACCAAAACACCCCAGAATCTAAAAAATAGAAAAGCTAAAAATTAAGGCATCATCCAAATGACTCAGAAGGATCAAGGGCAGGCTAAAAGGGGCTGAAAAGTTTGGCTGCTTGGAGCAGAGTTGGTGCTTTCCCTGCCAGACGTATCTGATGGCTCCTTACCCCAGTGGCCTGCTGTGGCAGCACTTGGAAGGATCTCGCTGAGAAGGGTACAAAAATAACTCCCATTTCTCCTCTCTTCATGACCTTTATATTCCAGTCTTTACTTACACAAGTTGGAGGTGTTCAGTCTGGAGAAACAAAGGCTCTGAGGAGACATTAAAACCCCTTCCTGTGCCTAAAGGGGCTCTAAGAGAGCTGGAAAGGGACTTTGGACAAGGGTCTGGAGTGACAGCACAAGGGGGAATGGCCTTAAGCTGCCAAGGGACAGGGCTAGATGGGATATTGGGAAGGAATTCCTCCCTGTGAGGGTGGCCACAGGTTGCCCAAAGCAGATGTGGCCGCCCCATCCCTGAGAGTGTCCAAGGTCAGGTTGGACAGGGCTTGGAGCAGCCTGGGACAGTGGAAGGTGTCCCTGCCCATGGCAGGGGGTAGGATGAGATGGGCTTTAAGATCCTTTCCAACCCAAACCGTTCTGGGATTCTGGAATTTGTGTTAGGGGCACCCTGCTGGGATTCAGGACTGTGGGAGATGTTCCATCCCACAGGGTTGTTCTCGTGGCAGGATGGGACCCAGCTGTCACTGCCCACCTGAGCCAGCCCAGAGGGGACAAGACAACACTCACCAGTGGATTCTGTGGATATTTGGAAAACAGCACAGGAATGTGGGGAGAGGGCAGTGGAACCAAAGCCAGCTCCCTGGGAGAAGAGCCTGTTTAATGGCTTGGCTGAATCAGGGCCCAAGAGCAGCTCCATCTCCATCAGCTGATGGAATGACACTGGATCAGCTGAGCTGGTGATGCCAGCAGGGTGAAGGCATCTCCATGAGCTTGGGAAGCCAATGGCTTGCAAGAATGCCAGAGGAGGAGCTGGCAAAGCAAAGCCTCCAGCGGGCTGGGCTCACCAAACGCCTCCTCCCACACAGTAAATTCACCCCCAATTAAAAATGTATCTGTTTGCTTTCCTGAGATTGATCACACATTTAATCAGGCACTGCTCAGATATAGAGTAGCACTGAAAGGCAGAGATAATAAAGAAATCATTCTTTTAAAGGAGTAGCTGCATTGCAGATCAATTTCTTCAAAACCTTCATGTGCACAGAAATCCTCTGGGATGAATATTTCATAAGGGGAATAACACTGTTAAATTAATAAAACCCCTGCATGCCTAGTTATGAACTACAAAGATTGCTGAAGTTGTTCTAAAAAAAATCCTCCTGTTCATACTTTGTACATCAATTTATGACAGAGTCATAGCTGGACCCCGAGGGAAATGGAGGAGAAATAGGGACCCTTTTGATGTGAGGAGTTTTCAGTAAGTGGGAAGAGTTGCATGGACACAACTGCCCAGCGAGGGCAGGCAGCCCTGCTGGGAAGGGGAAACAGGATTCTCCAAGTGGGAGCATGGGCATACTAAAATTAATTATGCTGAATATTCCTTCCTGCCTTTCTCAGGCTGTGGGTGAGTGACCTGAGGAGCTGGAGTGGCCTGAAGTGAGGGATAAGTGAGGTCCCAGGTGTCCATCTCCAGTAATCACCGGGGCCACATCTTCAATACCAGTCCCTCAGCTGGTGGGGGTGGGAAAGTCTTCACCCAGCTGAGGGCACTTGGTCTGTTCAGCTGGAGAAGAGCAGACTGAGGGCAGAGCTCATCCTGACCCAAGGCTTCCTCTCAAGGAGTGGCTCCAATCTCTGCTCTGTGAGCAGGAGCAGGACTCAGGGAGCAGCTGGAGCTGTGTCAGGGGAGGTTTAGGTTGGAGATCAGGGAAATGTTCTTCCCCCAGAGGGTGCTGGGGCATTGGAACAGCTCCCCAGGGAATGGGCACAGTCACACAAGGCTGTCAGAGCTCCAGCAGCATTTGGACAATGCTCTCAGGGATGCACAGGGTGAGGTTTTGGGGTGTCTGTGCAGGGCCAGGAGTTGGACTTCGATCCTTGTGGGTCCATTCCAGCTCAGGCTATTCCATGATTCTGTGATTCCTTGTTGCAGGACCAGAGATCATCTAGGGTGTTCATCTCGATCAGGGGGACCTGAATCAGCACAACAGGACATGAGCCTGTCTCCATCCTCCCTCCTGGCCATGCCTCCCCAGAAATCCCATCCTGGTTATCACTGCTCCCTCCATTCCCATGCCAAAACCCTACCTTAGACTTCTCAGGGGAAAATAAACTTCCTCTGGAAAATTACCGTCTTCTCCATTCGTCCTTTCTGTCTCTACAATGCTTGCTCCCCTCGCGCTTCTGCTCCCCAGAGAGGTCCTTGCTGGCTCGGTGGCAGCTTAGCAGAGGCTTCTCTTGCAGGCTGCTCCCAAACTTGAGAGGAACTCATCAGCTTTTAGCAGGTAAAGACAGAGAAAGCTCAAACCCACCATATTGATCTTCCTTTCCCTTTGAAATTTTCCCCAAGTAGTGCCAAATAAAAATAGAACAAAAATATGTATCACCGCTTCCCTACTTGTAGCTGATTTGTCTACTTGGCATTATTTTCTTCAGCGGGGAAGAGGGTGAGGCGCACAAAGGGGACAGAGGCACGGGATAAATAAGTAAGAATGTAAAATTGGGTGTTTTGAATTTTTTTTTTTAATGTTAACCAGATAATGTATTCATAATCTTCCCTGCTTACGACTAAAATATGAGTGCTCGCCTTTTGAAGCCCTCATCTGGCAGGGAGAGATAGCAGATTTCTAAGAGCATTTTTTATGCTCCTTTGATGACTGCGAGGGGAAAAAAAAATATTCAGAGAGCCGAAATGACATTTTTCTATAAATTTCACACAGCTCTGCAGGCATGTAGGCATGGAGGCATTCATTAAGATTAGTTGGAATTACTTAAGCACCGTGAATTTTCTCCATCAAGTTGGTAACTGGAACACTGCGGATTAGTTATTGATCAGCTGCCATTAATACTTGGGGCTCTTTCCATGCCTGTTGTTGGGCTTTTTGTTGCTCCTTCCCCCCTCTCTTGTGCGAGGCGAAGCTGTGAAATTCGCAAATTAAACAGGCGCTCTTCAGTCTCTCCTTTGTTTTGGGGAACAAAAAAAGCCGAACAGAAAATAGAACTCCTTTGTTCATGCAAATCTTTATCTGCTCTGCCTCACTGCTTCCCCCTCTGCTCCCTACAGCTGCCCAAATTTGGGGTGGCTCTCAGACGTGCTGCTGCAGTCCTTGCAGGGAATCATGGAGTGGTTTGGATGGGAAGGGACCTTAAAGCCCACCTAATTCCACTCCTTTCCATGGGTAGGGACAACTCCCACTATCCCAGGTGGCTCCAAGTCCTGTCCAAACTTGCCTTGGACGCTTCCAGGGATGGGGTGGGGGGAGCAGTTCCTTTCCAGCAGGGCCTCTGGAAGTGTGGTGAGGCCTCAAAGCAGGATTTCAGCACACAAGTCCTGCAGATGGATTTGGAGAGGCCACACGCTGGGAATTCTGACTGTGCACAGCTCTGACCCTCGTGAGAGGCCCTGGAAATAGCAGGGATGTATTCCCAGCATCTTTTTCCTACACAGGGGGATGTGCCAAGGTAATTTTCCAGAGCCGTGCAGATCTGTGCAACCCCTGCTGCCCGGGCCTGGAGTGGGCACCAGCAGCCCCCAATCGCATCACTGGTTATGGGATTTGGCAGAGGCTGAAAACTGAATTTGAACTGCGTGGGACCTTCAAAGATCTCAGTCTCCAGCTCTCCAGGCCTTCTACTTTTCTCTTGATCTTTGATTCCTATCGGAAAGCTCCAGGTTTTTAGTGATGCCCATTCCTAATGAGGAGCACAGTGATGGAGTTGGGTCTTTCCCAGCCACATCTTCAAACTTGCCCAGCCAAGTTGGAGACATGAAATTATTTTGTACATTTAAGCCGCAGGGTTGTCCCAGAACTCCAGTGGGATTTCCTCTTCTGCTCCAGGTGCCTCACTGAGGCCCTCAGCCCTGTGGGGTATGATCCTCCCCCCACATTGCTCTGCTAAGGCACAGCCCTTTCTCACAGGTCTCCTCCTCTTTCCCAGAAGGTTTTCCTGAGCCTCTTTGGGAAGCTGGTGTTACTGGGCAACTGGACACCAAACCCTGACCTTCACTGGACCATTCAGAGCCTGTTGGACCTGCAGAGCTGAGTGAGAGGTGGTGCCACTGGGGCAAGAAGGAGGGGGCAGCAGCAAACTTGAAACACTCACTGCAGGATAAATCCTGAAGGAATTGTTCTTGGCTGGATCTATTCTCCAGCCAGCACCCCTGAGCAAAGCCTCAGACCCACAATAACTGTGCATGGTTCTGGCTGTTCTGTGCCCAAACCACCAGCTCCTGTCACCTTCACCTGTTCCTTCTTCTGTTTGCCAAAAATCCCCTGCCCCAAGCCTGAAGAGCCCCGTGGAGGATTTGCCACATTTCTCATCGGAGCAGCTGTTCCCCAGCAGGTCCCAAAATAAATGACCAAGGATGACTTTGCAAATGAGCAACCAGAGGAGCTCCAGGCAGCTGCTGCTGCAGGAGGAAAACAAGGCTTCACTTTCCTCCACACAGCTCCTAAAATGGTTTGTGTTCTTCCACAGGGACCTGCCACAAGCAGGACTGGAGTGGGACCTTCAGGGTGTCCTGGCTCCAGCTGCCCCAGGCTGAGGGAAATGCTGGGATGGAGTGGGACACACTCTCCATCATCCAAACAGGGACTAAACCAGCTCAGTTCACACATTCTTACTTCAAAACTGTAGTTTAAAGAGGGGGGGATGGCAAATAGGAGAGCCCGGTGCCAGTGACAGGGAGAGTGGGAGTTTCTTCCCTACGGGATGTGCAGCTCCCAGGTGATGGCTCCATTCTCATCAGGGCAATTTGCCTCCTCCTTATGGGAGGAGCTTTCCCAGGACCTTTCCCAGGTCCAGGCCTTTTTGGGTGGGAAGGAAGATGTCCCAGTTCGAGCTCCACCTCGAAGAGCCAGATTTGGGCCCAGAATTTTTACTCTTTGACCTTTCTAGGTACCAGCTTCTAGCTGTTACAATGGAATTTATGGAGTATCCCTGGCATGTTTCTCTGTTAAGGGCTCTGAAAGTGAAATTTCTCCTTCCTCTGCCCCTTGCTGCTGTGTAGTGCTCAGGGGAGCTCCGGGGCTCCCTCAGGAACTTCTCTTTATCCATTCCTGTGGTGCCTAAATTCCCTCCCATGACGTACCATCAGGAGCAGGGGCTTTATCAGGACACTGTCAGCTTTTCAGCAGGATCCTGGAGCTGACAGAGAGCCACAACTTCAGAGGCCCTGATCCTTTGTGCCTTGTCGGCTCTGATGAACCCATGGGTAGACTGAAAGAGGAGAAATTTTGGTGGGATATTGGGAAGAAATTCTTCCCTGCAAGGGAGGTGAGGCCCTGGCACAGGTCGCCCAGAGCAGCTGTGGCTGCTCCTGCATCCCTGGCAATGTCCAAGGCCAGGTTGGAGGGGTTTGGAGCAACCTGAGCTAGTGGAAGATGTCCCTGCCCATGGCAGGAGGTGGAATGAGAGGATTTTTAAGTTCCCTTCCAACAACCCAACCCATTCCATGATTCCATGGTCCTAATTGTGAGCTGGCTGGAATTGTGAGGGTGCTAGAATTGGGCTCCAGAGGCTTCCCTCAGGAAGAAAACATGTCTGACGTGGCAGCTGTCCCTTAGTTTGGCAGTCTGGCAGCACAGCAGTTCCTGAGGCTGGGAGGAAAGCTCTGAATTATCTCTCCTCAGGGATGTATAAAGTCCCATGGAATGTCCTGCATGGAATGTCTGCTCCTTTCCTTCACAATCGCTGTTTCATGGGATATTTGTCCCAAGGGGTCCCTGGACATGCCTGGACTCACTTTATGCCCTGCTCTGGTTCTGGTTCTCCGGGGACATTCCACCTGATGTGTATTCTCAAGGCCTCCTGGGATCTGCACAAAAGCCATGGAATATAATTTATTTTCTGCTGGTTGTCACATTCCCTGCTTTCCATCTGCTGTCTTTCCCAGGGATTCCCAAACCCCTCTCTGGTTGTGCTGAGCTGCAGCAGGAGCCCAGGGCACGGGCTCTGATCTGATCTGAGGTGATGGGGACCCAGAGCAACCTGGATTTGCATTCCTGGCTGGGTCAGCTGTTAAACAAAGAAATGTTATTTTTGAGAGGTTGAGCAATAAAAAACATGGAAATGAAACAGCAAGGTAATTCCTAAGGGAACCCTGTCACAGGGAGAAAATCCTGGAGCATTACTTTTTGCACATTCAAATCCATCCTTCTCTCTCCTGTCTCCTTCTTTTTTCTTTTTTTCTTTTTTTTTTTTTTTTTTTTTGCAAGGAAACAGCTCATCAAATGAAATCGAAGTCTAAAAATCTCTCTAAAAATCCTTTATGCTGGGGAAAAGAATATTTCAATGAAAAACAAGTCTGCCAGAATTACATTCAATACTCCTAACAAAGTTGTAGGCGATATCACTAGGAAAGAGTGTCCCTTGATGGAAAATGATTAGGAAAGCTGGGGAGAATGGGAATCCTCATGGGCAGGGGGAGGCAGGGGAGGACTGGAAATGTCCTGGTCTGTAAGGAGAAAAGAGAAAGATGAAAGGTTTCCCAAAACCTCCCCATGTGTGGAATACTGAGGGTGGCTGAGGGCTGTGGAAGGAGGGGATAGGGATGGGCTTCCCATCCCACCCATGAACTGTAGAGCTGTGAAACAGGACACAGGCTCTTTTTTTCCAGGTCCACAGGGAACCAAGACACAAATCCACTACCCATACCAAGCCTCTGGCTCCTGAAGCTTTGGTCTGGACTAAGGAAAAACCTCCATGATGCTGCACCCTGAGTGTCCAAGACCATTTCCCACACTCCTGCTCAGGGCAGGAAGAAAAGGGAAGCAGATTGAGCCTGGCAAAGGTTCTGAACCTGCTTGGAGGAGTCCACAGTAGCTCTCCTGGTCACTCTCAGCGTCTCTGGATACTCCCCAAATCAACAAGAAGCAGTTCAGGCTCACAGCCAAGACTCACCTCAGGTTTAAATGAAGGGTTTGTTGCTCTGGAGAAGCAGGGAAATTGTCAGCACCACAGACACCTTCATTAAAATCCAAACCCTGAATTATTCAGCTCAGAACAGCAAGAGCTACAGCACAGGTGGAAGGGATTTCTCCTCCCTCCTCTCCAGCCAAGCCCCTGCAGCCCTTGGCTCATGGAACCACCACGGCAGACCCTGGGAGCTCCCTGGTTTTGAGCAGGATAACACTTGGCTGTGTCCCTGGCACAGCTGTCTGAGGGAATACAGAGAAAAACACAAATAAAAAGCATGAGGAGTGTTTTCCCAGTTTTTTCTTCATCTCCCAGTTTTCCTCAGGAAAAATGACTTCTGGAAGAGCAGGAACACTTGGAGAGTCAAGCTTTGTGAGAGCTCCCAGTTTTTTAGTGGGAGTGGATGGCCATATGGTTCTGATCATCAGCACATGAACTCCCACCCATGGAGAGTTTTCCAGGTGTTTTTTTACCACATGAAATTCCTCTCCAAGAATGGAATAGTTGAACAACAGTTTGACAAAAAACAACATCTCACAACCACACAGAATCACAGGATCATGGAATTGTTTGTGTTGGAAAAGCCCTCAAAACTCACTGAGCCCAGCCATTTCCTCAGCCAAGCCCAAGGCCACCACTGACCCATGTCCCCAAGCTCCACATCCACAGGGATTTGAAATCCCTCTGAGGATGGGGTCTCCACCAGTGCCCTGAGCAGCTGTGCCAAGGCTGGACAGCCCTTTCCAGGAAGAAATTCCTCCTGATGTCCAGCCTGAACCTCCCCTGGCTCAGCTTTAAGCCATTTCCTCTCCTCCAGTCCCTCTCCCCTGGGAGCAGAGCCTGATCCCTGCTGGCTGCCCCCTCTGTCAGGGAGCTGTGCAGAGCCAGAAGGTTCCCCTGAGCCTCCTTTTCTCCATCCTGAGTCCCTTTCCCAGCTCCCTCAGCCTCTCCTGGTGCTCCAGCCCTTCCCCAGCTCTGTTCCCTTCTCTGGGCAAGCTCCAGCCCTTCAATGTCCTTCATTCAGGGCCCAAAAGTGACCCCAGGATTTGAGGTGTTGCCTCAAAATAAGTCCAGACTGGCCAGTTAAGTAAGTTTCTGTATTCATTAATTTCCTGAAATAATCAGTATTAAATGTTCTTTTAATTTTTTTTTGGCTGAAAGGGGACTGGAGACATTTTTTGGTGTTTAATCGTCATAACTTCCAATTCCTCTTTCCTCCTAGGGCCATATGCTTGGTTTGAAGCTGTGGGAATATCTTCACCAGTGCCAATGAAATATTTAGGACTGTCTAAGTAGATTCAGCATAAATTTTCCCTAAAATATGCCCCCAAACAGAAGAACAGATGGGTTTTGGTGCCGGTTGGGGCAGACCCTTGTCTCCACCAGCCTTCACTTCCTTGGGACATGCCCAAAACACAGCAGCAGCTCTTCCTCACAGGGGTTTTTACTTCTGATTCCAAGCCTGGAGACCCTGAGCTCCCTTTCCAAGCGAGTTTCTCCTCAGCAGCCTGAGGACATGTTGTTTTCCCAAAGTACCCAAGGAAGACAGGGACTGTTTCCATGAGTACTGCAGCACCCAGAGGAGTCTGCCTCCTGATTTAGCAAAATATCCAGGCAGGGATTAACTGGGATATTCTCAGGAGCCACTGGCAGAGCATCTTCATCTCTACCTGACCGCTGATATTCCACAGCTCTTCCAGAAAGGGAATTCTCTGTGAGTTAAAGAGCCTGTGGCCACTTCCACTTCTTGTGGAAAGTTCCCTGCCCATGGCAGGGCTTGGGGGCTGGATGATCTCCAGGGTCCATCCCAACCCAACCCATTCTGTGATTCCAGTGTGATTCCAGAAGACACAGAAATTACTCACTGAAGGAAGAGCCCAAAGGCTGCCACAGGGACATGGACTGGCAAAGCAGCGGTGGGATCACATTTCTTCATGAGTTTGATACAAAACACCCTCGATGAGCTAAACCTGTGGATTACAACCCCTGCTGGGGCTCCCTAAATCCCTGTCACAAGGTGTGCTCGTCACCCATGTGAATGTCCCATTCAGTATCTGCAGCCTGCCAAGTCTTCAGCCTCAGCAAAATCTCCTGGCACTGATTTCCAGCAGCTAATTGAGTGAAGAGAAGAAAAAAAAAAAGAAAAAAAGAAAAAGAAAAACAGTCTTCCCCTTCATCAATTTTCCATGCACTTCCCTTGTTCTCAGCTGACGAGAACAGAAGTTCCCAATCTGCTCACTTTATTTCACAGGATATTTTGCAGCCCAGCCTGGCCACGTATGGCATCACCATCCTGTGGAGCCTGTTCCACGCTGGCAGGGGAAAAGCTGCAGCAGGCTGGGAGCTGAAAATGATCTGGGAATATCAAATAAATGTGGAAGCAAAGCAAATAACCCCAGGCAGCGCTACTGATGGGCTTTCCCCCCCCTCTGAATTCGTGTAACACCTCTGTTCCTCACGAAGCTGCCACAGGAAGCTGTGCAGCTCTGCAGGGAATTTGCTGGAAAACCCAAAACCACGTAGCTGGGAAGGAAGACGGGCCTCGTGTCTGCCTTATTGTCCTCACTGCCTGCAGGTGACCTCCGCAGAGGGGACTTCTCCTTAGGCTGCTTCTCTCTTCTCTCCCCTCCACCTTCCTGGGTGGATCTGCCAAGTGTGTTTTACACATGCACCGGTGCAATTCCTGCCTCCATTTGTATTCCATCTGTCTCCAACAAATTCTGAAAGCCTTGCCTGGGCTGCCTCATTTGTATGCACTTAATCTGGCTTTATCCTGTTTTATGGAGCGTCTTCTTTAAATTGATTCAGGCGAAAGCATAGCAGGGGCTTTGCATAGATTTCGCATGCATGACATTTCTGCACAGTTGGGCCCATTATGCACCATCCTGAGCACATTCTGCCCGTAAAAACTCCATATTAAACCAGGGAAAAATGCAGCAAAATAAAGAGAGCCACGGGAGGAGCGGGGAGAGCAGAGCTGACCACTCCCTGCTTCTCCACTGCAATTATGGGAAACAACTCCCAGCGTTCATTCCCTGAGAGTTCAGGGGCATCACCTTTGTGTCCAGAGATGTGGTTTACTCTGATGAGCTTTGTGGAGCTGGGTCACACCCTGCCTGAATCCCAGATTCTCCTCATCCCCTCTGTGACTCCTGCAAGGGGAGTGTTGGAGCTGGGCACAAGATCCAGGGAATTGTAGTGGGATGGCAGCACAGTCAGAACATTCACACCTCGTCCCGTGGCATCGGGAACACAAATCCCCGCCGCGGGCAATAAACCACATCACCAGAGGAAAAATAACATTGTAAGAGTTGGAGCAGGGAGTGACAGGACAAGGAAAAGGGATTCAAAATGACAGAGAGCAGGTTTGCATGGATATTGGGAAGGAATCCTTCCCTATGAGGGTGGGCAGATCCTGGCACAGGTTGCCCAGAGCAGCTGTGGCTGCCCCTAGATCCCTGGCAGTGTCCAAGGTGAGGCTGGACAGGGCTTAAAGCACCCTGGGATAGTGGAAGGTGTCCTGTCCCTTGGAATGAGATGGGCTTTAAGGTCCCTTCCAACCCAAACCATTCTGTGCTTCTCTGATTCTGTGAATTTAGCCTCTGTCGTTGCAATCCAGTCCACCAGACTTGTGGAATTCCCGTTTTCCCCCTTCCCAGCACATGCATGTGCTTCCCCTACCCTGAACTCCGAGCAGCCCCAGGTGTGCCCAGGTGGATGCCATGGGTTCAGTGTGGCCACAGCGAAGGGTGTAACTCTTCACTGCTTCATTAGGGAGAATTAATCCTTCTTTAAGGGCCTGCTAATGATTTGACAATATTATTGTTATGTTAAGGTTGGGGGAATTAGAGAAAGAGCACTTGTGTGAATATGTCAACACATTAAAAACGCAGCTCCATTTAGGCAGACACTCAGGTTAATGTGTTACATATTAAAAAGTCCAATTTCCTTTGCTGGCTGCAAATAACAACGGAGATTATTGACACTGAATGATTTGCAATGCTCTCGCTTGCTTTTCGCCTCTTGTGTTTGTGTGCTCTGCGTGATTTATACTGATTGGAGCTCTGGCTCTATAAATTTTCCCTGTTAAGAAAATGTGGAGCTGGGTTTAGAAGATACAAGAAGAAAGGGGAAAACAAAGCATGCTGCCATGCACGGATATGGGAATGAGAAGGGGATCTGTTCTTTTCTAAGCACCAATAAACCCATTCTCCTAATTGAATCAGCAACTTGCTCCCTTAGCAGGAGCCCAGTGGATCTACCCACAGGAGTTTCTGCACCTCTGGCTCTGCCTGGGGTGTCCCTGATGAAGGTCCCAGAGACAGCAGTGGGACACATCCCAGAGTGATGGATGAGCACAAAGGGACACACGCTGGGGTCCTCCATAACCAGCCCTGCTGGGACACGCAGCCCCATCAGAACGCCCATAAATCCCCACCCCTCTGCTCAGGAGGAGCAAAAAGCCCTGTCATTATTGGCCTCCCCTCTGCCAGACCAGGAAAGGCAAATCCAACACTTTCACCAAGTGCAAATGGGAGAAAGGGAAAACCAGAGGGCACCTGGGGGACCAAGCCAGGCACAGGTGGAAGGTTTGCAAACAGCTGATGACAGGGCAAGGTTTGTGCTGGTCAAAAGCATGCAAAAACCCTAAAACTGTCCTTCCAAATCCCCAGCCAGAGGCAAACTTGCCCCAGTTTTTCCCAGGACACTGCAAGCATTGCCATGGATAATTTGGGACTGCTGGCCAGCCCTGGTATCCCAACATTGTGGCTTTGTCACTTGCTTCAGGCTAAAACAGTGCTACAGGAGATTCTGAGTCACCCTGAGACATGAGCGTGTAAATGTATCAATTAGTGGTGAAAAGTCTCAAAAACCACGGGTCTAAAAAGGCATTTCTGCAGAATGTGGAGGGCACGAGGGAGGGACAGCTCCTCTTGCTGCTGTCATGGTTTCCTGTGGTAACATCACCAACTCAGGTGCACATTTTGAGTCTAAAAAAACAGATGTTCAGATTTAAAGCTCCAGCTCTCACTGCTTGCATCAGGTAGATGTGGCATTTTAATGATTCAGCTTCAGGAATCCACCTGTTCCTGAGAACAAAGCTGGGGAGCACTTTGGGTTCTGCCCTCATTAAATCAGTGTTGGGTAATTATCAAATCTCTCTGAGGACTCAGAAATATTGGAGCCTGGAGAGGACGTTTCTGGCTTCCAAACTGGGTAGCAGAGGGAGATTACCTTCCCTGTGACACTGCTGCGTTCCACCCCACATCCTTGCAGGATGGTCCTCCAGGAGATGTGGAGCAATCTTGAACTTAGAGGGCATTCAAAGTGTCCTGATGAGAAAAAGGAGATATTTCTGTGCCTGGCTGAGCTGTGACTCAAAGCCCCAAGAGCGGAGTGCACACTCCTGAGATGAATTGAATGCACAGTTCAAAATTGACTTTATAGACTCCTCATCAATAAATCCTCAAAGGCTCTGGTATCAGAATCCAAAGCAGCTCTGGAAATCATTAGATCTGCAGTCAGTAATTGATAACACGCATTTCAAACGTGGAAATGAATTAGCCTTTGGCGTAGAGGGGTTCAGACTGTATCCAATTTCATTAGGCAAGAAATTCAAATGATCAACGAGTGGCCTTTATTGTTCTGCTCTGGGAAGGGAACCCTTTGTTATCTCTTCACCTTTTTTTTTTCTTGGCTACAAAGTTTCCAGAGCTCAAAAGAAACCTTGTGGTTTAGGAAGATGCTGACATCTGATTTTCCACCTCTCCAGAGCTCAGGATGTGGGATGAGTTTTGCTCTTGGGCACACACAGGGGTGCTTTGTACCCATCATTAACAGCTCAGTTTCTCCCGGCAGTGCCACAAAATGCCAAAAACTCTTTCTCAAGCAAGAGCTCTGATCAGTGAGGTGTGAGTGAAAGCCCCTCTGCCAGCCACGTACACATCTCCTCTCACCAAATAAATGCTTACAGGCCATCTTCCTGCCCAGAAACTTCCAGACACTGCTCTCATTAATTGCAAAACACACAGAAAAAGCAAATTTTCAACCTCCTGTTGGACCAGGGAGCGTGGAAGGAGCAGCTCCTCCACCCTGAGATGAGCTGCAGGATCCAGACTGGTTCTTCTCCCCCTCCATCCCACTCCCAGCAGGAGTCTGGCCACGCTTGAGCACATTTTAGTGAGCAGGGAATGTGGAACAGTTGGTGGTGGTGCTGCTCGGGCCAGTGGAAATATTTCATCTTGGGTTTCCAAAGTGAAATAAAAGGAAAAGACGCCCCCTCCCAGCATTGTTTTGGTTTATTTTAGCTGCAAAACGAGGATGGTTTGAAGGCAGGAAACCAAGTTGCCAATCTCGGTGTGTCACAAGACCAAGTTTGCACAGTTTGGGCTTGGTTTTCCTCTTCAGAAGAAAAAGGTCAGGAAAACTACAAAATAGAAGACTCTCCTGTAAAACGAATAAAGTAATAATTTTGGACCAGTGTTTAGAGGAATCATTCACTGTTTCTGCTCCAGTTCCACCCACCAGCATGGGGATATTTTTGCCTGTAAGACACACCAATCCTTCAAATGTGTCCCTTTGCCAGAACGTGCTGCACTTCCCTCCCCGTTCTCCTCCCTGGACCCACGGAACTGAACCTTCTCTGCTTCGCCTA
The DNA here is from genome assembly GCA_018697195.1 of Certhia americana. Taxonomy (NCBI): domain Eukaryota; kingdom Metazoa; phylum Chordata; class Aves; order Passeriformes; family Certhiidae; genus Certhia; species Certhia americana. Next base: position 20,616,754 of record CM031865.1, read on the forward strand.
CGCTGAAATTACCTTCCCATAGTGTGGCACGTTTTCCCTGCAGTGATCTCTTCTGTGGACTAACCACCCCCAATTCCCTCCATTTTTATTTCCTCAGTGTATTTTTTACCTCTCTGTCCACTCCTGTTGCCCCCCTTGGTTCCCTCCATCCACATCCTTGGGAAATCTGGGGGAGAGTTCCTGGGGACCCCTGCCCAGCCCAATTGCTCTACAGGTTTGGCCTCCCTGTTTTACATCCCTGGAAGGATCCAGACCCTCTTCACAGCTGTGGGAAGATGGTGATTGAGGTCTGTGCCTGATGGGTGACATCTCCCAGACTTTTCCAGTTACTACTGGCAGACAGGATCTCATCCCTGCTGTCAATCTGTAAGACTTTGCCCTTATCCCTGCTAAATTCTGTTCTGGTTTTTATTTTCAGACCTTTTATTACTTTATCAGCATCCCCCTGTGCTCAAACCTCCTCCTCCTGTTCCTCTACAGTCCCACAACAGAACAAACCCCACAGTTTGGGAAGCCTCCACCCCACCCCCCAGAAGTGTTCTGCAGGACCAGACCTGAGACCAGCTCCCGCAAAACGTCATTTTTAAGTGTCTTGAGACTTTTTTGGAGGTAAGAAAAATAATTCCCCCTCTTCTTGGATATCTGACTGGCAGACAGACCTGATGGGACCCATGTCAGTCTCATACCTGCTCTCCTCAGGGGAGTCACACAGATTTTAAGGTTGCTGGAGGGAGAGACAGGTCCCCAGCTTGGTGACTCATGGAATCCTGGTGTAGGTGACCTCCAAAATGTGAAAAACTGAGCACTTGGAGGACTTTTAATTTGTCCCAAACTGGTGGCAGTCTGGAGGAAGAGATGGATGCTGTCCTGGCAGCTCCAAGCAATCCATTTCCTTCCTCATCCCTCTTTAATCAGATAAAAAACTACAGACTCCGCAAGCATAAATCTGAAATTCGTCAAATTTATAGGAGCAAAAAAAGCAAAAAGCAAAAGAAAAACCCCACAGCTCCTCTTTTGTTTGCTCTGGGCAGCGTCCCAAACTCACCCCAAAGTGCAGGAGTGATCTTAGCTGGGCCATTAGAGGAATTGAATCCAGGCCTCTCCAAAACACCTCTGAAAATCACAGAGAAACCCAGATGGTTCAAGAGAGCTCAAGTCAGGCACTCCAAAGTGAGGAGGCCTGGGATTTAAGGTGCTGGCAAATGCTCTTGGAAGAGGGATGGCAGGACCCGGTCAGAGACATGGCCTGGGTGCTTTTTCAGCACCGTGTTCTTCCATGGAAATGAGGTTCTAATGGGTTTCTTTAACCTGTCTGAGGCACGAGGGGGTTTTTCCCCTTCCCTTGCTCTGAGCTCCAGAGAGAGACGCCTCCCCACTGGATCATGCCAGGACCCCGCTGTGCTGCTGCTCAGCAAAGCAAACTCCTCCTGGCTGAGCTTCAGGAGGGTGGGAGGTTGTTAGAAATTCTACTTGAAGAAGGTCCAGAAACATCAAAAGTCCTCAGTGGTTGCTGTGGACCCCTGGGGTCATCCCGGTATGCCAAAATCAATAGTGCCCTTCCATATTGATCCTGAAATTTGAGATTAAAGCCATTTTCTGCTGCCAGCTGTCGGCTGGAAAAGCGAAGGAGGAATGAGAAGATCTCACCAGAAGAAACAAAAGCAAAGCGAGAAGAAAAGGGATTGAGTTGTGTTCCTTTGTAGGAAATAATCAGCTTTAAGCAAGATGAGGTTTAGGTCTCAGCACGTTGAGCACAACCAGGGCTGGTTCATTATCACCCAGCCAACAAGTTTGCAATGAAGGATTAACAACATCTTAAACAGATGCTTCCAATGAACTTCCCAAAATATATGGGGTGGGGTTTTTTTCTCTACCAAGGATTAGAAGGATGGAGAGTAATTAGTTTTGAAATATTTTGGCTGGATTACTGCATGCTGCTGTCGGAAGGGATGTAGCTCTCTCTCACCAGTCTGCCTAATTCGTTCCATTTTGTATCTCAAATTCATTTATATTGTCTGTGGATTTGCTGAAGGTAAAAATAGAACCAAATCCCAGTTTTCACTTGGAATTTGTCAGTGCACTTTTTTTCCTTGAGAACCATCTCAAAAAGCAACTTTTTAACTCTTTTTTTTATTTTTTTTTTTTCTGTAATATTGCAGAGCCGGAGTTATGCCCCAGATTTTCTCAGATGCCCCCTGGTCTTGCATTTGCTGTTTTGAGGTGTTTGATCTTGGACAAATCAGGAGAGCCATGGTGAGTTTGTTGATGAAACCCTCAGGAAATGAGACAATTTGAGACACAATGAGTGATTTGGCATGAGGGTATCGTTGGAGCCACTGTCTGGAATGGCTGAGCACCCAAACAGGATGATCAGGAAGCCCAGCATGAGGTGGCAGGAACTCAACACCTCTCAGGGACAGGCACTGTTTCCACAATTTGGTCACTCTTGACCCAAGCCAAGCTGGAGAACTGAGATACGCAAAATTCCTGGTGGTTCTTTCTGTCTTTGGGATGTGCAGTTCAGTGTAGGGCTGACCTGGCTGAGAGGCCATTCACCTCCAGGAAGCTGTGGTTCAGCACATGGGAATCTCATCCATTCATGGGAACTGCCTGGGAATGCAGTGAATGCAGAATTCCCTTGTCCAGGGTGGACTAGCAGGAATGAGTCAGGAAGCATTGTGAAGTTGCAAGGCTCCAAAAACTGCTTTTCTGCTCCGGACAAATTAAACACCAGGGAAAACCCAGCCCTAAGTAATCAAATAAGTGACTCCAAATGAATTATGGGCTCTTTCCTGTTGGATACCGGGTGTCAGCCAGGCCTGGAGATGGTAAATCACATTAACAGTCACAGACATGTTGTCTTGATGGAGAGGAGGGAGAATTCTCCTGTTGGTTCCTCCAGTGACATTCCCACCTTGCCTGGATCGAGGTGTCCATATGGAGTGCACACTGCAATGGCATTGCTTCCCATTGCCCATTGAAATTCCAGTTTCTCCTCCAGTCTAGAACAGCAAAGATCCCCCTGGCTGGCTGAAACCCAGACCTTTTTGGGAATGAGAGAGCCCCAAATTTACCCTCCAGGAGCAGGATAAGAGGACTAACATCCCACTGTCATTTCCATCTGATCCACAGTTTCTCTCCACATCGAATGTGTTTTTTCCCAAGGACAAAATCTTCCTTTGCCAGCTGCCAATAAAATGAGCTCTCCCCACAACTGACTCTCCCTGATCCCACCGATCCCTGCATTTCACTTCACTCCAGCATCAGTTGTTGCTCTTGGTTCCAGAGTGAGCGTGAAATATTTAGAACAATCCCTCCTTTATTTTCCAGGTCACCCTATCACTGGGATTTGGCAACCTCCAGGGGAGATGAAAGCAAAGGATCTTTATCACGGAGCCCAGAAGAATTTACAGTCCAAATAAACCAATTTGGAGGAGAAGGAGACGGGGCTTTGGAGGTCTGAGCTGTAACTTGTCTGCATTCTGCCGCCGCCGAATAAAATAGGATATTTATAGGAAGGAAAAGTGTGTCCATTTAGGCTGACATTTGGAGGCAACCTTCTTGTTTCTACATATTCATGAAGCAAGGGGAGTGTGTGAGCTTCTCTGCAGCCAGGAGAACACTGCTTCCCAGCATTTCCCACATTATTCTGCTTTGCACCGATTCCATTTTGTCCGGCTTCGCGTGGCTTCGAGCGGCTCCTCTTCATTACCCGGGTGTGAGACACAGAGAGGGGTGCCAGTGCTGATCTCTGCAGGGGGAGCCCAGCCAGGGATCCAGGGCACCAGGGATGCCCCGCCAGGGCTGTGCATCCTGGGATTCTGGCTGGCAGCGAGCCCAGGGCCATGGGCTGTGACCTCCACATCTGGCACAGAGCATTGTGCTGTCACCTTCATATCTGGCACCAAAAACTGCCATGGGCTGTGCTGTCTACATCTGGCACCAAAAACCGCCACATGCCTTCATATCTGGCACCAAGGCACGATGCCCTCCACATCTGGCACTGAGCATCATGCTGTGCCCTCCACATCTGGCACCAAACACTGCCACAGGCTACCATGCCCTCCACATCTGGCACTGGGCATTGTGCTGGGACCTCCACATCTGGCACCAAACATTGTCACAGGCTGTGCCCTGCACATCTGGCACCAAGGCACCATCACCTCCACATCTGGCACTGAGCACTGTGTTGTGCCCTCCACACCTGACACCAAATATTGCCATGGATCATGCCCTCCTCATCTGGCACCAAACACTGCAGCAGGCTGTGCCCTCCACACCTGGCACCAAAAACTCACACATGCCCTTCATGTCTGGCACTGAGCATTGTGCTATGCCCTCCACATCTGGCACTGAGCATTGTGCTGTGCCCTCCACATGTGGCACCAAACACTGCCACAGGCTGTGCCCTCCACATCTGGCACCAAGTCCTGCCCTCGTCATCTCACCACGGGCACAACCCACTCATGTCTCATCTGAACGTGCTCATCAAACCTGTTTGTACCCTCCCCTCTCTCCCAAGCCTGGCTGACAAATTGGGGGGGGGAGGGTGTTGCAGGTTATAAACACTCCGAGAAATTTGGGATTAAAGGAAATGGGAAGAGAAGGGAGGTGGAGGGCAGGAGCCCCTTCCCATCCAAGGATCTCATTCCTCCCTATCACTCTAGCCCAGACTGTGCTCCCACTGAACACCCTGCACTTGGGATCTGCTTCCCCTCCACCCTGTTGGAATTATTCCTTGCTCCATGACATCTCTGCAGTGGCACAATGCCTGAGGTGAAGAAGCAGCATGACCTGATGCAGGAGCCCTTTCTTTCTGCCCTTGTCCCTTCCCTGGCATCCCCTGTCACTGGAATCCCTTTCCTGGCTGACAGCTCTGAGAGCTCTTTCCCAGGGAACTACTGATTTAGTTCCTTTCCTGGGGAATGTCACGCCAGGTTATTTCCCTGCCATGTGCTTTACTTCGCTTATATTTACTTGGAATACTTGATGCCATTTTACCTCTGGAATTCAGTGCTGGGAGCTCCTTCCTGGCTGAATGTGGCTCTCTGTTGTCAGATGTGTTGGAGCCAAGGAATTCAGGGGCACAAAACAGGATGTAGAGCCACCTGAGCCTCATGGCAGAGCAGCTTCCTTTCCTCCCAGTGCATCCCAAGGGTTAAATCTGGGTTTCATGACATCTGAGGAAGTTGACTCTATATGGGAGCAAAAAAGAAAAAGACTTAGGACTCCTGTCCAGCTTCATCCTTGGAGAAATGGTCCTTTCCTGTGCACAGCCCTTGGTGTCTTCAGGGTCACTCCTGCCTTCCCCCACTCCTGTGCCCTGGGGGACACCTAGATGCAAGGACAAGGGGTGGTGGTTTTAAATGAAAAGGGGACCAGTTTGGCTCAGACATAAAGAAGAAGTTATTTGCAATGAAAATTAGGAGGCCCTGGCACAGGTTGCCCAGAGAAGGTGTGACTGCCCCTGGAAATGTCCAAGGCCAGGTTGGACAGGGCTTGGAACACCCTGAGACAGTGGAAAGCATCTCTGCCCATGGCAGGGGGTGGAAGGAGAGGGAGTTTCAGGTCTCCTCTAACCTACACAATTCCATGGTGCTGTGATGCCCAGCAAACACTGGTGCCCCAATCATTCCTTCAGAGCCCCTCTGGTCTCAGCACAGATCCTTGGGCATCACGAAGGGTTGTGAAAACTGCAGCTTTGTTCCTGCCATTGCTTCCCTGTCAGCATGGCCTCTGGCTGTGAGACTCCAGGAGTTTTGGTGCAGGATCCAGCCAAAAGCCTTGGGAATGTTCAGGAGAGCACATGAGCAGACTGCTCTTCTCGTCATGTCTCAGATCTGGGAAATGTGAGTGCCTTCTGTGAAGGGTGAGGGCTCTTCCCTAGAATATCCCATTTATCCAGGCATGTTCACCCTTTCCTTAATCCCATTTCCCACTCACAAACCCAGAGGTGGTCTGTATCTCCCTGGGTTTCCCTGACCTTGTTTGCAAGCTTTTCTTTGCCCATCTCCCTGGTGCCCAGGCTGAATGAAGCCTTTGCAGAAGCTCGGGGCTGGGGCTTCTGAAGACCCATTGTGCACAAAAACTGGAATAATCTGTTCCTCTTTTCCCTTTTTCTTGATTGCCCCTGCTCATCTCTGCAAGTTTTCTGCTTCTGCTGTGCTTGGAAAGGGCTGTGGTTTCAGTTTTCCTGCCTGCCCCCTCGGTCCTGGGCAGAATTTGTACTCCTCTTCATCTTCCCTGGCGCAGAACAGCCTCTGTCTTTCACTTCTTCAATTTTTACCCCCTTGTTCTTCCCAGCATCCAACTCATGAGGAAATCCAACCACCCAGAGCCTTCAAAAACCCTCACAAACACAGAATTTTTGCCCACCCATCACCATTATCCACAGGTTTTTATTCTATATTTTTCTCCAGCTCTGAGGCTGGTTTATATGTGCATATATTTGACCTCAGAGGGATTATTGCAGCCACAAGAGGAAATAATGCAGCGATGAATTATAAAAGTGAATACCTGAAGATGAAACTTGCCCTATCCCACTCACTGCTTCCTAATGGGAATGCCTGTGATTTATGACCTTCTGATAAAGGCATCCTGATGGAGAAAAGATGCAGTTAGAGGCAGGCAGGCAAGGTGTCATGTACTTTATGGGCTTTGAACTTTTATTTTGGGGCTAGAAACACAGATCTAAAAGGCTATTTATCAGAGCCAGGGGAACATGAAGATATTTGCTGATATTTTTAACATATTACTTTCAAATATTGCTGGAAAAGTCAGGTTTTCCAGCAAGAAAATTCTGACCGGGTTGTAAATATGTTTCCTCCCCAAATATTGGTATTTGTTCCCATTTATTTTGCTCCTGACAGTGAGGATTGCTGCAAAACGCAATTTTTTTGCTCTTAATGTATAGGACGATGTATCGATACTTTGGGAAGATGAAGATGTTGGAGCCTTTAGGCCTAGGATTGATAAATGGAGAGTGTCTAGGGTGAGATAATTACAAAAGAGTTGCAATTATTGTTGAAAATCCGGGCTAATTTGCATGCAAGGCTGCCAGGTTCTGTTTCGAGAAGGTGAACGAGCTGGATTGACAAATTTGTTAAATCTGCTGGAGAAGCACAGTTTAAAATAATAACAATAATTAGCAGTAATATAATTGATCTATTTTGCTCTGTGCATGACAGGAATTCACTTCCAATTGAACCAGCAAATTAAAGCAACATTTAGCATACTAAACAATATTGCTGCTGAAAACCTCTATTTATATCTGCCAATAATTGTTATCTAACTCGGAGGGATGCAGCCACTCCGCAGTCACCTTGTGGTGCAGCAGACATGGGAATTGCTGGAGAACTGCAGGAATTTTCCAATAAAAGGGGCCATATCTGGAGCATCAAGACAGGGCAATAATCCACTGCTCCTTGTGCTATCAATGAGCTGGCTTTTTGTGTTTGGAGGTTAAAGAAAATTCAGTTTGCTGGCCTAAGCTGTGTTCTCGTGGGTATCTTCTGGTTTGAAATTAAATCTGCAAGTGTGGGGAAAGGATGGATGGAAAAAAACCCCACCACAACAGTCTGTGGTGCCCCTCATGCCTTCAACAAACTGGATTTTTGGAGATTCAGTGGAGTTCAGTTTGATGTCCAGATGGATATCTTCTTGTTTGAAACCAAATAAATTAAACCTGCAAGTGTGGGGAGAGGGTGGATGGGGGAAAAAACACCACAGCAGTCACTTTGGAGGAAAAACAGCCTTTGGAAATGAAAGTAGTGGAAGTTGTAGCATGATCCTGGGAAAACAAAAGGGGCAAATCCTTTTTTATTCCTTCTGAATTTTTTTGGATGGAATCAGGAGGTTTTCCCATCCGGCTGTATGAGGATGTCTCTCTGCCTTTGCTGTCATTCAGAGCTGAGTTATAAAACCCCAGAGAAATCAAAGCTCGGTTTTGGACATTTTGGTCAGGTCCAAGCCAGAATAGATAAAGCTCAATGGAAAGCTCAGCAAAGCCTTGCCCAGGGCCAGGCTTGTGCCATCCCATGAGAATCCTTCCACCCCAGTCTCCAGTTTGCTGCCCAGTTCCTGCTCTCCCAGCTTCTGGAAGCTGCTCCAGGGGAGGTGTGGAGGAGAAGGAGGAGGTTGGCACGTGGGCTGTGCCCCTGGTTTGGAGAAGACGGAGCCTTTCCCCCCTTCCTGCCTGAAGAGGAGGGTTTGAAGAGATTCCATTATCCCCCATGGCCTGGAGGTCAGCTTGTCCAGCTGGGGCAAATCTGAGCTATCAGCCTGAGGAGATACCACCCACAGGAGATAGCTGAGGATCCCTTGGTGACCCTTCACAAACTGGGTCATTAATTGTCTTAATGCTAATTTTATTTTGTGAATCAACCCCTCCATAGCCCTTGGCAGTTTTGTCCCTCCCCACTCCCTCCCTTGGCTTTGCCTCCCCTTGTCCCCACGGTCAGGACAGGAGGTCAAGACCTACAGCACAAACTCTGTCTGAGGGGTCCTTGGTGAAATAGAAACAGGTTGTTTTTATTAATCTCTTTTTTTTCTAATGCTTGACCAGGAAAATGTACCATCCTGCTCGGTGTTCACCAAGGCAGCTCCTCTCTGATGTCCTGGGTCACACATTCCCATATGCTCCCTCTTTCCAGGGGGGCAAGTGTCTCCTCTCCACCCCAGCAATTCCAGGGAACTTGGCAGGTGTGTGGTGGAGGAAGGCAAAGGAGCTGCTCTGCAGTGGGGTCTCACACAGCCTGGGTGGGGACAGGAGCTGCATCCTGCTGTGCTTGTAGCCTCGAGGTGGAATTCACTGGGACACATCATTTACATCCTTGGGGATGGAGCTGCTGGAAACAGTCCAGAGGAGGCACCAGGACGATCAGAGGGATGGAGCAGCTCTGCTGGGAGGGAAGGCTGGGAGAGTTGGAATTGCTCAGCCTGGAGAGGGGAAGCTCTGGGGTGACCTCAGTGTGGCTTTCCAGTGCCTGAAGGAGCCAACAAGAAACATGGAGAGAGAATGTGGGCAAGGGCCTGGAGTGCCCAAACAAGGGGAATGGCTTCCCACTGCCAGAGGGCAGGGTTAGATGGGATATTGGGAAGAAATTCCTTTCTGTGAGGGTGGCAAGGCCCTGGCACAGGGTGCCCAGAGAAGCTGTGGCTGCCCCTGGATCCCTGGAATTGTTCCAGGCCAGGTGGGACAGGGCTTGGAGCAGCCTGGGCTAGCGGAAGTTGTCCCTGCCATGGCATTGGATGATAGTTCAGGTGCCTCCAGGAGGGCTTCTCTCCCTTGGTACTCTCTGGAGTCGAGTCAATAAAGTTAATGGAGCTCAGAGAGGGAGTCATCCAACCAAAGGAGAGTTTTAATTCTTTTTCCCATTTTAGGAAATGATGAAAACTGTCATAGACTCTGCTCTCAGCAAAGGCTGTCTGAGTCCTGGTGGAAGATTTCCCTGGAGAGCCCACTTCCAGCCCAAGGAATCCCAGCCCCATGGGAGCCCCAGCCCTGACAAAAAAATTGTTTCTCCATCATGGACCTGGTCCCTGATCTGTCTTACCAAAGCTAATTCCACCATTTTGATTTAGATGGGATATTGGGAAGAAATCCTTCCCTGTGAGTGTGGGGGAGGCCCTGGCACAGGTGCAGCTTAATCCCTGGAAGTGTCCAAGGCCAGGCTGGACAGGGCTTGGAGCACCCTGGGCTAGTGATAGGCGTCCCTGCCCATGGTGGGTGGTTTTAAGGTCCCTTCCAACCTAAACCATTCCATGATTTCAAGCAACTCCTGCACTCTGATTCCAGTCTGTCCATAGGGATCCCTCTGCAGACTTGGCTTGTGTGTGCATGAGACCTTCAAGGCTCTGGCTGATTCCTCCCTCCCAGCATTCCATCCCTTCTTGAAGGGAAATACCAGATTGAAAGAGTCAGGATGGTGCCTGAGCGTGAAAGGTCCTGACAGATCTCTGTGGCACATGTCAGACTCCACCTGGCTCCCTGCCTCATTTAATAAGTGACCTCCTTTTCCGAGGGCTGGTAGCAATGAACAAACTGCTTAATTTTACTGATTAATTAACACAGGGAAGAGATCTGACCTTGCTGTGGAGGTAGTGATGTTCCTTACTGCACCACGAGGGGATGGTTTAAATCTGTGACCCCAGAGCAGCTGGATCATTACTGCCTGTTGAATAGGACACTAAAATCCTCCTTCCTGCAGGGAACGTGGGTGAGCCAAGCACTCAAAAGAGGAATTCTCTGGTTTATGCCGTCGGGAGATCAGGAGATAAGGACTGAGCAGGAAGGGCATGAAATGCATGCCTGAATCCAGGGACATCATCCAGCCACGTGCCAGGAATTTCGAGGAGGAGGCGTCCGCTCTGCCCAAAGGAGGAGTTGAAAGGAAAGCAGAGGAAACTTTGCCTTTTGTTCTCGGGCGATCAGAGTGGAGCAGCCGGGGAGGGGGGGGGGGGGGGGGGATGTTCAGACGTGAGACTGCAGCAGGGCTCGGAATGCACACTCCTGGGAGTTGGGAGTGTTTGGATGGATTTACAGCCCGCTGAGCTCTCCTGGGGGGGTTTGCTGACCCAGCAGGTCTGCAAATAGACAGGGGAGCAGGAACTGCTGCTCAGCCTTTGGCTGGGTTTTAGTTGTGGCCTCGGGACCTTCCCCTGCAGCATTTGGTGGTGGCAGTTTGGTGCTGGTGACAGGGCTCAGCACTGACCAGACACCACCAGAACAGTCCTTCAGATACCACTCCCAGGGAGCTTTTCCCTTCCTCAAGGAGTAGTCCGGTTGTAAAGTTACAAACCCAGGCACCCTCAGCTTGGGCGGGGTTTTTATCCTCGGGAAATGAATTCAGTTACTGCAATCGCAATCCCATTTCTTACTTCCATCCTTGTCTTTCCATGAGATCAGCAACAGTTTGGTGACAAATTCCTCTGATTCCTGCTTCTCTTTTTTCTACATTTGAAGTAATTTACCTCTGCAAATTCCTCCTTTGGTGCCCGTTACCCATTCTTCACCTCATTCTGTATCCCTGCACAAGGTTCTGTGGCTGTGACTTCTGCAGGACACTTCCCATGGGAAGGTCAAAGAGGCTGAGATGCCACCATCATCCCATGCCCAGGGGTCACTCTCATACTCTTTTGGAATACACTGGAAGCCTCTTCCTACTTTTCCATCATGATACGGAGATAACGGATGCATTTTCAATATCCAATCTGACAATAGCTTCTTCCCTAATCATCCCTCCAGACATGCTCAGAGCTTCTTGTGGTAAATCCAGCACCACATCCAGGCAGAAGCATCTCAGGCGAATGTTGTGGAGTTTCTTCCCCCGTAGGAAAATGTAGTCGGACTGAAATCAAAACATTTTGAAGGAAACGTGTTGATTTCGACTGGGAAGTATCAAAACAGATTGTTTCAACTTTCTCGGTTTGTTTTGACAGTATCAAAATGCTTCATTTCCATGAGGTAAAAACATTTGGGGTTGATTTTGCTCTCAGTTTAGTTTTGACTTTCCCTTTCCCTGAAATCATTGTATTTTTGTCATGAAAACTTGAATAGAAGCTTGTGGAAGTGTCAGCATACCCAAATGGGAACCATTCAGCATTCAAGGTGTTCCCAGGTCAGAGTGGGAGCTCTCCTTTCCCCTGGGCACCCCCAGCCCATCACAGCCACCCAGACAGGGCAGAAATAAACCCAAACCCACCTCTGGAGCCAGGGCTGAGGAGAAGGAACCACAGTCAGGTGCCTTTCCTCAATTTATTTCCTCACATCCTGATGTTTGCTGCCAACCCTTTGGGGCGCTGCTGGAATTCCCCACCCTGTGCTAAAAAAGCTTTATGGAAGCCATGAACGCCAAGACACATCTTCATTTCTCACCTCTGCTCTTAACAGCTTTTGTTCCTGGAAGGAAGGAAGTGTTTTATGTCCTTCAGTGAGGCAAATCCATCAGCAGACTAAGGAAAACAATTAAAGCAAGGTAACATGTAGGAATTAACCTTTAGGGGGTAGACCTAGCTCAAATGACTCCTCTTCCTCGGCCTATCGGCATCCCAAGGTGGTGATTCATTTCTCCCTGCTGCTCATTACCAAGCTCTAAAGGCTGGAGAAAATTAGGAGGGAGCTTGAAAATCCCCAGACTTCAAATGGTTTGATTTCCTGGGCCCGTTTTTTTTTTCCTGCTTTCCCACTGGCTGATTTTCCACACATCTTTTCCCGGGCATTTGGGGATGCATTTGCCTCTTGTGCATTGTCATCGCTGGGGAAAAAATGGGTTTCTTTCCAAAGCGACTTTTTTTGTGCCTCTCAGCCACACCTGAATAATGTGTATTGCTTTAGGTGGAGGAGATGAGGGGTGAACGACCTGCGAGCTTGACTTCCCTCTCTCCATGGGGATATTACTGAAAAGTCCCTTTCTCTCTTCTACCTCTGAGTATGTAGAAGGTTCTCAGGTTTGGCATTTTGGAGATTCCTTTCTTCCAGCAGCTGAGGTTAAAACTGGCTGAGATGAGAAAGGCACATCCCATAAGCTTAATTTCTGAGAAATCTGAAGTTACAGGAGTTTGAGTGTATGGGTTCTGGGCCTGGGGGGCAAAAGGCCCAAAAGCAGAAAGAAACAGGTCCAAGGTCTGCAGAGAGCAGGAGGGGATGGGGACCTCAAAATAACGCACAGAGTCCTTTGTCTAAGGACAAAGAGCACAAGTGCAGCTTCTTCAGAGAGCCAAGGCAAATCCCCTGTACCTGGAACCCTGCCCGGGGTAAATTTAATGGGTCCAGCCCAATCCCTCATACCCCAGCGCTGAGGCCAAGAAGTCATGTGGAGTGTGAGTGTTTTAGGAATACATTAGGAGTTTGGGATATGGGCCGGAGTCTCATCAACAAGAAAAAGCCCCAGCAGAACATTTCTCTCCACCACCATTAACAGCAAGCTCGTGCACGGTTTCAGGGGTGCAGATGTATCTGATCCCTGCCCCCTCCTCTGCCCCTCACCACAGGACACGGCGTCTCCAGCAGCCAACAGCCTTGGACAAATGACAGCAGAAAACCACATCCCTGGGCTAAAAAGGGGGAGAAAGGCAGACTGAGAGGGAATGGAATGGGGCTGTGGCAGGAGGGAAAACAAACCCCCACTGAGCTGTTATCCCAGCCCTGGTGGAAGCCCAAGATCATTCACAGGAGCCCCCAGAAGTTCATAAACACCTTTGTTTGTAGTTTCCACTTTGACTTTGTTCAGACTGGAGGAGACAAATGTGTTCCTGTCGCTGGCTGCTGATTCTGCTACTTCTCCAGAAAGAAATGGCTTCGCCTTTCTCCAGCGCCTGCCTCATAAAACAGGGATTAAGAGCATTTTTTTCAAACATCGTTTTTGTAATAGCGCAGCCCCAAACCCCTTCAATCAGCAAAGTCGAGCACGGCTCGGCAGCCTGAAGTGCCATTCCTTAACTCACAGGACAAGAAGTGCCATTTGCACATGGCTGAGTGGCCAGCAGCAGAGATTCATGTCAGCTGCTAATTGCCTTTGGCTCCCAGCCACGGCCCAAATGCTCCAGCACCCAGGGCATTCCTCCTCCCCATCCCATCTTGGGAAATGGCTCTGCCTGGATTTCAATGACCCAGGAGTGTGTGGAGCCAGAACTCTCTCAGGAAGGTGGGCAAGGAAAGGACAGCTGGGGAGGAGAAGTTCTCTACCAATGCCACAGGAGGTGAGACAGGAGCTCCTGGGCAAAAAGCTCCAGTTAAAGCCTGCTGTGAATATCTCTGGATATTCAGTTTTCCCTGTCTTTCCATAGAAAGAGCATGTGGAAGAACTCCTCTAGCCTTCCAAATTCTCTACTGGAAGGTGTCCTTGCCCATGGCAGGGGTTGGAGCGAGTTGGGCTTTAAAGTCCCTTCCAACCCAAACTGTTCCATGATTCCCTGATATTCCACCCTAAACCCTGTGTCCCAGTGCTGCTGGAGGTACCTGAATCTATCTGGGATGTCCATAAGGGACTGGAAATAACACAGAGGAATTACAAGGTCTCATCAAGTGACTTTCAGCAGCCCTGAGGTGGATGCTCCTGCATATGACCTCCATGGAGCAGCCGCCCAGCCAGGGTCCTTTCCTGTCTGCAGAATTCCTCAGGTCATCTCAAAGCTGGGCCAAGTTCCAGCTCTGCCTCATTCCCAAGTTCTGATCCCTCAAAACTGATTGAGGATTGAAGGGATAACTCCACCAACCCTTGTCCACAGAGCACTGTAGAAAAAAATGACCAGTTCTGGGATCTGGGCCAGAATCTGCAGCAAATAATACGAACAAGGCTTGTGAATGTACAGATTTAGCAAAACCCTGAGCAAGCCTCCTTGAAACTGGGGAGAGGTGGGACCTTAAGGTCCTTCAGGGGAGGATGCTGGCAGTGGGGTAAAGGAGGTGGTTGTCCAGGGGACCCAGGTGAGAGACCAAGGTGGAGGTGCAAGGACATAATGAGCTGCTTCACCAAAGACTGCCATCCTCAGTGCACAGTCCTGATATTTCATGCACTTTTGATAATCTACAAATGACTTTCAAAAGTGATTTGTAGAAATAAATTTCTACAAATATAGAAGTAAAATTCTACAAATAACTTTTGGGGTGCTTGGCATGAGTATTCCCCCAAAAAAAACCCCTGGTATTCCCAGGAGTCTGCACAGTCTCCCGAAAAGCCACATGACAGAAGTTATTGATGAATTTCATTAAATCCTTGGATGGTTTATGTTGGAAGGGACCTTAAGGATCATCCAGTCTGCCCCTCCCACTTGTTGGATTTGTCATTCCTGAAGAAAGAATGATAAATTTTGATTTCCTGTATCCTTCTGTTCTCATTGGTAATGTTTTGTAACGAAATAGGACTGGCATGGATTTTCTTTTAATGGATTTAATTGAAATGATGGCAAATCATTCTAGCTGAAGTGTGGGATATGAAATAGGAGTCTACTCCCATATTTACACTCCTAACAACACAAAATGTGGGGTTTCATGGCAACAAGGAGCTTTCATGGAAGCAGCCCAGCACTGCCTCCAAACACTGATTTCAGTTGATTATGTGCTCTGTACCTTCAGGCAAAACAGCACATGCAGGCCCTAAAGCAGGAGCAGCGAGGATTTGGCAAGTTTAGTTACATCTGCAGAGGATACAACCAGCCAGGAATGCCATGAGGATAATGCCAGACTTCCCAGCTGAGTGATGGGGGAAGATCCACAGGGAGAACCGAACGGTGTTTCCCTGGGGAGGACAAGTCAAGCTAAAGCTCCCCATGCTGAGCAGGCAGAGCTGCTCCATCAGCCCCAGGGACCAGGCTTGGGTCAGAATTGCAGAATGTTAAAATTTCCATCAGGAATTGTAGTGATAGGATAAGAGGGAATGGCTTCAAACTGAAAGAGAGCAGGGTTAGGTGAGATATTGGAAAAAAAATCCTTCTTGTGAGGGTGGGGAGGCCCTGTCACGGGTTGTCCAGAGCAGCTGTGGCTGCCCCTGGATCCCTGGCAGTGTCCAAGGTGAGGCTGGACAGGGCTTGGAGCAACCTGGGCTAGTGGAAGGTGTCCCTGCCCATGGCAGGGGATGGGACTGAATCATCTTTAAGGTCCCTTGCAGCCCAAAGCATTCTGTGGTTCAACAATTCTCTGAAGTTCTGGAGGTTTTCTGCGACATGATGGGATAGCAGGAGGACTGTGTGGTGCTGCCAGGGTTTGTGGTACCTCTTTTCCCAGAAATATCTGCAGAAGCTGGGAATTCCCTGTGGGTTTGGGAGTGCCATCACCTCCCTGCCCTCTGCAATGCCCCTCAGAGCCCCTCCTGTCACAGTGCCCTGACCTGCTGCCTCATCCTGTGTGTTTGACAATTAAATGGAAAGGAGGAGCTGCTGCTCTAGGAAGAACACTGCTGTTTTGGGGCCAGATCAGCCCCTTTTAATCTGTATTAGTTGAAAGATGATCCTCTTACTCTCACTAGAAATTGCTTTGCACGTTGTCACTTCCAGCTCCCACCCTGCCCTCGTTCAGGGGTGTGATGCAGGGAGAGCAGGTGGCTCATACAGCCTGGAACCAGGCTGGGCCTTTCCTTACACTTCTGGGGGGGGAAAAGCAGTGGGCAGAGAGAGGTGTGCAGTGGCATGGAGATCTCAGAGATATGGGGGAGCTAATGAGGAAAATTGTCAATCCCAGCTGAGAGGTTTCTCCACCTGGAGAAGGCTCCTACCAGGGATATGTCAAGGATAATAAATCTCCTCTCCATTACCAGGGACAGCCTGAAAATACAACTGTTCTATATCTGAATAGGTTTCCTTCCTGCTATAATAACCAGGACGAGAGAAACAGAAGTTCAGAGTGATATCAGACTTAGAAATCAGTTAGTTCTGACTCCAAGTTAATGTTTTCCTTCATGCCTTTTACTAAATAGCATTAAATCTAAACAGTTTGTTCAAGTCTTTAATGTGTTTTCCCCTATTTTCAAACCAGGATGCATTTTTCTCTCTTCTGGATTAAAAGCTCTTTTAGGGAAAACATCTCCAAATGCCTCATTCCTCTGCTTTTGTTTTCTGCCTGTTAGGAATAAAAGTGCTTTCTTAATAAGCATGAGAGATTTGTGCATCAGGAACAGAGATTTGATTTGTGAATACCTGCTTGGAAATGGTCTTCCGAGGCATATCCGATGTGTCCAAATCAGGGATCAAACCTATTCAAATGAGCTCTGAAAACTCTGTGTGCTGCTCCCAGCCCACGACACCTGGAGAAGGAAAGGACCAGATCTGTGGTGGTGATGTTCCCTTACTCCTAAGGAAAGTGTTCCCTGAGGATTCACTTTTGGCTGTAAATACAGCTACAGATTCACTGACCAGTTTTCTGCTCTCAGCTCCTCACAGCAATTGGTAGGAAGGAGCAGGAGCAGGGAAAGACTCCTACTCCATGGATTTACCTCCTCTGCCACTGTCAGTGATGGAGAAAGACTGAGCTCAGTTCTGGAGTCATCCATAAACCACAGAAAAGTCAGAGCAGCCTCTCAGGTGTTTACAGGTGCACCCACAAACTCTGGAGTCTTGGGGACATGGAACAAATACATTTATATTCCAGGGAAATCAAACAAATGGGAAAATCTCTGGCTTTTCCTGTGGAAACAGGAGTGAGTGTAGCTGGCGGTGGGAGCACAGCTGCTCTCCCCAGCAGAGGGATAATCATCCCTACTGCAGATTCCTGCTTTGCCACGCTCCTCTGTGGCTGAAGGCACACCAGGAGGGACTGGAGCAGCATTTTTATCTTCACAGAGGGGCTGCAGCTGATGATTTCAGTGGCCCTTGCCACTGAATGATTTCATGAGGTCCTTGCAGCATCACAGCCTGGTTTGGTCTTTCTCCCGAAGCTGCAGTGACCTGGAGCTGCTTGGCTCAGTCTCCACAGGCTGGGAAGAAAGTCACATTTAAATCTGCCTCAGGAGGGGATCTGGGAGAGTGGATTTCGTGCAGGAGATGAACTGGGATGTGTTCATACTGCAGTGTGAGATCCCTCGGATTCCATCAGCCTGCAGAAGACAGCAAACAATTCCACTGCCAACTGGCAGAGCATTCCCAGAGGGGAAGCAGTCTCTCTCTGCTAATCCCACCTGAAGCAGGAAGGCTGAGCTTGATCTGTGTGCACAGGCACAATGCTGGACTGGCTGAGATGAAGACAAGGTTGTTCAGACAATTGTGCCACAGAAAGTCAGATGCAAATCCCTGCCC
Source organism: Certhia americana (assembly GCA_018697195.1). Classification (NCBI taxonomy): domain Eukaryota; kingdom Metazoa; phylum Chordata; class Aves; order Passeriformes; family Certhiidae; genus Certhia; species Certhia americana. The sequence goes on from CM031865.1 coordinate 20,634,478, forward strand.
ATTCCTGTCCCAGGGTTGGAATCCCCAGTCCAAGCAGCCTGTGGGATCTGGAGGTGGAGAGCAAATCCATGCCCTCAGACCCTTTCCTCCTTTGCTCCCCAGCCCTTCAGCTGTGGTTACATTTCCTCCAGAGCTTGGCAGGTAGTCTTCTACACCCGGAGCTGAGTTACCACGGAACGTGCTGCTGCTGGAAACCAGCCAGAGCTGTTCCAGTACAAGAAGAATGTTGCAAGGAATGCAGTGCCGTGGAGAGGTTTAAAACAACCTCCAGCCAGGGTTGCAAGAGCAGCTCCTACCTCTCTGGGGCTTTTAGGGGCCTCAGTTCCTTCTGTCCTACTGAGCATGGAGCCCATGTACAGGAAGGTCCTCAGGGTTTATGGATTGGACAGGTCTGGGCAGAAGTTTTCCAGCAGTGTCAAAAGCCACATTGGTGACTCCCTGACAGCTTTCAAATCCTCATTCTGAGTGCTGGAGGTCTGAGTTTCTCAAAGAAACCATTGTCAGGATTTGTTTAAAGTGAATGAAACTCTACTTTTTTTCCTAATCTTGTTTATATTGATCCCTCCTATGAAATCAAGGAACATGTAATCAGCTTTTCTATATATCACAGGCTGCTAAAGGTCATCCAGATACCTACATCAAGCCAAAATATGAACGATGTCAAATATTTCCACCCCAAACACAGAATATATCTATTACAGCCAAGGACAGAAGAGACAAGGATGTTATCAACATATATTTTAATTAATGGCATGGAAAAGAAAAGCCCTGAACAAGCATCCTGTGCCTGCCCAATTTAATAAATGCCACTTTTCATCTGGAACTGAGTTGGGTTCCTCAAGCTTCAGGTCAGGGAGGAAGTTTCCAGACTGGGTGCTTTGGGAGCAGATTTGTTGTACCTGTTCCCTACTTCTTGTTAGCCTAGAAGCAGCAGTGATCCAAACCTGACACAACACCCAGAAGATGTTCTCCAGCCCTGCCCAAACAGAGCAAGGACTGCACATGATTTTGGGAGGTGAGGAGGAGCTGGAGCCCACCAAGAGTCAACCTTGATATCTCCACTCCGTGACTTCCATCTCCCAGGCTACAGATCCCAGCTCTGCCTACGGAAAGGGGGTGGGGAATGGTCTGGCTCACTTTCAGGGTTGTCCACAGCCCTGTTTGCTTCTTACCCAGGAGCTCCTTGGCAGTCTGCCTTGATTTACAGCCTGTGCTGCTGGAATTGGATCCCTTTGTCCCCTGAGTCTCACTGGGAATGACTTGGAATGGAATGTGTCTGTCCTCACCACCAGGCATCACCTTCCAGTCTGGGCGTGAAGGGTTAAATTCCAGATGGTGACAGCTCCTAATCCAGGGAGCTCATGAAGGCTGAGGAAGCCTGGACAATTTATGATTCCATTCTAGAGGAGGATGAGATGCTGAGGCTGGCAAGGCTGACAAGTGAGGCCTCTTCTGCCTCCTGGATGGGATTCCAAAAGCAGGAGGGACCTCTCTGGCCACGAATGCTGGGCTCCACTTCTCCCCACCCTGCCCAGATGTGATGGAATAGGGCCATGTGCCAGATATGTTTTCAGTCTTAGTGCTGAACTATTCACTAAGGAAATTAGGAAGTACCAGTTTGGGCTACCAGAATTTCTGGGCAGTCCTTGGAATGGCTTTTCCTCCTAGGTTGGAGCTATGTCCATCTCCTTGGGACAGAGGAAGACCACTGATTCCTGCTGACCTTCAAAATTGCCTTGCAAGGAAGAACAAACCCTTGGATGTCCGAGCTAGATGGGGGGTTGTTTTTCCAGACCCTTTCCCCTTTGTTTGTAATGCCCATGGACATTCCAGGGGCTGCATAGTTGAGTATTTAAATAAGAAAACACTTCCTGGAGAAAATGACCCGTGGAATACTCCCAGAGCTCTGGGACACAACAGCAGAAGAGGCAAAGATTATTAAACAGGCAAAAATTCTGTCCAGGTACAGCTCCAGCTCTCAGCAGGTGGTGGGAATAAAAGATGATGAAGGCAGAGATAAATGTGGTGTCTCCTGACAGTGGGAGATGAAAGCAGACTGGAGTCAGGCATTTGTGTCTGTCTGTTCTCCAGGAACTCTTGGAAAGAGGGTTCTGCCTGTGTTTTGTCGGAATAGAAGCCAGACTGCATAAAAAAGATCATTAGGGGCTGTGTTGTTTTTATTATCTGTGATTTTTTTTGCTTCGTGCTAATGGATCCCAGACCATCCCAACCCAGACCTAGCTGAGGGGAGAGCTGGAGGGATCCCTCCCTCTGCCAAGGCTGAGCTGCTGAGCATTTAATCACAACCAGGAGATGGGAACCAAGCCCAGAGCTCTTCAATGGCCACTTCCCAGGGAGAAAGAAGGATTTGAAAGCAGCCCAAAGTGTCCAAAGGCAGCTTGGATCCAGCTGATTCAAACAAGGCTCAGAGGTGAGACACCTGAACATGCCATTGGGGCCATTGGGGCCCTTCCCATCCCATACCTGGAGTAAGGAGCAGAAAAAGTGGAGCAGAGCTTTCTACAATAACCTAAGCTACAAATCCATTGGTATCCCTGGATAATCCTTTCTTCCAGTGCAAGAGAGGAGAATCAGAAAGGACATGAGCAGAGAGTGGTTCAGGCAAACAGGAGGAGATGGGTTTTATCCATTCCCTGGATGCTGTTCGTGCCAAAGGATATGGTGACAACAGAAAGTCCACTTGGATCAGGGAGGAAAAATCCATGAATACAGAGAAACTAGGGCTTCCAGCTGCTCCACCTGTGGTTTAGGCTGGATATTAGGAAAAATTTCTTCACTAAAAGGGTGGTCAGACACTGGAACAGGTGTCCAAGGCTCTGGGGGAGTCACATCCATGGAGGGATTTAGAAGACGAGGATGTGGTGGCACTTGGGGACATGGGTCATGTGGGAATCATTAGACTTGATCTTGGAGTGCTTTTCCAACCTTAATGATTCCATGATTCTACACACAGACAACAAAATCCTTGAGCTGAAGTCTGTGGGGAGTATTACCTGGCTCTTAACTCAATCCACACTGGAACAGACCCTTCACCCAAACATCTCTAATCTGCCAAGGCCTAGAATGGTGATGATGCTGGTACAGCCTTTCTCCCTCCCGCTGCTGAGTCCAGGTCCTCCCCAAATCCACTAAAGCTGCTGTGGAGGCAGGTTGGATTCCTTATTTACCAATTGTTATCCTCACAACTGGGAACATCCTGCTGTCCAATGGATCACCCCTTGTCCAGTGAATGCAAGCAGACACAGCCCCTTATTTTCAGCACAGGGCCGAAATAATTCTGCCAAGCAGAATTCCGTTCAGAATTCTTCACTGGGACCTGACGCCAGCCGGTCAGGAAGACAAAACAAGTCTTGTCTCATGAATATGGAGCAGGGGAAAAGCAGGAGGGAACGTGGGGAGCATCAGGGATTCATGGAGCGCTCCAAATGGCGCTCACGGCTCAGCACACCAGAACTGCAAATATCTGTGATTCCGGCAGGCTGGGGGCGATACTTGGGGAGAAATGGACACTTTGGAAAGGCAAAATTCCCTGCGAGTGAGAACCGCTGTCTCAGAGCTCATTCTGCGCTTGGCACCAAAAAGAGGGAAATGCCTGGGGCACACATAAGGATTCCTGAAACGTTCCATTTATCCATTTTGGGCTGGTGGCTGCTGGCCGCGTTTATGGGCAGCGCATTAACCCCTGGGTGAAACGATTGGCATCTTCCAGCAACTTCCCAGCGCCCTTCCCACTCCGCTAAATCCAACAGCAGAGAATGGGATGTATCCAGCACATGGCTAATGCGGGATTGCAGCGGGAGCCCCGTCGGAAATGGAGAGAACCCTGCAAGAGGCAGTGTGAACTCATTAGGAATCCGTGCGGCTCCAATTGAGAATATCTAAGCAGTGACCTTCATACAAAATGTATCGTGCAACGCTGTCTATTAAAATAATCATAAACACAGTCAGCAGTAAACAAAACAATCCAAATGTGCCTGGAAAACAAATGCAGCCAGGGGATGGTGGATGGAGCAGGGATTAAATTTCCATTTAGGTATTACAGGCCGTGAAGGATTTTTCTTGCCTTTCCTCTTTTCAAACAGTGTTTCCAAAATCAATAGCAGGGGGAGGGAAATGGGGTGATTTGGAACATGGGGAGTAATTGTTCCAGTTTGTCACTGCTCCTGTTCCATGTTGGAGCATCCATGAGGGGAGGAGTCTGATGGAGCTGGCCCTAGTCAATTTTTGTGCAGAGCACAGGGAAAATCCTGCAGTTCTGTGGACTTTTTGGATCCTGTGCTTCCCCTCTGCCAACATCTGTCCTTCCCATCGGGATGAGAGCAACGGCTTCAGGATCAAACCACTGTGGTGCCAGATGGCACACAGAGCACGGCAAAGCCAGACTGGGATCTGAGGGATGGCAAAACAGAGCTACAGAGAGACTTCCAGAGGGAGGGGATGAGGCTGTGCCAGACTCTGAGTTCCTTCCAGGGTCTGTGGCAGTGTTGAAATGGAAGGGAAAGACTCCTTTTGTCTCTCTGAGATGCTACAAATGAAGTCCTGCTGTAATTTTCAGTCCTGTTCTGGCAGGAAAGGTGCTGGCCCAGAGGAGAAGTCAAGGTTCCTTTGTGAATCAGGCAGAGAAACCAAAGGCCAGTGACTGCTGGGAGTCCCAGGCTGGTGGCCACTCTCTGCTGGACACATCCAGTTGTCCCTAAAAATGGAGATCTGGGAGCATTGAGAAGGAGCAGGAGTGGTCATGGCTGCCCAGTGAGGATCATCATTCCCAGAGGGTGATGAATAAGCTTGGGAGCCTTCATAGAATCACAGAATAGTTTGGGTTGGAAGGGACCTTAAAGCTCATCCAGTCCCACTCCCTGCCATGGGCAGGGACACTTTCCACCAGCCCAGGTTGCTCCAAGCCCTGTCCAGCCTGGCCTGGAACACTTCCAGGCATCCAGGGGCAGACACAGCTTCTCTGGGAGACCTGTTCCAGGGCCTCTGCACTCTGACAGGGAGAAATTTCTTCCCAATCTCCCATTTAGCCCTGCCCTCTGGCAGTGGGAAGCCATTCCCCCTTGTCCAGTCACTCCATCCCTTGGAAGGAATCTCCCTCCACATTTTTTGTCAGCTCCTTCAGGAACTGGAAGGCCACAATGAGATCACCTGGGGCTTTTCTTCTCCATGCTGAACAATCCCTGTTCTCCCAATCTTTTGTCATTATCTTGTCAGAGTCTCCTTCCCTGTCAGTAATCCCCACACGGTTTCACCAGTGCCCACCTTGCTTTGATGTACTTAGAAACCATGCCATCTTGGGGCTTTTCCCCATTTTCCACAAGTTTCTTCAAAATCTTCAGGTTTTCCTTCCAGACCTGCTGCAGTTTCTGCAGGAGCAGACTCAGAGGATCTCATCTGCTGCAGTCCCTGCTTTTCTCTTCCATGCTCTCAGGTTCTGTCTTGGTTCTTCCATTGGATGATATTCCCACCAGCCCAAAACCATGGGAAGGATCTCAGAAGTCAAGATGGAGATAACTCCACTGTCTGACTCCCCTCTCCTGCCCTCACCCCACCAGCCTGAGTGCCCCATCATTTTCCTCCTTCATCCAGCTCCACTCTGCCTCCATCCCAGCCTCCAGCACAATCCCTGGGAACGCAGTCTGGGCCTTTAGTCTGGGCCTTGCTGGATTAGCTGCAATCTTTAACTACACAATGGAAGGACAAGGAAGAGCAAAGGCTCCAGGGACAGCCTTTTGTTGGAAGTTTTAATATATTTTGCCAATTCCATTGAAGTTTTAATTTCTCAATTTCCATTCCCTCCTGACATTTCCCAACTTTCCTGTCACTATTTTTTTTTGGATGATCAGCCTTTTCCCCATCCTTTCTGCTCCTTTCTCCTTTTGGGAAGGTCCCCATCTTGCTGCTAATATGTTTAATCACCCTGCCGTAGCTGGAATTTTTTTAAACATATTTTCCCTGTTAGTTACCAGCCAACTCGCCTCCTTAACTTTCATGCCCCAAATTTTCCAGCAAGTTTCTACCAAATTTCTGGGATTTGCCCATGTGATTTGAGAGAGATCCATGCTTACTTTCTTCCCCTCTGCTTCCAGATGATTTTATAATGGTTTGTCACCACAGTCATCTCCTGTGACCACCTCAGCAGCTATAACAAGTTCAACAAATTTTAGGATTCTAAGATGACAGTGAATTTGTTGGATTGGATCCCATCTGAAGAAACCTTGTCCCATCCATAGTTTTGGATTTTTTTCTGATCTCCCCTTTCCTTTGTGTGCCAAGAGATCCTGGGCTGCCCTCCACGTCTGGCTGCATTCCCAACACATCCCATTTCTGTGCTTCAAACCAATATCCAACACATTCCCACTGGAAATCCTGCCCCTGCCCTTCCCTCTCTCTGTTCCTCACCTGCTGCTATTGTGTGCCCTCATCATTGATTAAAATGTTCATTGTATGATCTCATCTGCAGGTTTTTCCCTACTTTTCCAGGGAATCAGGCAGGTTTGACATTTGCTTCCAGAGCCTTTCCAGTGCTCCCACATCACTGAAATCATTCACCCTAAAAAGCACTTCTTTAAGTGATCATTATCAACGGGCTGCCATCGATGCCTCCCTCCTGATTAGCACTAATGAATCTAATAGGCTGCTGTTATCAGTATCCTTGCACATCATATGGTTTATTGATGGACTTGGGTGCCTATTTGCTCTAATGAAAACTATGGAATTGCAGATCCATCATGCCTAAGTGGTGATGGAGCCCAGAGCCAGCTGTAATTGTTGATTCCTTCGCTGAGGAGGAGATTTGAGAAGCTCTAACTACAAAAAGCCATTGAGTTATTTTTTGTTCTCCTAATAAATAACCCGCTTTCCCGTAAAGGCAGAAAATTCACTCTGATAAAGGAAAATAAATTTTCATGTAGGGTATAATTAGCTAGTGGGACTTATCACCATGGAAAGTTGGTCAGCCCAGGACTGGAGCAATGGAAAAAGCTCAGAGATTAAATGGGTAGTCAGAAGGACACAGTTACAGCTCTGGCTGGAAAGGGTTGGGAAGGGATACAGAGCTGCATATCCCACGTTTGCCATGTTCTCCCACAGATCAGGAGGAGTCTTCAGGTGGGGCAGGAAAGACACAAACTCTTGCACGACTTTCTAAAGTGCCTGGGGAGAAACAAGGTCACCAACCTGCTGAGCATCTGACCTCTCAATGCTCAGAGACCCCCATTTCTGTCATTTCATGGAATCCTAAGATGGTTTGGGTGGAAAAGGACCTTAAAGTCCATCCAGTCCCACCCCTGCCATGGGCAGGGACACCTCCCACTGTCCCAGGTTGCTCCAAGTCCCATCCAGCCTGGCCTTGGACACTTCCAGGGATCCAGGGGCAGCCACAGCTGCTCTGGGCAACCTGTTCCAGGGCCTCTGCACCCTGACAGGGAGGAATTCCTTCCCAATATCCCATTTAACCCAGCCCTGTGGCAGTGGGAAGCCATTTCCCCTTCTTAATTCTTATTTAAGCTGCCACATTCCCCTGTTTATAATGAAATAACTTCCTTCCATTCCTTATGCATTAAAATGAGTTGTTAATAATCCTTATCTATAATGTGAACTCAGCATTCAATATTAGAATAAGTGCAATAAACAACTGGCATGCTTCAGAAAACTAGGCAGTTTCAGCTGAATATTTTTTAATCTAAAGAAAACCTTGTGGTCTTTGTAAAACCTGAACTTTTTCACACTTTCTGTAAAAGTCAGAACCATGTCCCACTTTTTTCCCCACCAAAATCTGGGTGCTGAGGGTTTTAAAGGGGAGGGTGGTTGTAAAGGCTTAATTATATTGGATCAAAATGTCTTTTAAGGAGGGGCAGGGGGCTCAGGGGTCACTGTTGGTGACACTCATGGTCAGGGCAGGTGTGGGGGATTCAGGTGAACCCTTGGCCTGTGCCCAGCAGGAATTCCAAGCCCACTCAGGCTGTCCATGCACATTTCTGGCTGGGTGACCACCAACACCCAGTTTTGAAGACACCCATGACTCTGGGGACAGTTTTGTCCTTGCAAAGTCAGAATACCCTGGACAACCCAACATGTGGCTGTCATTCCAGAGGGAGACAGTGAACAGTCCTCAGGGACAAAGCCTCCATCCCACTTTCTTCTGGCTTTTCTTCTGATCCCTGGTATGACACAGGCTGTGCTTGGCCCTGGCCTGCCCTGGGGGACACACAGGGCACCTCCAGGTCAAGCCAGCTGTGCCACATCTGGCGGGTGCCACAGCTGCACGGAGTAACCCTGACATCTAGTGGCTTCCAGAGCCCGAGCCCTGGACATCCCGAGCTGGGTGGAGCAGGGATGAGCAAGAGGCACCCACAGGCTGTCCTAAGGCCCCTTCCCATGGATGCAGCCAACAGCTTTTCCACAAGGTGTGGATCAAGAAAAAGGTGTGCACAACCAGCATCACTCCGAGGGCTGCTGTTAATAAAGTAATATGTGGCACTAATTAATTATTTGGACCCTGTTGTTTTGGGGCTTTTTTGACCAGGCTTGGGTTTTGGTAGCCCCAAAGCTGAGCTTGCCCTGGGAACCTTGCCCAAAGGAAGCTTTTCCATGGCCTCCTTGGGAAAACAACATGTGGGACAATGGGTTTCACCAGACAAAGACCTGTGCAGCCTCCTGTGTGCTGGAAACACTCCAGGGATGCTCCAGGAGCAGGCGGGAGGAGATGCCAAGGACAGGGAGTTTTCAGTGTGACCTCTTCCCATATTAATGCTTAAAATTCCTTTCTAATGGAGAGTGGAGCCCCCAGCTTCCCACTGCTGCTGCCAAGGTGGCTTTTGGAGGAGGGATTATATAACAAAGCCTTCTCTGAGCAGGAACACCTTCTGCCTGCTCTGCAAGGGAATGATTTTGGGAGATGTGGGAGATCTGGCTGTCTTCTTGCAGCTGATCAGGAAAGACCTTGTCTCAGTTCAGTCAGCTTTTGGTGTCCCTGTCCCCTGGCTGTGCCACCAGCTGGGTGTCCCAGCCCTGCTGCCACAGCCCCCAGACCCTGCCTGGCTCCCCTGAGGTAGCTGGAAATCCTCCCCAGTTCCCCCTGAGCAAGAAAATATCCCAAGGGGGGAAGCACCCAGGGGCAGAGGCAGTGAAGGTAACAGGAAGCAGGGAGAAGTTTTTCTGCACCACTCCCAGTGATCTCAGCAACATTTCCCTGGCAAATAGAAATGCAAATCCTGCCGCGGCCAAGGGGTGAAGGAATTCACACCAAGGCAGCTTAGGAAGCAGCAAAAACCAGGGAACAGTCATCCCAGAGAGATTCCCGAGGGCTGCTGTCCCTGCCCCCAGCACTGCAGGGGGAGCTCAGGGGTGCCAGGCCACTCTTGGCATCGTTTTTTCCCTACTGACTCCAGATTTCTCAGCTATGTGGCAAAGACTTGAGCCCCACGTTTCTGGGCCCTTCCAGCTGCTGGTCCCTCAGCACTGCCTGCCCTGGGAGCTCTGGGTTGGGCACTGATCCCGTTCCACCAGCTGGGCAGGCCTGCTCTGGAATTCCCAGATCCCAAGCCCAGGTGGCCCAGCAGGGAGCTGATGGAGGTGAGGCAGATCTGGGATGAGGTGAGATGGAGCACAGCCCTCCACATGCACTGCACCACCCCTTTGCTCATGGTGTTCATCCATAACCCCTTCCTGGACATCTCAGGAATCCTTCATCATGCCTCCTTCTGCTGTTGCAGTCATTGGGAGAACAGGCATGGGATGGACAGACAAACTCCTGCCACTCAACCCCCTCCAGCTGTGGGTTCCACCAGCAGTTTTGGGACCTCCAGACCTTGTGGGTGCATGGAATGCTGCTTGGAGAGACGCCCCCTGGCAGCATTCCTGCTGTGCTGAGGACAGTGGCACTCACCAGAGGATGTGAAATCCTGGGGTTTTGCCACCGGGAAAATTCCCCAGGGGGAAAGCAGGGAGGAGTTTGCTCATTTTCACAGAATCCCAGGCTGGTTTGGCTTGGAAGGGACCTTAAAACCATCTCATTCCACCTTCCATCAGCCCAGGCTGCTCCAAGAACATTTGGAGAACGTGAGGCTGGGAATGAGGATTTACTCCAAGCACTGCCAAGGGTGTGAAAGCTCTGCCCCATACCCACTGTCCTCTCCAAGATCCCCAGGGAGGGTTCACATAGAGAATTCCCATCTCCCCACTCAACACAAGCCTTTCCCTCTCGTCCCTGGACAGAAGATCCCATAATTTTCCATTCCTTTCCAGCAGTGTTTACAGTCACAGGATTCCTTCCTCCTCCTGAAAGTCACTCCCAGGGTGAAATTCGAGGTTGTAAATTATTAAAATGTTATCAAGAGTGTGGAGAATTGCCCTTTTTTTTTCTTGGTGGTGAAGAAGCTGATGTATAATTCAATTTTTTCCCCCACACTTTCTTCAGTAATACTTAAAAACTTTCCATGCACACACACACACACACACACACACACACACACACACAGAGGCAGATCCAAACCTTATTTCCATTTATTTCAAAGTCTCTTTGGGCCAGAGGCTTTATCTCCTCTCTTTCTGTTCAGTGCTGAGAAAAGTTTGGGTGTTGTCATTATATGAATAATATATAATAATAATAAATTCAGCATTCTTCTTTTTGGAACATTTCTTCATAAGAAACGATTTTAAATGCTTTTTCTGAGGGAGAAGAAGTAGGTGAGAGCACATATATGGCACGCAATTATTACTGTTCTCTAATAGACAGAGCAAAGCCAGCTTCAATTTACAGTTTCCTGACAGGATCTCTTTAAATCAAAACACAACCCTGCTTAGCATTTTCTAGATTTTAATTCCTGGGGCTGAAACTTCCTTGGCTGGTGTCTAACACGGTTCAGCTCTCCTTAAAACAGGAAGGAAGCAAACTATTCTTTTTCCAAAGTCTTCTTTTTTCCTCTCACATTTAAGCAGTTTTAGAACCTTGAGGGATTTCTGTGCTCCCAGAAAAACAAAACAAAAAAAAATAAAAAGCCTTGGCTGTTTGACAGAGCAGTTGAGGTCAATGGTGGCCTCTTGGAATTACATCCAAACTTAGTTCCAGCCGAGAGCTCCTGGAAAAGCCAGGTTACACCATCCCTGTAGCTCTTTTTTGGTGACTGGAAGCTGGAAACTCCAAATCTGAGCTCTACACAAGGGGGAAATGAGAAAGAATGGGAAGGAGGAAAGAAGGCAGGAGCATGAGGGCTGAGCAGTGGGAGAGGGCTGGAAAAGCTGCAGAGAAGGAGATGGGATGAGGTTCAAAGCCACAGCCAGTCTGGCTTTGGACACTTACAGGGATCCAGGAGCAGCTACAGCTGCTCTGGGCACCCTGTGCCAGGGCCTGCCCACCCTCACAGCCAACAATTCCTTCCCAATATCCCATCCAAACCTCCTCTCTTCCAGCTTAAAGCCATTCCCCCTTGTCCTCTCTCTCCATCCCGTGTTCCAAGTTCCTCTCCAGCTCTCCTGGAGCCCCTTTAGGCACTGGAAAGGGCTCTGAGGTCTCCCTGGAGCTTCTCTTCTCTGGGTGAAGCTCTCCCAACTCATCTCCAGGGCAGAGGGGTACCAGCCCTGGCATCATCTCCATGGCCTCCTCTGGACTCTGTCCAGCAGCTCCAGGTCCGTCTGCTGTTGGCCCCAGGGCTGGAGGCAGCTCTGCAGGTGAGGCCCCAGCAGAGCAGAGCAGAGCAGAGCAGAGCAGAGCAGAGCAGAGCAGAGGGGGACAATTGCCTCCCTCAACCACTGTCACTCCTTTAAAATGATGTATAAATAATGTATAAAATATGGGTGTGTATAAAGTGTGTCCTACAGAATACCCAGCCTCCTCCAGCATGAGGTGATAGAAGCTCTTCCAAGGGCACTCCCACTGCCCATTCCAGGAGTTCTCCTCCTACGCCAGTGATTTCTACCCCCAAAATCCTTTTGGTCCTGGCAGATAGCTTGAGCTGGGAGATCAATGGTTAGGTGCAGTGATATCCCCCCTGATCTCCCCAGTGTTCCCCACAAAGATGCTCTAATCCACTCTCTGCAGCTTTTCTCACCCTTCTGCAGCTTTTCCTGTGCTCCAGGACCTGGAGCTGCACCTCTTCCAAGTGTTTTGGTGGCACTCATCCCCAGAGCTGCCACGTGGGCTGGCACATCTCTCTCTAAGAGCCCAGCAGACTCCTAGAGGGAAGCTGGAGCACTAGCAGAAGCATCCCCATTAAACATCTGGCAAGTCTGGCATTTTGGGAACATCAAGGAGATCCTAATGCGTGAACACGACCTAGGAACACAGTTCAGAGTGAAATGTAGCCTGGTAAATGTTCTCCTGTTTGGGTTTAAGAGCTCAAAAACTGCCAGGGAGCTCCCAGCAAACCTGGGCTCTCCATCCCCAGGCAGCACTGCAATGTAAGAGGTAGGAAAAACTCTGAAGAGGATGATAAATGGGGCTGTGAATAAGAGGGAGTGAGCTGTACACAGATTTTTGAGCAAAGAGCACCCAGGGCACAGCTGGGGAGGGACAGCTCTGAGCTCACTCCGACTCTGATTTGTGTTCCTTGCCCACATTTCCAACAAAAATCTGACTCCTCCTCCAGAGGGAACTTGTACTGGAATGGGTGAGGAGAGGAGTTTGTCAGCTCTCTCCAGCAGACACCGGCACTACCACTAGAGAAGGATTATTTTTGAAGGAATGTTTTCTCTCATTCTAATGGAAACCAATCTATCGAGGTGCTTCTCACCCTGCTGAAATAACAAAGAGGCTTTTTCATGCATCCCCCAGCCTGGCTGGCCTTTCCCATCTCTCCTCAATGAATCTTCCAATATATGATGGCAGCTGCAGATACAGATCAGCAGCAGGCTGGGACTGCAAATCCGTATTCCTAAAAAGGCATTTTTTTGGCCCAAACAGGTTCCTCCTCCTCAGAACACACCGTTCTTCTCCCAGGTGGACTTGCAAGGAGAAGGGGACAAATAGCACAGATCAAGGAAAGGTTTGGGTTGGAAGGAGCCTTAAAAATTCTTGAGTTCCATCCCTTGCATTGATGTCAGTCATTAATTTCATTAATTGCCTTCCTGTTTATGCAACACAAACTTGGACGCAGACTCAATCTAAGAATTTAATTATGAGCAGACATCACTTTTCTCTGCTGAACTTGGAAACTTAAGGTCACCTTTTATGCAAAGAAAGTAAATATCTTTCAACCATGGCAGATTTTTGTGACGTTTTAAAATTATTTGTCCTTTTTTTCCCACTCACTTGCTGCCTTTCTCTTCGTTCTTGGAAGTGGGAAAAGAAATAATTAACCAGAACAAGAGAGGCACCACAAGCACTGAAGTCGTTCAGCTTAGAGAGGAGAAGGAGAAGTGATCTGATTGTGAGGGCTCATGAGCAGTAATAAAAATTTACAGTTATTTCCTAGAACCAATGGGGATGGAGTGTGGTCCTCTGTCAAAGCACAGCAGATTTAATATTTTTAACTCAGAGCCTGCTGCTGCAATGGCAGAAGAAGAAGGAACTTGACTGAAACCCAGTACAAGGTCTGCTGTGTCTTCTCAGCCCCAAATTGAGTCATTTCTCCTCGAGGTGCGAAGCTGCTGTGCCGAGGCCTGTCCTTCTGTTTGCTCTTCGGAAAAAAATGCTGATTTATGGCAGTGGACTCGCCTCGGAGTCGTTTACCCTGAGATCTGCTTCCCAGATAAGTGGATAAATGGGATAAATGGGAGTTGCTCCTTTCGTGCAGAGAGCCCTGTCAGTAAATATGCATTATTGCTGGGATTAGCCCGAGGAATCAGAGACATTGCTCATGCTTTGCTCACTGCACACTTCCCCTAATTCACTCCTAAAAGCCCATCTGTTCAAATGAGCTCCTGATGCCTGGTAATCGATAGATCCCTCTCCTGGCAGCTGTGTCAGGGGAACACCGGGACTGGGGGAACCCCCACCCCAGCCAGGCACACCAGGGGCTGCCCTGGGAAAGCTGGAGAAACCCTAAAACCAATTCCTTATCTAATTGTTACTTAGCTGTGGCTTGACCCCAAAATCTGACCCCAATTCACCGCCTGGCCACTCTGCGCTTCTCCAGCTTCCCCTCCACTCTGTTCCCGCAGGGCAGGAGAGATTCCTTACTGTCCTGAGGCTTTTAGGGATGGGATTTGAGACCTGCCAAACCTCTGCACCAGGGCAAAGCTGGCCCCAACCCGCATGGCAGCCAACCTGCTGCAGAGAGGCTCTGGGGGCAGCAGCCCCAAAATGCAGGTCTGGAGGCATCTCACTGATGTGACAGGGATCCGTGGGGCTCTGGGGACTCGGGCTGCCTTGTCCCCACTCCCCAGGAGCACACTGGTGCCCCAGGCAGCCGTCCCAGGGTGCAGGGGGAGCTGTGCTCTGCTGGAGCCGTGTTCCCACCCCTGGCCCAGCGGGAGCTGCTGGCCCAGCCTGATGGAGACTCTTCTAAGATCCGTGTTCCTTAATTGCCAGAGCATCTGCCTCACGCCAGGAGCAGGAGGGGACGTGATTTATTCCACAGCCTCCCGGGCCACAGTTGGGAAGATTTTGCTGCTGCTGCTGTTGCTGCTGCTGCTGCAGGGCAGCTCTGCACCCCCAGGAGCAGCACAGATTCCTCCATGCAGCTGCAGCAGCCTCGGCCCCGGCACCACCACCCTCCTTTTCTCCAGGTGAGCCCGCAAACAGGTCAATGTTGTGTTTACTCGAGGCTTTGCAGGGATTTCAGCCTTCCAGCTGTAGCTATTTGTCACAAAGGGCTCCTAGGGAGGTGGTTTCTGTGTGCCGGAGGCCATAGGGCTGCTGCTGCTGCTGGAATTACAGCTTGGGCAGCGTGAAGACAGGGAAGCTGCTCCCTGCTTGGGAAGGAGGCAAAAATTAATCTATTGTGCCTGCAGACCTAAGGAGAACCCCTTAAAACTCCATCCAGTACTACGTGTGTTTGCACAGACTGAATTCAATGTCCCTGCCTCTGATGTCTTGACAAAGAACAGTTTGTCAAAGGAAAAAAGCAACTTTGGAGACCCAGACCCAGCTACAAGCTTCCCTCTGAATCCCAGCCTGTGCTTTGTTTGCTCCACTTGTAAAAGCCTGGTTTATTTGCCCACTTGAGCTCCTCAGTGTAAATATT
Source organism: Certhia americana (assembly GCA_018697195.1). NCBI lineage: Eukaryota > Metazoa > Chordata > Aves > Passeriformes > Certhiidae > Certhia > Certhia americana. The sequence goes on from CM031865.1 coordinate 20,649,621, forward strand.
TGTCCTCTCTCGTTGCACTCATTAAATCCCCAGGATCAGAGCTGGATGTGGGCAGAGGGGCTTTGCTGGGGTGTGGGGTTTGCCTGCCCAGCCCGTGGGTCAGGCTGTGTTTGCTCAGCTGCTCAGCACATTTGGGGCCCCAGAGCCCCACTCAGGGACCCATTTCCTTGTTTATTCGATCGATTTGGGACTGTGTGCTGAGAAATCTGAACCCAAAATTTCCTCATACCAAGGTGGTTGTGAGCTGGGAGCACACGTGGGCCGGCCGTGCCTGGGCTTCCAAACCGAACTGCATCTCACAGGAGACTCAGGAGCCTCTTGGAGGCTCTGCTGAGGGAAAAAACCTGGGATTAGTGAAAGAGGACATGTTGAAGGCCAGGCTGGACAGGGCTTAGAGCAGCTTGGTCTAGTGGAAGGTGTCCTTGTTCATGGCAGGGGGTTGGAATGAGATGGGCTTTGAGGTCCCTTCCGGCCCAAACCATTTTGTGACTATGAGATTAAACTCAGGATAAAACATTTTTATTTGTCTGCTGATCAAAGGGAGAGGGGAATATTGCAGAATCATATAGCAGAATGGTTTGGCATAGGAAGAGATCTTAAAGCTCATCCCACTCCATCCCCTGCAGGGACACCTTCTACAGACCAGGCTGCTCCAAGCTCTGTCCAACCTGGCCTTGGACACTTCCTTTGCTCTAAACCCTTTCTGCTTTTCCCCCTCCACTCCACATCCCTGTTTCCTCAGGGAGGAACAATGAGATCATTGCTGGGGTCAGTAGGAATAAGTTCAACACCACATTCCTCTTCCCAAAACCTGATGGTGACTCCAGGGTCAGCAGGATCCACTCAAGGGATCAGAGCAGAGACACAACCCCATGTGACATCTTTGCATGAAGTCATTAGAAACCCAGGCACCTTACAGCCCACAGTGGGCTGGTTCTCACACCTAAATGAATTCCCAGCTAATTTCCCCTCCTGGGCCACCAGCTCGCTCCAATGATTACAAGTGATCCACAGCAGAGCTTTCCCAAAAGGGACCTTGCTAAAAGCAGATGTTTTACAGGACCAACCCCACTTTAGAAAGGGAGAAATGCCTTTTCCCCAGCAAATCTCTGAGGGAATGCAGAATGCAGGACACAAGGAACTTTCTGACACTTCTGAGCTGCTGTTGGAACACTGAGTCTAAACCACCTGAGGAATGTGAGATGCCAGAGCTCACCAGAAAACATTAATTAATTCTTCTTTAATTCTGAAATTTTGGGGGAAAAAAGGGGCTATTTATCCCTTCTGCAAGCACAGATTCCTTTCTCTGGTGTGAGGTTTTGCTTACAATAATTTGCAGTACAGAAACTCTGCCCAGAAGAGCCTTTGAAGCTAAAAAGCTTTGTTTAACTTCAGCAAAAACAGAGCTGCAGACCAAGCTGGAACATTTGTACATCCCAGTAAAGTTTTCAGCACCAACAGACTGCTCCCTTCACAGCCTCCTTCTCATCTCTCTCTGCCAAACCATTTCCCAGCAGGAGCTGTTGCACAGCAGCCCCCATTCCCCGACTGCCTGGGGGTGCCCCTGCCCAAATCCATGGGACAAGTGAGGGTTTCCTACAGAAATACAGCTGGAAAAATCCTGGGTAATTAATTTTGTGATAGCAGTGCTGTTAAATGGGGAGGGAAGGTGCAGAAGCACCCAGGGAAGAGACAAAAGCTCTTTTGGAGGGTTGGCTGCTGCTGGAAGATGCCCTGGTGCCTCCTGCCCTTCTCCCAGGACACATCTGATGCTTTCCCTCTCTCCAGCAGCATCAGGAGCCTGGATTTCCCAGTGTGCCACTCATTTGCCTTTTGCCTTTCCCGAGAGTTCCACACAAGCCTCCCTCCCTACCTTCCAACCCCACATCACTGCTGTCCATACCCACATTCCCACCGACCCCAATCCCACCTTCTTGCCCTGGAAAGGAGCAGAAATGTCCTGTGCCACTCAGTCAGAGCAGTGCAGGGACACAGCAGGGTCCTGCCATCCCTCCTGCCTGATTTTCCCTCTATTTTCCAAGGATTTGAGGACCCTGCTCCCTGTTATTTATTGCTGTTACCTTGCAATCACTGCAAACCCTCCTGGGAGGTTTTGCTGCTGGTGGCTGTGCAGGAACAATTGATTTTCTCTCTCTACCCCCTGCTCACCCCATGCACAGCAGAGGTGCTGTCCCTCCAGAAAATGGGGGTCCTGGACCCTTCCTCAGCTTAAACGAAGGTATTTCCCTTATGCTGAAATCATTCTCAGAGTGCCCTGCCCCTTTCCCAGCATCCCAGCACTGCCCACAACTTCCAGAACTCCATTTTTACAGCAGCTGTCTCCAGCCAGCAGCTCAGGGTGGTTAATGAGCCCCATCATTAACCCCTCAGGGCTGCCTGGGGTCCAGCTCTGTCACCACAGGCCCATGCAGGACCTTTTCTCCATACTCCTCTCTCTTTGTCCAAAGGTTCTCTTTGCCTTCCAGGCGAAAAGAACCATTTTAGGAGTGCAGACATCCAGTCAAGTTAATTCTGCCTTGATTAGCAGGGTAGGAAATGCAGAGCATCTTCCTGGCCACCAGCTGTGGCCCTTTGGCTCCAGCTCTCCAGATGTTTGCTGGCCATGCATCCCCTCCCAGCTGGTGGCCACTTGTGCACAGGTGTCACCTTAACTTTTGTTCTCACTGTAACTGATCCTGGCAGAGGAGAAAAAAATCCCACCTGGCTTTGTTAGACTTGTTGGCAAAAAAAAAATCTCTGCAGAAACCCTTTGGAAGCAGCCTCTTCCATGAAGGCTGAGCTCCAATCTGCTATAAAGTCCTCCATTTCCAATCCAAACCTCCCAGAGAAGGTATTTCACAGAGGGGTATCCTGGCCAGCACCATACAATACAATTACTCATCCCCTCAGTGGATGATGGCTTGGTTGTCCTCCCTCTCCTGAGATTGAAGGTTTCCTCCTGACTCCAGTCAGGTTTTTCTGCTGGATTCAGGCCTTCTCTGAAGGGAAAGGTTAATTTTGGATGCTCCTGAGGTTTTGCAGCAGGGGGTTCCTGTGCCGTGCCACACCAGGATATAAAACATCTCTGTGGAACAATTGACAGTATCAATTTGGAGCCTTGATTAGGCTCCAAAGTGAGCGAAATCTCTTCAGGAGAACCTCTCCATATGAATCCTTCTCTCAGAACCCTGGGAACACTCTCAAGGTGAGTGAAACCTCTTCAGGAGAGGTATGAATCCTTCCCTCAGAGCCCTGGGAAGAGGCAGAAATGGGAGCAGAAATCAGCAAAGACCTTCCCAGAGGTGCACAAGTGCCTGGAGCAGTTTTGCCCGGAGCAAACTCCACAATCCATGGAATTTGTGTTCAGCCATGACCTCCTGGAGCTGTTCTGAGTGAAGACATGAGCTGAGGTTTTCCATCAATCCTGCAGCTCGTGCTGCTGGTGGGGGAGGGCTGGAGCCTGGAGACCCTTTCCCACTGCTCTGACCAAGCCCTGCCTGGACCTCTCTGTCCCTTTCTGGTGGCTTTTCCACTCCTTTTCAACTCACATCACCTACCTTGGGGTTGGTCTGCAGACCTTCCCTTCCTCATTGCTGCTCTTGTGGGATGGGACACCCAGCCTGCTCCCATCCCCACCTGCCTGGGGGGACAATCCTGTAAGTGACCGTTTGGGGATTGCATCCCAAAAAAGCCTCCTTGTTATGCAGGAGCATCAGAAGTGCTTCCAGAATTAGCAGCTCCTCCAGGTTGCCCTGTTCAGTTTGAGATGTGCCACTTCAGAGCCCTTCAAGGGCTTGATTTGGGAAGTAAATGGGATTCGGAGCAGGTGAAACGTTTGGTAATTACAAATTATTGGAACACTTCACGTTATGAAAGCCCTTCAAATAATTTTAAATTGCTTTGTACTAATTGTGATCAGTGCTCCATTCATTTCCAAAACCCTCTTCAAACAACAAGCCCTAGGATATTTTGGGAGCTGGAGCCCAGTGCTTGGTTTTTAAAAAAAAAAAAAAAAAAATCACAAAAAATTTCCTTTTTGGAATGCTGCACTTCTGAAAGAGATGTGAAAAATGCACTCACCAGTTGCATGTCACAGGTTCTTCCTTGTTGCTGGAGCAACATTCCAAGGCCAATGAGTACAGCTGATACCCTCGAGCAGAGGATATTCCCCAATCACACCTCTTGGGAATCATTCAGATATGAAAGGGAGGATTAGAGAAGAAGACCAGGCAAGCCTGTTCCTGGCAGGAAATGCAGGCACTGCTGGAGTGTGGGAGAGTGCAACGGGCACCATTCCTGGACATCCTTCATCTGGGACAGCCAGGAAAACCGTTTCCATCCTTCAGGCCACCTCCAGCCTGCCAGCATGGATGTATATTTCAATAATTGTTAAAAACCTGCCTATGGAACTGTCATGGGCTTCTGCAAATAGGGATTTTGTTGGGACGTGTTCCTAAACCCTGATGGGAATGTTTGGGTTGCTTGGAGAGCTGGGCACCTTGGAGATGTAAGAGTTGTGATGGAAGATTTCTCACCTCTCCGAGGTCTCCTTGTCTTAGAGGGTGATGAATCATCTTTTAGGGATGGGGTTTTTCCATAAAAACATCAAAATCATCCAAAATGATGCTTGGAGTCAGCTGAGTACAGTGAACTTGACCTACGTGACTGTGTAGGACCTACTTCTGGCTGGTCTAGAAGTTGACCAGAAAATTGGATTATTGTCCCCTTAAACTAACAGAACACATTTTTTACACTACCCTAACTGGACAAAAGTGCTATGAATCACTAATCATAAAATTAAACCTGCTCAGACCAAATCTGATGGCACAGAGTTGTTGTGGCTGCCCCATACTTGGATGTGTCCAAGGCCAGGTTGGATGAGTTTGGAGTGACCTGGGATAGTGGAAGTGTCCCTGCCCATTGCAGCAGAGCTGGGAGTAGCTGTTCTTTAACGCACTTTCCCACCCAGGCCATTCTGGAATTCCATGATTCTATCCATCTAGGGAAAAGCACACAGCTTAATTTTAGGGGTTTGATCATTTTTAGGGATGGCAACAGGGGGAAAAACTGCAAAATCCCAGTGCTTCTGGCTCCTCATCCTGCCACTCCCATCCCAGCTTCTTCCAGATGATCTTTTCCATTTCTAGCTCCCCAGGTATGACACCATGCCCCACATCCAGCCCTGTGGTGTGCCTGGGATATTATTCATTACTGGAATACTATTCCTCACTGGAAGGCTTTACAGGAACAAGTTCTTATTTTCCTGTTTAGCAGCAAAGACCTCTTTTTTCCCTTTTCCATGTGTTTTTTTTTTGTGACTCAGCATCCAATGGTCCTGACTCCTGACTCCCTCAGAGGGCCTTACCTGGGGTGAGGAAACATTTCTCCATGGCCACTGAAAATGTTAATGGGAATTACAGTGTTAGGGCCCTTCCCACCTCCCTGCACCTGGAGAAACCTCCTCTCCCTCCTGCTGCTGCTCCTCTTGATGCTTATGTGGCTCATTATCCTCTCCTTTATTGGGAAAACGCTGAGGGGTTGAAGTGCAGACAAAGTCATCAGGCTCCCGAAGGTCTCCTTGGGGTGGCTCTGCTCGGGGTCCTGTCTGAGCCCTGACTCCAGATGGGGAAGGTGGAGAAGGGAAACCAATGCCTTTGCTCCTTTTTCAAGTGAGGTTTTCCAGGCCAGAGCTACTAAGACCATCCCTGATGAGTTCATTATGAAGTGACCTCACCAGCTTCTTTGTTTTTAAAGAACTGGGGGTCTGTCCCATGATCTGTGCCCAGAACCAGCCACACACCGTGGAATGATGTGGAGGGATCTTAAAACTCATCTCGTTCCAGCCCCTGCCATGGGCAGGGACACTTTCCATTATCTCAGGCTGCTCCAAGCCCCATCCAACCTGGCCTTGGACATATTCCAGAAGGGAGAAGATGGATGGGCACAGAGTAACTGCACTTCCAATCACCTGTAACTCCACCTTCCCATGTATCAAATCCCACCTCTCCCAGTTCCATGGTTTGCAGCTCTGGGAACAGAGAAGGCTTCCTTTTTTCATCATCTGGATGCCTTGGTCAGAAATCCAACTCCAGGATGATTTTGGGGGGTGTGGGCAGCCAACCCCTGCCACCCTTGCCCTCCCTGGCAGCAGTGATGGGAGGCTCTGCCCTCCTCTACTTAGAAATTTTCACAGGATATGCAGGAACTTCATTATCTCAGAAACCTCATCTGCACTCCCAAATGGTGTTTGGAAGAAGCCAGAGTTTAGCAAGGGTTACAGGAGAGCTTGCCAACCTCGCTGCCTTAAGAAACCAGGCTGCAAACGTGGAGCAAAACCAGCACAAAATCAAAAAACTGCTCATTTACTAATTACAATAACAATCAAACTCGGCCATTAAAAAAGCAGTTAAAGCTGCAAACAAACAACTGCTTCCACAGTTATTCCTAACAGCCTTTACAAGGCCCAAGTTCTCCAAAGCAGTGAAAATGAATAGCTCAGGATATTGTAAATTTTATACTGCTCCCAGAGCATTCCAGTATTCCAGAAAATGCATCTTTCATCCCCCTCAGCAGCCCTGGCTCCCATGCAGACTGCAGCCATTCTCTCAGTGTAATTTTATAACGTGCACAACTCAAAGCCTCTTTGTAAAAGAAACATAAAAATGATGCATGCGCATATTAAAGACTCGTATTTATCAGACTCCAATGTGAGTCCACGTCCGTGCTTAATGTGGCCATAAATCAGCAGCTCTCCCCGTTAAAGCAGAGATGAAACCCTGGGATCAGGGGAAGCTATTTATGAACGCTGGAGCCGCTGATCCGAGCGGCATTCGGAAAAATATTTGTTAAAAAGATTTCCGATCGGAGCGGATCACTGTGAGGATGCAGCTTGAAAGGAGAATAAAAATAAAACCCCCACCAATTAAAAAAAGCCAAGGACTTCTGGCTCGTGGTGGGTCAGGAGGGGAAAACGTTTATTTCATATTTAATTAAAGCAGTGTCCTGAGTCTATTGTGCTCCTCCAGATGGACGTTTGGGTCTTTGAGGAGCCTCCTTAAAGCCTGGACTACAGAAAACAAACTCTGTCAGGAGAGGGGTTAGAATGAGATGATCACTAAAGTCTCTTCCAGCTCAAACCTTTCCGTGATTCTGTTAAAATAATCATCAAATCTGCTTTTCATAGAATCCCAGGATGGTTTGGGTGGGAAAGGATCTTAAAGCTCATCCAATACCACACTTTGCCATGGGCAGGGACACCTTCCACTAGCCCAGGCTGCTCCAACCGGGCCTTGGACACTTCTATAGATGCAACAGCCACAGCTTCTCTGGCCTCTCTGAGCCAGGGCTCATTGCTCATGTTCAAAATTCATACTTCTCATTTAAAATAAACCCACCAAAATAAACCACACGGAAGTGCTGGATCTGCTGCTTCTCCATGGGGCAAAAATGCAGTAGCCTGTCTACCTTGAGCTGCCTTTTGCTACCAATAAGCCACCTCCTGCTCCTCACAGTGGCCAAGAAGTGAGTGAGAAGAGAAGTGAGACCATGGGGAGAAGAAGACCCACACCTCCCCGGGGAAGAACCATGTCTCCCCTCATCCCTGACCCAGCTGCAGGCTCAGGTTTAGGGGATCACAGGGAGGAGACAATTCCTCCCCCAGTCTCCCTCACAGCCTCTTGCTGCTCATCTCTGTGGCCATGAGCTCATCAGTATTGAAATTGGTTCCTGCATAGTTCCCATGAACTCCTGATTCTGAGCCTGCAATGCTCCAAACTCCTGCCCACTGAAATTGGTTCCAATGCTACGGCCCAGCCATGCAATTTCAGGGAGAGATAAGATATAGATCTGCTGTACTCTGGTGATTCTCTCTCACAAGTGCACCTTGTCAGGCCATAATTTGATATTCTTTTACCATTCCTGTAGAGGAGGGGGGAAAGCCCTTTAATTTAAAAAAGAAAAAAAAATACATTTTCCCCCTTTTGTTCACTAATGACACAAACAGTAAAATGTTCAGATTACATCAGGGAATGGAAAAGCCTCGTGGAAAAAAGACACTGACAAAAGCTTCATTTTCAGGTAAAATTGCAGGAAGCTTCAGGCACCGCATCCTCCTGGTGATGCGTTTCTTTTTTTCCCCTGCCTTTCATCCCCAAGCATCCCCATGAATGTTAATCCATTTTACAATGGGACATTTAAAAGGACTGCAGAGAAATCAGGTTTGATCCGCTCTGATGTCTTCCAGAAATCTCCAAGCAATTTGCAGCTGTGAATAACACACGGGGAGCGTGGGGAGAGCAGGGCTGGCCTCTCGGATGCTGACTCCAGCTGCAGCTCACATCCTGCAATAAAACCATTTCTGATCAGGATGCTATGGGTAATGCAGAGATGTGTTTTATTTTTCCTAAAGCTGCTTGATGTTTTTTCCACCTGCCTCGGTGACCACGGGAGGAAAAGGGAAGGGGGCAGGATGAAGGATGGGGTCCGTGGCAGGATTGTGTCAGAGGGTGGAATGGTCTGGCAGTGAAGAAGTGCCAGGTATAGTGTGTGAGGATGCCCTGCTTGAAGGACAGATTCTCCACATTGCCATTGCCCTCAAAGCCAGAAATGGGATGTCCAGAAGGTGGGTGTGACTCTTCTTCTGGAGCCAGGAGAGAACCTGCACTGGGTTGAATAGGTGGAAATCAGAGAATCAGAGACTCTTAGAATAAAATCCCAGAATGGTTTGGGATTGGAACTGGGCCTTAAAGACCAAATGGTTGGAAGGGACCCTAAAGACCATCTAGTTCCACCTAATGGACACCTTCCACTAGACCTCCAATCCAAGCTGGCCTTGGACACTTCCAGGGATGGGACATCCATGACCACTCTTGGGCACTCTGCACTAGGATATTTTCAAACCAGCACACATAGGAAACAGCCTCCATGGCCATGGGGATCCTCAGGGCACCAGCTAAAGTGGAGCTTTCCCAGGATTCAGGTGTGGAGAAAAATTTAGCAGTGGTGCTCTCCCCCACCACCGTGGGCAGCCTTTGGCACTGGAATTCCCACACTTGCTCCCCTCGTGGAGGGGATGTTGCCAACAGCACTGGATGAGCAGTGGAGTCAGTGACAGATCCAGAGAACAGCTCCCTGCACTGGGAGTGCTGAGGGGATGGTGGGAAAATGCTCCGTGCCCAACCCCAGCACCACTCTGACTGCACCTCCCCAGCATTCCTTGTCTTGTAAAATCATTGTGTGGGACTCTTTGTCCTTTGGCATCTGGCCATAAGGCAAACCACTGGATTTCACTTCTGATCTACAGCTTATCCAAGAGTTTTCCTCAGCCATGGGATGGCCACAGGGACATGGGGCAGAGGAGTTCATGGAGGAAAAGTAGCAGCAGTAGGAGCTGCTTGGGCTCTTTCCAAGGCCTCTGTGCAGGTTTGCACTGCATGGAGTTTGGAATTCCCTCAATTGTCACGAGATTTCTTGTTCCTCATGTCAGACACTTATTACCAGGATCATCCTGAGGATGTTTAGGACTGAAATAGAAGAACTGTAGCGGGATGTCCTGAATTGAATCTGGACTGACAGAGCGCTCCTTGAGGGACAACCCCATCACTCTCCCAATCCAATGGGGTCTCTGGTAGCCCAGGCTCAGCTGTCCTTTGGAGAGTGATTCCCATTTCCACCCTCCAGGCAGCACCTTAGAGCCAGGAAAGGACCAAAGGGGATACAAACAGGGAAAAAACATCTTGAGTGATGTACAAATCTTCCTGAACCTCTGCACCTTATTCCAGTCCAGGGTCTGGCTCTAATTAGGCTTTAAGAGACCAAGAGGTCATTTTCCTGTCCAGCCTGGAGAGAGGAGCATCCCAGGTTATCCAAGCAGAACCCGCCTGCAAGGTCCCACTGCCCCCGAGCTGTGGCAGGATTGGCAGCTCGGGGCTAAAATCAGCTTTTCTTCCCCATCTGGAGCTGGAGATTTAAACCTTATCAGTGCCGCTGAAGTTTTTAATGGATGTCAACGGGGTAAAGTTCACAAACAAAGCGGGGATCGATGGTTGGAATAATACAGTATTGATCAGGGTGCCGGCAGCCGATGCACCCCGCAATCGATGGCGAGCACAGATCACATTCCTGCCGCACTCACTCACTGCTCACCCGGTGCCACGCTCCGGGGCGGAGCGGCTGGGAAGGGAGCGCATTCCAGAGCTGCAGGCTTTGCAAACACTGCAGCAGGCACTGCCTGATGGATTTGTTTCTCTAGCGCTCCTCAGACGGGCTCTGCATTGCTGTCATCCCCCTTTTAGCCTTCGCTAAGCCTTGTTCGTGGCTGGAATTTCTCTCTGAAATGCTGACACGGAGAAAGGCTCCGTGCAGCTGCCTGGGGAAGGAGCATTTCCCTAAATACCCCAGGAATCCCTCAGTTTGAGGGCTGTGTGCATGGTTTCCCAGCAGGATCACCTGAAGTTTGCCATACCAGACTGAAACCCTGGGCTTTTTCTCTCTGGTTCCCTTTTCAAACAGTTTGGTTTGGGGTTCCCTAGAGAAGAGGGGCATCAGGACCAGCACAAATTTGATTGTGTTAATATTGGTTTTCCCTGCAGGAACAGGCACAAGGACAATGGGGTAAGTGCTGGCCTTGGCCAGGTTTGGTGTGGAATGAGAAGGTTTCTAACCACACTTGAGGTGAGCCCTTCTGGAGAGTAAAACTCACTTTTGGTGTAGGTAGAGCACAGCAGGACCCTGCCCATGCTGGGGTGCAGCCCCCATAATCCAGCTGTGCTCCAGAGATACAGAGGGACCGCATTCCCAGTGATCCCATACCCTGCTGCATCCCACACCCCTCAGCCAGCACAGCAAGGCTGAGCTCAGCTCACAGCCCTCCCCTAAAGCACAGGGAAGTGCACAATTCCCACCACCCATGGCCTGATGCCGAGGATTTTACACCTCACGGTCTGTGCAGGAGTGCTGGGGAGGGGACCTGTCCCAGCTGCCATCACCCACCACTGCCTGCTCTCCCGAGAACTTCCTTTCCTATGGAAGTCGGGAGCAATTTGCTTTCCACACCTCTCAGAAGAAAGCTGCCCCCCTCCACCCTGCCTGCTCCTGCCAGGGCTGAGCTATCCAATTGTTCTTTTTTGAAGAGCATTTGCTGTTTCCAAAGGTTTGAGAGAGCAGGAGGTGCTCGTTCAGTTACTCACTCTGTTAGACACGGATCTTAATGGATGGTATTGATTGGAAGAAACAAAGCAGCAGTTTTCTTTCTCTCTATCCAGGGATTTCTGGGCTCAGATGAGAAGAGTTTGCTGCCTTGTGCTCTAAACAACAAAATACCACATTACAAGGTCCCCAGGAGTCTCTCAGGGTTGCACAGCAGTGAGAGAGAGAAATGTGCAAGGTGTTAATGGGATAACAAATTAATAGGGAATGGGATTAGGCAGGGACACAGGCTGCTGCCAGGGCTCCCCAGGTCTCTGGTGCCGAGCTTTAATCCATTCTTGGCACGTCGGCCTGACCGACAGATGAACACCACGGGAACCCACCTGATTCCTGGGGCCACTGGGATCCCCAACAGCAGCTGGGACAGCAATGGCAGCGGGAGCAGCCAAAAGACAATTTTAGGGGAAATCAGTGCCTGCAGTACCACGAGAGGCAGTGATATTCTGTCCTGCAGCACTGAAGAACCAGAATGGAGCAGCCGGCTTGGAAACCGCTTTAGAATCATTACCTGACTCTCTGCTGTCCCGTGTAATTTTCCCATCCATCTGCCAGTCATTCGGGAAGGTCAAAAGCAAGGATGTGCAAGTTTGGGGAGCTGAGACTCACTGCTGCCTCTCTGCTTTGCTGTCACCCACAGAGAGCTGGCCCTGGCCACCAAGGCTTCCTCCCCCAGCCACCCCAGCTGGGAACTTGCCCAGATCAGCCATCCCAGAGGTGACATTTGAACTCAAAATCGGTGTCAGTGCCACTTCCTTGCCAAGAGACCCTGAGTTCCATTTCCAGCTTCAGGACCTTGGATTGGCAGGGGCTCATTTTACCAAGAGAACAACGCATCCCTCTCTCATTGCCCTCAGGGAACCACCCTGGGGCCTCTGAGAATTCCTCTAGCTCTCACAAAATATTGATCCCAGGCCTTTGGGATGAGTGAGAGAGCCCAATACCCCACCATCCACAGTCCCTGCTGGCATCAAGTCCAAACCAAAAAGGTTTTTGCCAGTAGGAAGAGGAATGTGCCAAAGTGGGGGAATGTTTCAGTGCCTTTTAACCATGATGCTGATTTTTGGGGAGCCATGAGGTTCTGGGGGATAACTGGCCCCCCCCAGCCCCTTGGCCGTGGTGCTGCTGGGCTGGGGGTGGGATGCTCTGCAAACCTTCATCCAGCATTCCCTGCCAATGCTCTGGCTCTCCCTGACATTGATGAGTTACTTATTATCCCTGGGTTTTATCTTTTGAAGGGCCCCCTGTCTTTCCTAGATCATGTTAACAAGACAGCCATGGAGAGCTGTGGCCCTGGGGGTCTTCATTAGTTCTTCCCAGATTTATGTTTCCTGCCAGCTCCGTGCAGAGCTTTGGGCATGGCTGCACAATGCCGGGGTCACTGGGACATTCCAGAGGTCAGGACCTTGATCCTTTTATTCATGAATGGCAGGAGAGCACTGCAGGCAGCCCAGGGCTCCAGCTGGGAAATGCTGACAAGAGGAAGGACACCTGCACATCCACATTCCAGACCTACCCAGCGACAGGAGGCACCATGGGATGGAGATCCAAGGGATTTGCAAAGCCAGCCTTTGGTCCATCGGGAGAAGGTGTGGAAGGAAGGTGGAGACCAACCAGTCAGACTCTCACAGCTCAGGAGTGTGAGATCAGCATGGCCTTTGGGTGGATCCCAAATGACATCCTGGAAACATTTACCACTACCCTGCACTGGAGGTGAACGTGAAGGGTGAGATCCAATCCCTATGGATTATACTCAGTGTTCCCAGAAGGAAACTGAGCTGGAGACCTGAGTGTGGGGTCCCAGCCACCTGAGCCACACCTGAGTGTGGGCTCCCCCCCTTCCAATCCACACCTGATTGGGATCTCACATCCACTGGATCCCACCCATCTGACCCACATCTACAAGCACTGATCTGCAGAACAGGCTGCAATCCCAATTTTCCTTCCCTTCCCAGTGCTTTTTTCTCAGAACAGGTGATTTTGCACTGCTTACTCCCATCCCCTGCCCTGCTCCAGCTGACCCCATCTCCGTGGGGCACCTCCAGACCCATCCTGTTTTTCCTAGCTGCTTCTGACAGTGAATTTGCTCTTGGTTAGCAATGGAAACACCACCACCTTCAGGATTCCTCCAGACCTCCCTTCTTCCTCCAGGGAAGCTCCCACACCTCCAGCATGCTCAGCACCAGGTCTAGGGATGAGCAGGTTACCAGAAAAACCATCCCCCGCCATCAAACACTCAGCTGGGAACTAAAATCCCAGCTGCATTCCAATGAATACGTCTCCATTCACACCACTGGATCCACATTAATTTGGAGCAGCTGGGGCCAGGCTTGTTCAAGGCTCCTATAAAAAGAGCCTCTGCCTCCCAGCTCTTGCTCTCTTACAGCTCTAACCCATAATTTACTGAGTGAGAGATGACCTAAAGAAATTCCTGGGTAGCTGGAAAATGAGAGGCAGAAAGGAACCATTTTATTGTATGGGCTACCACTGGCAAAGCAGTGCTTGCGCAGGTGCTAAAAAAAGGGAAGGAATCTGGGAAGCCACAATAATAATGTATAAATTCCAGCATTCAGGAGGCATCATAATGGCTAATGATGGAAGGAAGGGGTGCAGTGGGTGGTACCGCCCACGTCTCCCTGAAACAGCATCCTTTGGCAATTCAGTATTTCAAAGTTCTCCTGAAGATTTATTAAAATTGACAAAGTTGTTCTGGGTTTGAGGAATAATGAACTCCTCCAAGATTTTTTGGGGAAAAATTACAGAAAACCGTGAGTCCCATCCATGGCTAAATCTGCTGCAGTACAGGTGAGAGAAATCCAGCAGCAGCTGTTTCCCTATGGAGTGTCCTCAGAATTACAGGATCGACAAGGTTGGAAAAGACCTCTGAGATCATCAAATCCAGCCTTGTTTGCTTGATCTCCTCTGCCATCCTTTGGATTAGAACATTCCCAGGAAATGGAAATGGCTGGGGAGGGGTTTGTTATCCCAGCAGAGTGACCCACTGCTGCCTTGACTGATGAATTCCTGCAGACTTTTTGTGCCCTCCATGCTTGAGGGTGGAGCTGATGTGACCAGATGCGATGCAAAGGGCAAAAAAAGGCAGCCCAAGGCATTGCTTTGGCCCTCTCCAAGTCCTTGTTTAGCATTAACAGGAGCACTTCGTGCTTATGTAAGTTTGCTCCATGCTAAAGGAATCCGAATCAAGGTGTTATTACTTAATGCAAACACCCTCCCTGCTGTTTCACGAGGTTTAAAAAGGTGATCAAGACTTATTAGGATTAAGGGCTCATTTTAGCTGAATTGATCAGATGGCATTTAGGTGTAATTTCAGCTAAAAATACAGGCAAGGGATAAGCAGATTTTATTTCTATATAAAATCGTCCCCTCCTCTCCCTGTGCCATGCACACATGCGGACGTGTTCGCACTTACCCTCAGCAACTCTGCCTGCTTTGGGTGAATTGGGGCTTTTTGTGCACTGGGGAGGATCTTTGGGCTGGCTCTGCAGGGAGGACAGCGCTGCCTTGATCCCATCTGACGGATTTAGACCGCTTCCCTTCCCACGGCACCCAAGCCGACTGTCCAGAGCCACGTTCCTTGGACTGATTTAGCTTCCACCACCGTCGCTTCACAGTTGCAATCACAGATTTCTTGGAGTCGGCGCTGAAATGTGTCCAGGCGGTGAGAACCGGAGCTGGAAGATGAGGGGTGGGATGCTCTTCTGTGGACCAACATTGCCATCTCATGGTGCGGTGCAACCTCTGCAGCGATGCTCCCACTCCCAGCGCTCCAGGTCGCCAGCTCCCAGCGCACGGGAGCCGCTGCAGGAAATTCAGAAAAGCCAGGAAACTTCACTCCCAGCCTCGGAGATGGAGGGACTTTCCCAGGATCGGCCTCAGGACGGGCTCTCTCGACACCTATCCGCATCCTCTGGCCGATCCTGATTTCCCTCGGCGATCCCAATCCCGCCGCGGTCTCTGTGCCAGCCCTGGCTCTCCCCACTCCTGAGTTCTGTTAATTCTCATTTTCTCCAGCCTCACTAATAATTTCCCATGCGGCCCCATATCAAATGCTTTATTGAACTCCAGATAGATTAGATCTACCAAATTTCCCTTGTCTGGAAAACCAATTATCTTATCAAAGGAAGATGTCAGCACAGGCTGGCACAAACTGCCTTTGGTAAACCTAGGCTGCACTTTATCTCATTTTTCTCAGTGCCTTTAATTAACATTTCCTTCAGAATTTGTCCTGCAGTCCCAGGTCTGACTACGAACGGGTTAACACATCCAGAGCTGGATGCTCCTGCTTTTCATTCTCTTTATCTTCTTCACTTTCCCTATAGTCCAGTTGCTTGTAGGGACTCAATCCATGCTACTTGACCCACAAAGCTGACTGGAAAGCTCTGCTGTCCTCCCTGCACACCATGTGTCCCTTCTCTCTGAATTCTTGGTCAACCAGGGAATGGCCTGGTCCTGGCAGTTCCCCTTTCTGCCTGCATTTATCTATTTCCCTGAAGAAGCTTTCCAAGGCTCCTGACTTCCCCTCACACTGAAGATGCACCTTTCTGCTGTCCTGACATATTTATCCATCCCTGTCATCCAGGGAGATCATGGAACCCCTGGGTGGTTTGTGTCAGACGGCACCTAAAAGTTCATCCAGTCCCACTCCCTGCCATGGGCAGGGACATTTTCCACTAGCCCAGGTGGCTCCAAGCCCTGTCTAACCTGGCCTTGGACTTCCAGGGGAAGGGGCAGCCACAGCTTCCCCAAGCAACCAGGGCCTCACCACCCTCATAAATAATTTCCTTTCGTCTTTAATATCTGGATTGTTCATGGGAAGATCTTCCCCCATGTCTGATGTCATGGAGACACAGGAGTTAGTGAGGCCAAGTTCCCCAGGAATTTTAGCCATCAAAAATTTTATTTCTTTTTTAAACAGATAAAGACATGATGTGACTGAAATTAAGGGGGTGTGGAAGTTGTTCTTGCACTTTGTCGTGACAGACCAAGGGTGTGCAGCTTAAATGATTCCATGTTATTCCAGGGCAAAATCCTGAATTCTGGATGTGATGAGATTTTTCTAGTGTGACAGCAGAGCAATTTTCCATCCCACCAGGGGCAGAAATTGAAATTTTGCCTGCCATTTGGAGTAAATGTCTCCTCCAGCTATCAACGGCTCCTTGCCCTCATTGCTTGGGAAGCTGAAGATGCTCACAGAGATCCTCTTTGCCGTTCCTCACGCCTAAAAAAAAAGTCCTTGGAAAATGCAGCCTTCCCAGCAGTCTGCTAGTTTTGTTTTGGCAGATGCTCAACCAAATGTTACTTTTTGGCATGGTGGGATCCCATCTTTTTGGAATCCATCTTACTGGCCTCATGTCAAAACGTGCTGACAGCTTGGCTGGGCCTCTTGGAAAAATCTTGGGTTGTTCCCAGTTTGTATTTTACAACCCCACAGCAGCACTTGGATCATGGGGAAAGGGAGGTCAGGATGGAGCCTGATGAAGCAGGGAGGGGACTTAGGGGGGCAGAGGGTGAAGAGGGACTCTCCTTCTACCACAAAACCTTCTGGGATGGTAGGGGTCACCAGGCTGCCCCTCCTGCCTTTACTCTATTTCCCGTGCTCCAGTTTTCTGGAGGAAAGCCATCAATCCCAGCCCATCCCCTCCATCCAGATTTAACTTCCAAGTGCATGATTCCTGGTCAGTTGTTTCACCTCCTCTGCTCCTTGCAGCATTTTATGGCCAAGAATCCAAGGAGCAGCAGGGAAGGGGCCCAGGAGCAGGGAAAGCTCCACCTCTAAGGCTCAGGGGCCAAGGAGGCACAGAGTGGCCATGGATAAGGGGGTTGGAGCAAACAGTCGTGCTCCATCCCAGCCCTCACTCCCTGAGCTCTGTTTTCCTTCCCTTCCTCTGTGCACAAGCAAAGCAAGCAGAGAGCGGGAGGCTCTGAGTACAGGCAGAGCTCCAGGAAACCAGGACAAACCTCAGGAAAGCACGAGTCATGTGCCTCAAACTAAATCTGCCTGAAAAAAAACAAACCCTGAGAGTGTTTTACATCAACTTATAATGACTTTCTTTCTGTTATGATTGTTGCTGTTGTTGTGGTTAATACCTTCCTCACTTAAAAACCCCCAAACATGACCCTGTGGCTGCCACGACACAAATATCATTTGCTTGGATTATTCCTGAGGTGGTTCCTGTGCTGGAGGCAGCAAGTGCTTACAATCACTCAGTACATAATGGAGAAATTCATTCCAATAATAACAATAATAACAGCATTTATTATTTTTGAAATATGACTCTGATGAATTCATGAATATAGAAAGCTCTTGTTGCTGGCTGCTGATGAAACCAAGCAGGAATTTCTGATGGAATTCTTCTGGAGATTTTTAATGCCCTTGCTCCAGATGTGCATCCATCACCTCTCAGCATCTGATTCCTGTCCCCACTGGAGACTGGATTCCTGTCCCCACTGTGTTTGGAGCACAGGGAGGGCAGATCAACCTGGGGCACTTCACCCCTGACAGTATCCCACTAAATCCCTGGAATATTTGGGTGGGAAGGAACCTTAGAGCCCATCCAGTCCCACCCCCTGCCATGGGCAGGGACACCTTCCACTATCCCAGGTTGCTCCAAGCCCTGTCCAGCCTGGCCTTGAACACTTTGAGGGGCAACCAGAGGTTCTCTGGGCACCCCGTGCCAGGACCCTCCCCCACCCTCACAGGGAGGAATTTCTTCTCAAAACCTGGTATTTACTATTATTTACAAATGTTTGTTGTGTTATAAGAAACCCTTTTCTTATAGGCAAAACAACCAATAATTTTCACTCCCTGGTGTTTCTCTTTCCTAGGGGCTAGGAGTTCTTTGGGGTCCAGTAAAACCAGGCTTTGCTCTGACCCTCCCTGCCCACAGGCAGAAACCCTAAAAATTCCTGATGAGCTCAGCTTGGTGGGTTTCTTTGACTTGCATGGACAGCAGGACGGGCTGGCACAACCCAGATCTCAGGGGCTCAAATATAATCTGCAAGCAGGTAAACTGGCAGTTTGCTTGGGGAAAACAGATCTGTTTCTAATGGGAGGAGATGGTGTTGCACTCTGCTTTAGCAGCACAAAAAGCACTGGTGCTGCAGAGGCAGATTTAGGAGCACCCCTGGCTAACCCAATTCCCTTTGCTCTGGGGCTGGAGAGAGAACTGGAAAGGCAAAAGTGAGAAAATTCGTGGGTTGGGATAATGACAGTTCAATAGGGGAAGTAAAAGCTGTGCCCAAGCAAACAAACCCAAGGAATTCATTCCTCACTTCCCCTGGGCAGGTGTTCAACCACTCCCAGGAAAGCCAGGCTCCATCACACAGACAGGTGACTCGGGAAATGTCACCATTCCAAGAATCCCTCTCTTCCCCCTTCTTCCCCCAGCTCTGTATGGCAAACACAGCCCCATCCCAGCTCCTCTGAGGGAAATCTACCCCAGCCCAAACTAGCGCATTTTGATAAGATATTGCTTTACAACTGCCTGTAATTTGGCACAGATCAGCTCCTTGCATTCCTTCCTCTGATTTTTTTTCCCTCCATGCCTTCCTGGCCCTGCCTCCCTGTGAATCGACTGCCAAGCTCTCCTTTGGGAGATGTAACTCTAGGTCTGTTTAGATGAGTCTCTCTCCTTTTGTGTTCATCTGCATGTAAGCTGTAAGTGCTTTATTGTTTTCCAAGCACAGCTATTGATTTTTGGGAAAATAACTAAGAAAACATTAATTTATAACTTCCCTGTTGCTCAAAAGGAGCAAATGGCTTTTCTACCATATCAACATAATTCTAAAAAAAGACACAGGCTTTCAATAAATACCAAAAGATATAAATGCCAGGAGTTAAGAGCAGTGAGGAGGATAGAAAACCAGAGAGGGTGTGTGGAGGGTGGTCCTCTATAACCAAGATGGTCATGGAATCCCGGGATGGTTTGGGTTGGGAAGGACCTTAAAGCCCATCCACTCTCACCCTCTGCCATGGGCAGGGACACCTTCCACTAGCCCAGGTCTCTCCAAGCCCTGTCCAACCTGGCACTAGAACAATTCCAGGGATGGGACAGCCACAGCTTCTCTGGGCACCCTGTGCCAGGGCCTTGCCACCCTCACAGGGAATAATTTCTTCCCAATATCCCACCTAACCCTGCCCACTGGCACTGGGAACCCATTTCCCCTTGTCCTGTCACTCCATCCCTTGTCCAGAGTCTCTCTCCATGTTTCCTGTCAGCTCCTTCAGGCAGTGGAAGGACACAATTAGGTCACCTGAGACCCTTCTTTTTGCCAGGCTCAACAACCCCAAATTGCCCCAACCCATAGGAGAGGTACTCCTGGAAGTCCAGCAGGATGCTGGAAAGGGGAGGTTGCGGGAGATGCTCTGAACAGCAGAGGAAAAGAAAATCTTGTCACTGTCTCTCCTTGTTTAAGAGTTTCTTGTTAGAGCTGAGCCGGGCTGGTTTGGGTGATGCTGGGAATGTGTACAGAAATATAATGTTATTATATAATGATATTATAATATTAATATGTTTCATGGCAAATGGAAATGTCTGCATGGGATTCTTGCCTTCAGGTCCTGACTCCTCTTTTGAATCATCCTTTTGAATGGTACTTCTGTCCAGTCCAGGCCCAGCAGATACTACAGATCCCAGCCAGCAGCTGGCTGGGCTCCTGGAGAGCAGTCCCCAGGCAGCCACACCAATGCTCCCCTCCTCTGGGAGGAGAAGTTGTGGCTACCCCATCCCTGGAAATGTCCAAGGCCAGCCTGGGCAGGGCTTGGAGCACCCTGGACTCGTGAAAGGTGTCCCTGCCCATGGCAGGGAGTAGGAGTGGAGGGGTTTCGTGGTCCTTCCCACCCAAAGCATTCCATGATCCTGTGAACAGAAGCTGAGCAGACAGACCAGGGGCCAAAGGTGGTGGGACACTTTCCCGGTGACTCTGGGGATTCTCCTGTGGTGTTTGAGTCCCAGAGGTTGCTTTCAGTGTGTTGGATGTGGAGAAGGGCAGGGAAAGCCTGACCTTGCCCCAGTCTCATCCCTGACAGCTGGGGCCTCCTTCTGCTTATGTGACACTGAGGGGTGATTTTGGCCTCCCCTGGCCATGCCACCCAGGGAGATGCAGGAGGCCCAGGCACAGCTCTGCCTCCAGACTCCCATTATTCTGTGGAAAACAGGCTCCCGTAGAGGACAATGCAGAGCAGCAGCGCTTTGGCTGCTCCCCGTGGTTAGTGTTGATGTGAGTGAGTGTGAAGCACCCAGCCGTGGTCTCAGTCCAAGCCCCAGCTGTGGCATGTGTCACCCTGCTTATTGTCTCCTCAGCAGAGTTTTGGGGACCCAAATTCCCATGCTGGGCTGGCAGGGCGCCAGGAAGGCTGTGGCAGTGGCACCTGGAGCAGGGAATGGGCAGAGTCCTGGTGGGACACTCAGCCTGCCGCATCCAGCAGGGTACAAAGAGATTGGCCTCAGCTCATCTGGAATTAAGGAGCAGAATGAGGCTGCTCCAGGTTGTGTTTTTCTGCTGGAGTGAGCTCCATGGAAAAATCTCCTCCTAAATCTCTGCCAAGAGTCTCAGTAGGGCATTAGGACAATGGGGAGAACTGGGGCAGGATGGGGAAGTTTCCATGTTATGGATAAGATAAAAACTGGGCTGGAGCTTTGAATAAGAGCTGCTATCTCTGTCCTGGTGTTGCTGCATCCTCCAGGTTCAGCAGACACTTCCCAGTGCCCTGGGAAGGGAGGGAGGAATGGTCACCACGTAGTCATAGACTCCTTTGGGTTGGAGGACCCTGAAGATCATCCATTTCCAATGGGCAGGGATGCCATGGATCTGCTGGATGGGCAGATGGATGTGTTCACCTCCAGAGGAGCTGCCAGCCTTGAAGCTGTGTGCTGTTCACCCCAATTCCCTGCAGGTCACCTGCACAGGACGGACCCGGGCGGGTGTTTGCCCAAGGGGAGGGTTCCTCACCGAGGGGTGTGCCGGCACACGTGGACTCCTCACGTCATTGCCCCAGGGATGTTTTTCAGAACTGGACCCCTCCTGGCATTTTCACCCGGGCTCTTATCAGCTGATTAAGCCCTGGGTATCTCGCTGCCTTCCCATGGGCGCTGTTTGCTCTGCCTGTGGCAGCACTAGCGGCTCTCGCATCCCCCTCAGCCCTCCCTGCAGGAATCACATACCCGGGGACAGGATCTCTGCAGCCTGCCGAGGGTGGGGGGCTGCCCCCGAGCTGGTCCGGAGCAAATGGGAGTGCCCTGGAATGTCCGTGGCTGAATTTGAAGGGCTGGCTGGCTTTTTGGTGCTGCGGGTGGTGGGGATGCCCTGAGTGGTTTTTTGGTGGTTTCTAAACACTGCTGGTGGAGAGAGGTGGGGGGTTGGATGGAAAATGGGGGGTTTGTCATGTTTACATGTGTGCAACACGTGGTGCTGCCAGCACTCCTCACCTGGACAAAGCTTCCAGCTCTCCTGGCATTTCTGGATATATAGCTAGGCCAAAAGTAGGGAGAGAAAGGAAAAAAAGAGAAGAGCAGTAAAGGACCTGACTGCTGTTGGTGGCTGGAGCCCAGGTTTACATCCCAGCTGGATGCTCTGATGTCCTCACGTGGGCCGAGCAGCTCTAGGTCGGGGGGATGCACTGGGGAGTTTTCTTGGATGCTACAGCTCCACCTCCTTACAAATTCTGCTGCCCCAGCAGAGGATGGCCACTGGAATTCACACCCCTTAGACTCCAGAGCCAGGAAAGCTCCGGGGGAATCTTTCCAGCTTGAGGTGGATCATCCAGTCCTGTTCCTGCCCCTCTCGAGGCATCCTGCTGGGGACAAGCAGAGGCTCTGAGTTATCGAGGAACCTCCCCACCTGCCTGGGCAGGCACGGGAGCTTGTCAGGGGGTGGCTCAGGATGTGCCGTGTCATTTGGGAGGTGTTGGAGTGGAAAACCCCGTTGTTGCCTCCCTTGGAAGTATCCAGAGCATCGATTCCACTCAGCAAACCTCTTCCTTGACCAGTAACAGCCTCTCTAGGTGAGGATCTGGATACAAAGAGAAAAGGCTGAATGTGCTGCAAGCCACCCCCAAAAGGTGCCTTTTCCCAGTCCCGCCCATCCTTTGTGACGCTGGCAGAGCAGGGCACTCACCTTTGGCCACGGGAGGACCTCGCACAGCCCACAGCTGGGCGAGCACAGCCCCTGCTGAGCCTTATCTGGGCATCCTGGGATGCAAACAGCAGAGCTGGAGCAGAGCGAGCCATGAGGCTGCTCCGGGCCCCGCCAGGGCAGCACACGGCAGGCAGGCAGCACGGCTCCTGGGGCTCTCCACTGCCTGCGGATCCCTCCCACCGGGGCTTCCCAACAGCCTGCACACCTCACCTGCTCTCAGCCGCCCTCAGGTGAGTTTTGCTCTGTCCCTAAACCTGTTCAGCTGGAGAATGGCAAGGCAGGTGTGGCACAGCACGGTGAGAAGCCCCTCTATTTGCCTCAGAACGGCTGCATTGATTAATCTGCCATGAATCCGATATATTCCTCACACAGGTTTTCCCTTAGAAAGTGCCTTCCCAACGTGCCTGGTGATAAATGTGACGAGGTTGGGGTTGAAGTGCATGCACGTGCATCAGCTTGATTGCAAGCTGTAATTTCCTTGAGCAAGTTCCGCAGAGACTCGAAAATAAACCAGTGTGTGTTCACGAGACATTTCCAAACTGCTTATGTGGAAAACAGGGACTGACCTGGGGCTATTCCCAGAAACAGGGTGGGTGCATCCCAAAGGCAAATCCCTCCAGCTCTCAGGGGAAAGCTACAGAGAGAGAATAGGCAAGAGGATGGAGGCCTCTGCTTTGAATCCCGAGGGATTCTAGGAGCTGAGGGGATGCAGATTTGGAGGGCTGTGAGAGGTGCAGTATTTGCTTGTGGTGCTTGAACTGCAGTTTGTGATGCAGCTCTCGCTTCGGAGAGCCTAAAACTGAAATGAGGTCTGGGGCCCAGGGCTGGGCAAACTGCAAGCTGCAGGTGCTGGGATCATCTATTTATTTATTTATTTATTTATTTATCTATTTCTCTATTTATTTATTTATCTATTCATTTTTTAAAAAATAATTCTTAGCAAACGAGGAGAGGAGTTTTAGTCCTTGTTTAAACTGAGCCCAAGTCCCGGCAGGGCCGATGCACCTCAAGGACTCCACGGATATGATGTGCAGAAGGTGTAGGGCCAGGACCCAGCAGCATCACTGCCCCTCTTTGGTGGCAAAATCCCACTGCATTCTCAGCGCCCGTGTCTCACGGCCACCTTGAGGAGTTGTCACGGGCATCTGTAGTAATCTCCCTTGTAGTCTCCCAGCCGTTCTCATCGTGCACTTGAAACACGGAAATTGCCCCAAGAAAAGAAATGTCTTTACAAAATGGGCCATCAAGGCAGCAGCCGCATCCCGGAATCATCCCACTCAGCAGGGTAATCTATTCAATGGCCGGATTTATTTTTAACATTCAGCTCTGCAGTCCTTTTAACTCGAGCAGGGAAGGGAACATTTTGATAACAGCAGCCTCCAGGTCAAATGTGATGAGAATTCATAACTCGCCACACAGGGGTTTTGGAAAACCAACCGAGCAAAACAATTTCCCGGAATGAGCTGATGAAGATGCGTGTTTCTCTTCACAATGTCGTGCACAGAGCAGGGAGGTGTTGGAGTGGCTCCTCATTCTCTGCCCACAATTTGCAAATAAAATGCCTCCCGGACTGTTTTAAATTCGAAGGACTATTGCAAGCACGGCTTTGCTGGGCTGCTCATAAAGACCTGAGACATTGGGTCTGCCGGCCATCAAAGGAGAAATATGAATCCAGTAATGGGAATGTCCTTGTGGTCCCAACTCTAATTAAAGCAAAGCCAGGGGTTTCTGCTTCAGGAGAGTGGCATCAAGATTCAAAAAGGAGCAGAGGGACTCCAGTCCCTTGCTGGCACTGGAGCAGCCACAGGAATGATTTACTGGGGCATAGAGTGGCAGGACAGGGGGAATGGCTTTAGCTGCCAAAGGTTGGATGAGATATTGGGAAGGAATTCCTTCCTGTGAGGGTGGTGAGGCTCTGGCACAAGTTGCCCACAGAAGCTGTGGCTGCCCCATCCCTGGAAATGTTCCCAGCCAGCTTGGATGGGGCTTGGAGCAACCTGGGCTAGTGGAAGTGCCCCTGTCTTAAGGGTGCAGGAGCACCATTGGGTGCCCCCCAGGACTGGGATGACCCAAGTCAGATTGGAAAGATCCCCCTGAGCTTTCCTGGCCCTGGAGTCTAAAGGGTGTGAACTCCAGTGGAAGGGAGTTGGAACAAAATGAGCTTTAAAGTCCATTCAAGCCCAAACTGCTCTGGGCTGGAAAAACCCAACTAGAAGCCTGAAAATCTGACCAAGCTGAGATTGTGGCAGAGATGCCAGGGAGAAACCTTTTCTTTCTGTTTTCTTTTCAAATGACCTGAGTAGTTTAACTGCACCTCTCTGAGAACGAGAGGCAGGTGGGAAAGGTGGGAGGAAATTTGGAGATTGAGCACTGTAGTGTATTTTAATGTCAGTGCTGGTGTCTGCTGAGCCCTGTGGGGCTGGCCTGGGCTGGACATGTGTGTTCCACCTGAGCCCCACGGGGCAGCACAGGCTGCCTTATCTGCAGGCTCAGGAACATGGCCTTCCCAAACCGCAGATATTTGCTCTCCATTCCCTGTCTTCCGCTCAAATTCCATATCTGCAGGGAGGCCCCAGGTGCTGCCACTCACAGCAGAGTGCAGGGACGAGAGAAACGGAATGGCATTGGGAAAATTAACATAGAATATGGAATCTCAGAAAGGTTTGAGTTGGAGGAGAACTTAAAGCTCATTCAGTGCCACCCCTGCTATGGGCAGGGACACCTTCCACTGTCCCAGGTTGCTCCAAGCCATGTCCAGCCTGGCCTCGGACACTTCCAGGGATGGGGCAGCCACAGCTGCTCTGGGCAACCTGTGCCAGGGCCTCTCCACCTTCACACCCAAGAATTTCTTCCCAAACACCTGTGCTGTCCCAGGAAGCCAGGATGTGATGAGAAACCCTGTGCAGCTGGAATGGAAAACAACAACATCTGTTATGCAGCACGGGAAGGAGCACTGATGGGAACAGTCGCTGCTTTAATATTTAATTTGATGAGATCCAGCTCTGAGGAATGGATTGGGAGCTGCCACAGCTCCAAGCGCAAGCTCAGCGCTGGCAGGGAATTTCCATGGGGTTTGCTCCACTCCAGACTTATCTGTATTCTGGAAGGGTGACAAGGAATGAGGCTCATTAATTATCCCAGCACACAGAGCTGTGTTTCCTGCCATTCCCTTCAATCAATCAAGCTCTGGACACTTTCAGGGCCTCTTGGACACTGGGCTGTCATTCCAGGTGTGTCCCCTCTGCTGGGCCCTGGCTCCTAGTCCCTGCAGAGCCACTCAGGTGCAAGCAGGTGGCATTTCAGGAGGAAATTTCCTTGTGTCACCAGGGAGTGCAGTGCAGATCCGATTCCATCCTGCCTCTTCCCAGCAGGAACTCCCCGTGGCTGCACGGCCTCGTGTCCTGGTGGGATTGGGAGGGGGAGGTGTGCCAGGCACAAGATGGGTCTCACCAAGCATGTCCCTTCTTTGTCCTTTCAGGTGGATCCCACACCTTTTCTGGGGCTGAGACTGAGCCGGCAGCAGAGCTGGTTTTCCCCTGTGCACCATTCTCATACCTCCAGAAATCCCTTTGCATGCTCCAGAAGGTTTGGGTGTCCTCACCAGGGAGCTGGGCTTTGCAGGAGTCCAACAGTCGCCGTCAAGGCAAGAAAAGGTGCTGGAAATGTAGATTTGTCAGGACTATAATCCAGGTAGGTCTTAATTCCTTCCTTCTATGAAACCATCCACTTTCTATCCTCCCTGATCTGCTTCTCTCAGGTCTTCCACAAGACTCCATCCCTGCAGGACACAAATCCCTCGCATCCCTCAGGGCTGAAGTATTATCAGAAGGGATGGGTTGGGAAAGGGCCTTTGGCCTGCTGATGTTTTAGCTCTGGGTGACACACCCCAAATTGTAATCACAACCTTCCCCCCATGACACTCACAGACCTCTTGGGCACCTCATTCCATGGCCACATTTGTCTCCACTGATTCCCTGGGACAAGCATGTGTTGGAATGGCACTGCAGTGCTTGGGAACAGTTTCCCACACCAGTCTGCCCCAGGGATGGTCTTGGGGCCCCTTGCCTTGGCATGGTGACCCTTCCCACCTGCTCTCCCTGAGTCCTTCCCTCTCTGCCAAACCCATGCCTGCCCCATGGCACCCATCCCTTCTCCAAGATCTTCTCCAGGTTCCCCCTGCCTGGCTGGGGCCAAGGAGGTGGGACCCCAGATCTTCATCCCAAGGGGAAGAGCCCTCTGTACCCATAGAGGGGTTGTCACCAGGTTTGTCACCGAACTGCCTTCACCTTTCACTGTCCAAAGCCACGTCCCTCCATTTCCCAGTCCTGCTGGGCAGTAACTTCGTCCTCCTTTTGCTGTCCCTTGTCTCTCCTTAGCACCCATGTCGGAGGCATGCCCCCAAACGCTCCAGGAAAGAAAGAATGTTGAGGAAAATCCAAATATGCCTCTGCTTCTGCTTTGTCTCGGGCATTTTGTACGAGATCTCCCTCTTGTCCAGCTGTGTCTTCTCCTACTTGCCCGTGGCCCAGCACTACCTGACACCTGAGCAGGTGCTGAACCTTGGCAAAAGCATCATTTTCCTGGAGACAACGGAGCGCCTGGAGCCGCCCCCGCTGGTGTCGTGCTCCGTGGAATCTGCTGCCCGGATTTACCAGGACAGGCCCATCATCCTCTTCATGAGGGGGCTCACTAATGAGACAGCCTTGGACATGAACACCAGCTACGCAGCCTTCTCCCTCTTGTCTTCCATGAAGAATGTCTTTCTTTTCCCTCTCCAGATGGAAACTGTCTTCCAGGAGACCCCTCTGCTCCAGTGGTACAACCAGGTGGGTGTCAAGTGGAAAATGGTAGAAGAGTTGTAACTAGGGGTGGGAAAAGGCTTTCATAGGAATGAGGAATGCAGGACTGCGTGGAATTAGTGACTTCTATTGTTTTGGTTGGGAACAGATTCATTTTGGCCACGCTTTGCTGTGTATTCATCTCTCTGTTTATGGCATACATGATCGGCCTTATCTGGAGAATCGGAATTTTTGGCAAAGGAAACATTGGTAAAAATAGATTGCAGACGTGTTTTGAGAAAACAGCCTTAATAATCTTCCCCAACAGAAGCTGGTTGAACAAAATGTGCTGCCTGAGCACTTGATAGAGCTGCCTCACTCTGACTGAGCCCGCAGGAGATAAGAGATAAGGGAGAGATTTCAGGTTCTATAACAGCAACAAGCAAAGCCAAGGTGGGATCTGGTGAGCTCCACCCTGGAAAGACTTCCTGGCAAACTGCCCACAAGTAGATTTGGTCAAACTGCTTGGGCAGGGCAGGCAGATTGCTTCCAAACTCTTTCTTTTCCTGAGAAAAAAAATGACTCAAAATGCCAACAAACGCCAATGAAAAGCCTCCAGCCTGGTTCAAAGAGCTGGGAGGGATCCTGGAGTGTGTTAAGTGGGTTGTGTCCCTCTGAAACAGCAGGGAATGACTCATGGTGGCATTGAGTTAACACTGTAGGTGCCATCAAGCCACCTGGGAAATGTTCCTGCATTCCTAACGCTAACAAAGGGCTGCTTTGCTCCAGCTCCTTATCAAATCCCAGTAAAACACAACGGCTGGAGGCAGCAAAAGCTGTCAGTGACATTTGCAGCCTTGCAGGTGCAGGTTTATGGTGCCAGCCCTGTGGATGGACTGGATCCGTTCCCCGCCCATGGCATCACATCTCCCCTTTCCCACTCCACAGGTAATCCCAGAGCAGGAGAAGAACTGGGTGCACGTCAGCTCGGATGCCAGCAGACTGGCGCTCATCTGGAAGTATGGGGGCATCTACATGGACACGGATGTCATCTCCATCCGGCCCATTCCCCAGCAGAGCTTCCTGGCAGCGCAGAAGTCACGCTTCTCCAGCAACGGGATCTTCGGCTTCCCTGCCCGCCACAAGTTTGTCTGGGACTGCATGGAGAACTTCGTTCTCAAGTACAACGGCAACATCTGGGGCAACCAGGGCCCCTTTCTGATGACGAGGATGCTCAAAACGCTCTGCAATCTTACAGATTTCCAAGGCACTGAGGACCACAGCTGCCAGAACATCTCCTTCCTCAACCCGCAGCGTTTCTACCCCATCCCATACCCAGCCTGGAGCCGGTACTACCAGGTGTGGGATAAAAGCCCCAGTTTCAACCACTCCTACGCGCTGCACCTGTGGAACTTCATGAACCGCAACCGCAAGGTCGTGGTGGCTGGCAGCAACACCCTGGCTGAGAAACTCTACAAAACCTATTGCCCCACCACCTATGAGGACCTGATCCAGAATGCCAAGCACAGGGATCTCCCAGACCCTGAGGACATGGAGCAAGAAGGAGAGGGGTGATCCTTCTGGCCAAACACAATCCCTGCTGTGTTTGTATCCAGCTTTGTAGGAGAAAGAGAGAACTTTCCATAAACACCGTTCCTATTCCCTTGGGATGCTGAGAATGGTGATGGGTATCCATCAGATGTGGCCTCCAAGGACACTTCTGCCTCAGTTCCGTTCCCTGATACATGCTCATGAACCAAACCTTCCCAAATTTAACAGACCTTGAGCCTTTTCACAAGCTTCTCCAAGGGAAAAGTTCCTAAAGAGAGGAATGGCCTCCCAGGACGAATGTTGTCTCTGTTCCTCTTGGAACTAGCAGCAGCTTCCCGTGTCAGAAAATTTGGAAGCACAGCAGACTTTGAAGTGGAGCCTCTGGGGCAAAAGAGGAGAAGCCCAAACCAGCATCTTTTCCTGCTGTTGTTTTCACATGGACTTTACACCCTACGTTTTTGAGAGGGACTTTCATGCGAGTGAAAATAAATGAATTCATAAAAAATCACTCCTCTGAGCTCACTTCTCCCTGAAAAATGAGTCACATTTTCCAAAGCTTTGTGCTCCCACACTTCTGCTTTGGCTTTTGCCAGGAAGCGGCTGCTCTGGCCCGTCCTCCCAGGTCAATCCTGGCTGTAGAAATTGTGCCTGGAAAGGGGATGCTGAGACACCATGGAAGGATAGGGATGGCTCTCCAGGTTCCCAAATCCCTCTTAAATAAATGGATTTCAATGAGCATGAGGTGGTCACCCATGTCCAGCTGTGCAAAAATCCCACTTAATCCCAACAGGCCTCCCAGTGAGCAATTCCCTCCCAGATACTCTCTTTCCCAGAATTATGCAAATCCACCCAATTCCCTAAAGAGAAGCCCAGCTTGCAGATCTCTACTGAGTCTCTCTGAACAGCTGGTTTTAACTCAGGAGCAGAAAGGTGGGGATCCGTCTCCGTCATCCAATATTTGCCGTGTGCACAATGCTATCTCCTGCAAACACAGCAGCTGCTGGGCCAGCTGCAGCTCTGAATTTGGGATTCAGCAGGAGGAGGGAGCCCTCTGGACACAGGGTTTATGTGCTCCTGTGTTTGGGTCAGGGGCTCCTTGTCCCGTGTTCCTCCAAAATCACTCCAGTGTAAGGCCAGATGGTGCCAAGCTGGGTGCTGGTGGTTGTTGGAGCAGGAGCATGACACAAGGGAACATTTTCCCCCACCCTTCCCTAGCGTGATGCTCTCATGGCTCAGCCCCAGCCATGAGTTTCATGCTCTGGTGCTGTCCACTCCAGTCTAGCTTTGCTCCACTCTCTGTTAGAGCAGGGTTTTCCTGTCCATGGGTTTTCCTCCATGAATTTCACCTCCAAGCACTGAGTGGATGCAGGGCAGGAGTGTTACAGCCCAGGAAGTCCTCCCTGTTTCCCACACAGCTCCAGACAGCCCTGATGGCTCCCCACACCTTTTGACTGCCCACACTCCTCGCTCTGCTCCCATCCTCATCTCTCCTCTCCAGTTTTTCTCTGTCTCTGGCAACAAGTGAGGATTTGCCTTTTCTTCCCTGTGACTCGACTCTGGGAGTGTCCATGAGGGGAGGGATGGGACTGAGGTTTTTACCACTCAAGCTTCTCTCACAAGTGAACTCAAGGAAGAGGCATTTCCAAGGCTCTGCTCTGTTATCTGGTGGCTCCTCTGAAGATGAGTCCAATCCCATCCCACTTCTCTCTCCCACCTGACAGGAGAGGAGAAATCCTGCCAGGACTTGGAGCAGAGCTGGGTGCCAAGCACAGACAACCTCACCAAAGCTCTCACACAGGAGTTGTCTCATGTGCTCACCTCCTGGGAGTCCCAGGAGCAGCTGGGAAAGAGCAGGAGGTGCTGGCTGCATTTGGGAAGGGCCTGGAGGAGGAGGGGAAGCTGCAGGAGTAGCTCCTGAACAGAGTCTGAGTCTCCAGTACCTGCTGTGCTGCCAGAAACACCAGGCACTCACACCCAGTGCCTGCAGGATGCCCACACTGAGCTGGCTGCTCCCAGCAGCAGGGATGGAGCAGCACAGCTCTGGAGGGAAAAGGAGGAGAGAAGGAGGTGGAAGAAGCTGATTTTCTTACAGCAGCTCTTCCTGCAGCTGGTGCCAGCAGCTGCTGCAAGGTGCATGGTGGGAGGGTGTAAAACACCCCTGGGCACAGCTCTGGTTGCTGCACCCTTGCTACACCTTGGCTCCAGAAAATGTGCCAGCCAGCCCTGATGCTTTCCCTGCTGCTGGTTTCTCACCTTCATGGAGATGGCAGATTCCCTGTCAGCCCCTGGGTAAATCTGTGTTTTTGGGAGGTTCCAGCTGCAGGTGGTCAGAGCTGTGTGAGACAAGGGGTCTGTAAAGGGATTTCATGTGTTCCCTGTGTCCTGATGGATATCTCATGCCATGGAGAATTTAAGCATCCTCCAGAACGGTGAAAGGCATCTGGGTGCTCCTGAATTTGATTTTCTTTCCCCACCTTTCCATCAGAAAGTCTCCTGGATGTGCCTCTCTTTGCCTGCTTCTGCCCCATCACCAAATCAGCTCCCTCCTTCCTTCCTTCCTGGAGAGTAAATCCATCCAGACCAGATCACTTACATTCATTCAGCCCAGGCATCCCTGAAACACGGGACCCCCTTACAACCAGGACCTCACTGATGCTCTGGTCCCCTCATTTCACTGCTCCACTGCAAAAGCAGCATTTTTCCCTGAGCACTATCCCTGCCCTATCCTGGCCTCTGCCTTCCCCTCTGGTTTCAGGCAGAAACAGCTCCTGACCCCATCCATTTCCATCCTCCCAACACATCCTTGTCTTTCGAGGTCTCCCCTCTCACTTTAAAGCACCAAAACCCTGACTGCCTGAGGAAGGTCCCTTCCTGCAGATCCCAGTCTTTCTCCTGACTTTCCCTGCTCTCCAAAGCCACCTCTGCCACAAATGACCAACTTCTTCCTTCCAGCCCATGCCCAGTGCCACCACATAGAGGCCACTGAGCCAGGTGAGTTCTGAGACAATTCCTGCTCTCACTTTCCCAAGCAGGTTGGAATGGAGATGCTGGAATCCGGATGGACCACAGGAGGCAACTTTTTATCACCTTTCTTCCACATTTCTGGCTGAATTGTCTCTGCCTGCTGCCTTTCCCTCAAGGGAAGGACATTCTCTCACCAGTGCAGCCAAATACAAGACCTCAGGTGCACTTACAGCTCCTCAGTTTCCCCAAAGATCTTCTCCACACAAAGATTCCGTGGCACTGTGGGGATGGAGTTAGGCTGGGGAGTTTGGGACAAGATTTTTTTAGAGTGGGAAAGGGTTCACCTTCCCCGTGTCCCTTTTTTTGGCAAGGAAGTGAGACTCTGAAAGCTGCAGCTGTGGGAGCTCTGGAGCCTCATCATAGCTTCCCCTGTGACCAGCACTTGAACTTGGCAGATAAAGAAGCTGGTTTTGCTCTCTGCTGGCAGGCTTCAACCACAGCAAATATAACAGATTGTGCTTTGTTCCAGGGGCATTTGGCCTGCTGCACTTGGATCTAATCAGGGCACTCGGGATGCTGGAGAGGGCAAAGCCACACTGCTCTGTGAGGCACCAATCTCTTCAAATTTGCAATAAATAAATCAATAAAATAATCAGGGGCCACATTGCCATGTTTGTCCTGGCTTTTCCTGCAGCTCAGCTACCTGCTTCTCCACCCTGAAACCCTACAGTGGCTTTGCTTGGTGCTTTAGTGAGGATTTCCCATCCCATCCAAAGCAAGATCCCAGTAATCCCAAAATCCTAGCAGGGCCTAGCCGATGGCACCACTGCTCACAACCCCTCTGCTTCCCTGAGCTTTCAGAGAGGCAGCAGAAGAAGCAATTGAAGCAAAGGGAGGAGGAGGAGGTGGTAAAGCTGGAGGTGAAGCTGTGGGAGACAGCTGCAATTGGAGAGGGAAGGGAAGAGGAGGGAGCAGGGCTGGGGCACTGCTGTCTGCTTGGAAAAGATTTGGGGAGGAGCGATGGAACTCAGGGTGGGTGTAAGGAGTGACCTTGGTGCTCAGCCCAGTGGCACCAGGGCAGAAACCCCAGCCCTCGGTGCTTTTGCTTTGCAGCTGGAACCTCTCCTGTCCCAGCTTTCCACTGCCTTTAGGAAACAGAGAGGGGAGGAGAGCAGGAGGGATTTAGAAAGGTGGCAAGAGGAGAGGATGAAGCTGTGTTGTAAGAGCCTGAGATTAGAGATGTGGGACTCCAGGCAGCTCCTCAGAAATGCTGTTTATTGCACAGAAGAGGTTCCAGCAATCTTGGGTGCAGAGCCAGGCCTCAGAGCTGCCAGCTCCAGCCTAAAGGTGTGCCTGAAACCCCTTCTGTTCTGGATACAATGCATTATATCATTTTCTTTGCTGGGCATCTTAATACATAACAACTAATCAGCATCACACACAATACCTTTTCCATTACCTGTAGCCTATCATAGCTGCTAATATTACCATATTATGTATTACCATATGTTAATATTACCATATTAGCTAACCAATTACATGAGTTAGTTATATTTTAAACTTAAAACTTGTTTTTCTGTTTTTCTGCAGTGGAAAAACTCTTCTTACTTGGTAAAAACATGTTTTCTGTTTGCCTATGCTTTTTCTGAGATTTATATTTACTTGGTAGAACATGTT
This sequence comes from Certhia americana, assembly GCA_018697195.1. NCBI lineage: Eukaryota > Metazoa > Chordata > Aves > Passeriformes > Certhiidae > Certhia > Certhia americana. Next base: position 20,682,950 of record CM031865.1, read on the forward strand.
TTTGTTTGTAGTCAACTTATCCTTTGCTCTTAGCCATAGAAAATTTCTTTCCAACTCATCTCAACCCTCGTCCAGTAACAACCACCTCAGCAATCTTTACTTTCAGACTTTTGTTCTTTTATATCAAAACTTGTTTTCATTTCTAGAGAACCTTCTGCTAAGCATTCAGATTTGTAAGACTTTTCTGTGAACCTTTCATCTTCCTCAACACTGTGTGAAGAGATGGAGGGCCTGAGGCAGCTCTTCCAACATCATTCCAGGCTGAGGCCAGCAGGAGCAGTGCCATGGAAGGGGACAGCCCCCCACAGGCTCCCCAGGGCAGGATGGGGGGTCCCAGCTGGCTGCTCCACCTGCCCAGGTGCAGCTGAGAGCCCGGAGGGGGCTCCTTCCTGTGCTGCTGGGGCACACAGCTGCTTTGGGGAGGGAGGGGGAGGCTCTCCAAGGCTGGGCTCCTGTCAGACACAGCTCCTTCCTCTTCCCAGAGCAGGGAATGCAGGCAGAGAGGTGCTGGGGTCAGCCTGAGGACCCTGGGGGACAATGACATGGAGAGTCAGGGTGCAGAGGAGGCACAGGTGAGCAGGGCAGTGCCCATGTGCTCCAGGACATGCCTGTGGATAGAGATGGATCCACATCCAGGCAACCCTGGGAGCATCTGCTTTGTGGTGTCTGCTCTCAGCTCAGGACACCCATCCAACCTGGCTTTGGACACTTCCAGGGATCCAGGGGCAGCCACAGCTTCTCTGGGTAACTGTGCCAGGGCCTGCCCACCCTCACAGGGAGGAATTCCTTCCCAATATCAATATCCTATCTAAATCTACTCTCTGAGCATGATGAGTGTGCCCATAGCCACAAGAAACCCACAAGCTTAGGCAGGGCTTGGAGCACTCTGGGGTAGTGGGAGGTGTCCATGGCAGGGGTGGGACTGGATGAGCTTTAAGGTCCTCTGCAATCCAAACCAGTCTGGGATTCCATGATTAAATTATCGAGGAACATAACACCAGAAATTGTTGAAGTTGTGTCCTATCATGGCCAGTGAGAAGACCCAAAATTGTCACCAGCAGACTTTGTACCTGGTGGCACATCTTCTGTTCTGGGAGACATCCCAATAATGAATAAAATTCCAGAGAGTTTCCCTGGCTGGTGAGGGGAAGAGGTGGCTGCAAACTCATTTTATCACCTTCCCATCTTCTCATTCTTTTTTTGCCTCAGCTCCCATCTTGGGCAGCAGGCCAAGGCCACGAAGACCCAGAAAAAGAAGACAAGTGAAATAATAATAATAACAATAACAATAATAATAATAATAATAATAATAATAATAATGAAAAAAAAGAAAAAAAAGAAAAGAGTCCTTGGCTCATTAAGAGCATTTAAGCAGATGTTAAACTCTAAGAAGCCTTAAAATATTTGCTGAGATTAGACTGATTTCAAGCCCCATTTCAATCCCATCCTGTAATGTTTTACTCTATTTGGCACTCATTGAACATAAAGTATCACATGAATATCGTCAGCAGGAGTCACCCACAGGGGTGTCATCCATCAGAGCAAGGCTTTAAATTCCAGTTGAGAGTATCTTTTCCTTGTCACCAGATCTGAGTGACACTGGGGTGTGACAGGATGGCATCTGATGGCCAGGGCATTGTGTTGTGGGAAGGAAAAGCACTGAGCCAGCCCCTCTCAGGGGCACAGCTCTTGGGGAATCTCTGTGCTCAATTTGCTCTTCTCTGCTCTAGTTTTGAATGCATTTCATAATAATATTCTGCAGAGAGAAGAAAAATTGCCAAAAATTACCAAAAAATGATCTGTGATGCCCAGTCTGTTTCTTTGCAGATCCAACTGCTCTCAGCAAACAAAGCTGAAGGTAATGATGGCATTTTGAAGTGAATCAATTTGGATGTAGATATGTTTTTCATCAGTTCCAGCCCTTCAGAGCACAACCTCTTCTCTGTCTCCCTCTCTAACTGCTGGCTGTGTTTCCCCTCACACGAGCCATGGACTGGACACTTCCAGTCTTTCTCCTGTCAGCACAGCTCACAAACCAAAATTGTCCCTTGGCATCACAGCCAGATCCCAAAGCAATGAGATTTTCATTAGTTTTCCACCAAGTTTCACAGCAAAGGGGTGACCTTTCCTCCTTCAAACTATGCCAATGGTTATCTGCATACAAACAAGGACCTCGGGCCTGCTGTGGACCCTTTGTTGCAGTGCAGGGGAAGGAAATGGGGGAATTTCTGCTCCCTAAAGCAGGCAGAATATAAAACCCATCCCAAACCAGAGCTGGATGTTGGCAAATACCCAAGTAGGGGCATTGTGACCCCTTTGACATCCTCCAGCCAGTGGCCTTGAGGTCAGAGGTTGTTCTCCAAGGACTGGTGCCACCCGCAAAGGGACAGTTGTGTCCCTGCTTTCCAAACAGGAAAAGAAGGTGTTGACCAGGACTTACTTCCATGCTGGGGACTCAGCTCCTTTTTGACCTTTTCTCTCTGCAGGGCTCCAGGAGGTGACCAAAGTGGTGCTGATAAAGTTCCATCAGGTGGTGCCCCAGCTGGGACCATCCCTGCCCTGAGAGCACCAGCATGAAGCTGGCACTGGGCTCGGGGAGTTTTGTGGATGGGGATGGGATGGGGCAGAGCTCCTGGGGCCACAGGGGGGATGAATTCCCTGGACCCCTTGCCTGGGCAGCTCCATGACCAGCACTTCCCCAGCAAAGCTGCCCCAGGTGTCTGCTGCGTGCTGGCTGGGATTTTGGGAAAGCTCTGGGCAGGGATTAATTAAATAAGGGGAGGAAGTTGCTCCTTCATAGAGGGATGTAGGTTGTGAAAGCAAGGAGTTCCTTGCTCTGGCACTGCTGGGACCCATCAAGGGACAGAAGGGTCCCCCAGCCCCTGCCCAGTCCTCACTGCCCTGGTACCAGCACCCACCTTGGGGAGGAGTCCCCCCTGACAGGGAAGATGCTGAAAGCCCTGCAGAGAAACACAAACCTCTACGAGCAGTGTCCCCCCATCCTGGACATGTGCTGGAAGAAAAGCTGGAGAGCCTGTGGATCAACATGGTACATCTGTCCTTCCAGCCCTGAGCTGCTCCAGGGACATAACTGCTCCAAAGTGGATTTTTTTTTTTTTTTTTTAATGGGGGAGAGCAGAATACAGCAGTACAGACCCACCCATCTGGGAAAATCCCCCTCTGAAAGGCAGATGGGATGGTGAAGGCAGAACCACAGGGTCACACAGGGAACAAATTTCTCTTCTGCCACTTCTGCGGCTGCTTCTTAGGATCTCTCCAGCAAATCTGCCCCTCCAGCAAATCTGCCCCTCCAGCAGTATTTCCTGCGCTAAATTACCCAGGGCTCCTTCTCCCTGCGGGAAGGAGGGCGTGTGAGGGCGCGGCAGCCCCTGACACGGGGATTTCAAGGGGACTTTCGTCTCTCCATGGCAAGCATGTTAACCAGCTCTCCCTGCCAGCATTCCCGAGCTGCCGGCGATACAACACCACCACCTAGCCCCGAGCAGAGCCGGTGCAGGGGCACGGGCAGGGCGGGATGCTTCAGCGGAGCAGGGCAGCGCTCCTGCTGCGGCTGCCGAAAGCACAAATTTAAAAAGCAGCGGCTCAGAGACTCTTTCCCTGGATGCTTCTTTGGAGGAGCATTCCTAGGTTTGTTTCACTCCACGGCATGTCCTTCTTTACCTGGCGCGTTATTTGGGAATGCTGGAAGTGGGGGGTGGGAGGCAGCAGAGGTGCCCAAAGCCAGACCCACACCCCTCCTCCACTTCTCATGTTTTGCATCCCCAAGATATTCCCGGTCACAAAACCCCCTCTGAGCTGTAGATACAAGAGAAAATGCTGAAAATTCCCAAAACTGACCCCTCAGGAGTCCTCCCCTAAAGCAAGCATGGGCTGTGTGTTGGGACATGTACAGATGGGAAGTGATGACTGTCAGGGCTCTTCCCTGGGATTTGGACAGGGCTTGGAGCTCAAAGGATCCGAGAGACGGGTGGTGCTGCTGAGAGTTTGTGCCCTGACCTGGGGGATAGCAATGCCAGGCTCCTCTGCCTCAGGTTGGGAAGAGAATGTTCGTCCATTCACCTTATTTTTGGGAGGGGAAAAAATCATTATTCATGCAATTGGGAGCAAAACAGTAACTGCCAGAGAATCAACTTGGGAAAAAGGTCTCTGGAAAAAAATCTAGAGATAATTGGCATGATGTAATGGTGAAAGAATGGAATTACTGAAAGAGGATTTTAAACAACCTCAGTTTATGGGGAGAACTGATGTAATTACAGTGGAGGCAGTGTCAGAATTAAGTTGCTTCTTACAAATAAAAAAAAAAAAAAATTACGAAGATTTTACCCAAGGAAGGCCTGGCACAAATACTGGATTTTTCCTTGTTGTAATAGAAATGAAATTCCAGGCCTTCATCTGGAAAACTCAAAAATAAAAATGAGGATTTAGGGACAATTTTCAAGCCATGGAAGCAGAGGAATGTTCTCCTGTGTGGTGCCCTGATGCAACGATGGTGTTTGTCCCTCTTGGCTTTAATCTTTGGAATCGCTTTTCAGGATCTCTCCAGCAGAGCCCTCTCTCCAAACCTGGCAGGAGTGACCTGGAGCCCTTCCCTGCGGATCGGTGGTGCCGGGGAGGGGACACATGGCGGGGACAGGGAAGTGACAGCGCTCTGCCAGCAGCCACTGGATGGTGCCACAGGACCAGGAACGAGCAGCAGCCACTCTGCAGCCCCCCCAGGGCCGCTCCTGGGCTCTGCTTTTGGGAAGACCCCGATGCTGGCGTTCTCCCAAGGCTTGGGACCTGCCTGGCCGGTCACCGAGGAGGATAAATGACTTTTCCTAGATGTGGTTTCTCCTCTTCCTTCATCACACACGTGAGCAATAGTAGGGGCTGAGAGTGCCAGCGGCTCTGGAGCCTCAGCAGCTCTCCCTGGACATCCTTAGGGCACAGGAATGACCCCTTCCCATGGGATGTGCCATTCCACAGGCTGGGGGCAGCTCTACACACTCGTGTGTGGCGTCTTGATTCTTCAGCAGCTATTATTCTCCTCTTTTTCCTCTTCCTCCTCTTTCCTCACTCTCCTCTCTGCCAAAGCTCCAGAAGGTGATGGAAAAAGCCTCATTTTCAGCTGCAGGAGGAGCCTGGCCTTAATTCACTTGGATGAAGAGCCCACAGCTGCTGTATCCTCCCTCCTTTCCTTCTATAATCACTGGGAAATCCAACCCCAAAGGATGACTTTTTGCACTGTGGACATCACCACGTCAGCTTGACCCCTTCTAGAGCTCATATGTGTAAATCAAATTAATTTTCCTAATTCTGTCTGTATTTTGGACATTTCTAGCAGTGCATTTATGATCTTGGTCTCTGCAAAGTACAAAATTTGGGAAGAAAACTTGCACTCAATTCCTCTTCTCTTTTCCAACACACTGCACTTCTGGTTCAGACTCTTACCCAGACTCTTATCCAGACTCTGATTCACATTCTTACTCTATTTCTCACATTTCCAGGTGGGTTTTTATATTGGGAAGCAGGACACAGCCAAGTGGGGCTGAGCAGAACAAGGGGAACAAACTTAATTCCTCTGATGAATTAAAATTCTGGCACAACTGTTCACAAATAAGCAGAAAAACCCTTTTTACCTGTAAAAAGTTACTGGTGGCAGTGAGAATTTATTCCACAAAGCGGGAGACAGGAAACCTGGGCTGGGCACTGGTGCTGTCACCATCCAAAAGTAATGGGAAAACAAATTCCTGCCCCAAAGAGCAAACAGGCAGGAAAAGAGCAGAAAGCAGGAGCTGTTCTGCCTTGACGACGTGGCACACCTGGTGCCAAGGCAGGTGCCTGTTCGTTCAGAGGCCAACAAGTGCAAGAATCTCTTTTCTGTTGGTTTTCCCAGCAGTTTTCCTGCCTGAGGTGCTTTTGATGAGCTTCAAACACCAAGCCCAAGCAGTGGTGGAAAACAGGGATAAACTTCTCCTAAGTTTGGGAAAGTCCAGAAACAGCTGAGAGCCTTGTGCCAAGAGAAAGGTGACACTCGTGCCCTGACCAGTGAGATGTGCAAAAAGAGGTTTTGTTCCACACTGGGCATCTTGAGGCTGTGTGTTCCATGGGAAGTTGGGATCAAATCCCTGCTGTTGCTGTGCCCTGCAGGCCAGGTGCGGGGTGGTGGCTCAGGCTCGGTCCACAGGCTGGAAAACACATCCCAGTCCTTGCTGCTCAACCCCCAGAGGCTTGGCCTCAAAGTCAGAATGGTTTGGGTTGGAAGGGACTTTAAAGCCCATCCTGTTCCACCCCCAGGGCTAGACCAGGTTGCTCAGAGCCCTCTCCAACCTGGCTTAAAATATCTCCCAAAGTTTTGTTAAGTGATGGCTGATGCAATCCTTGCATCCTGCTGGGATTTGGAGGAGCGGGGCCTCTCCCACACCCCTGGTTTTCCCTGGGCACGGTTTTCTCTCAGTCCTCAGCCCTCTGCCCTACGTGTGTAACTCCATCCCCTCTAAACCACTCTTTTATTTGCCTCCTCCTAATTTTTTTCACTTTTTAGCTCAGCACAGAGGGTTTTTCACAGTTTCCACCAACTGCTGACACCTCATTTCTCCTGCCAGAAGTGACTTTTTTGGCTTTATTCTCTCTGGGAACACTAAAACAAGCCCAGAGCCAACAAGATAATTACCTGGCCAGTTTAATGAAGGAGAAATCACACAAATCAGTGGGCTTGTGGGTTTTGTTTTTCCCAATGACTTTTTCTTCATGGGCTCCTGTTACTGGTAATACTTATATAAATCATGAATATACAAGGGAATATCAGTAGATATTCAACCCACAGCACTAACAAGCTCTGAATGCAGCACAGCTCTCCCAAAGCTGAAAAAAAAATAATGAAGGAAAATAAAAATCCTATCAAATTTATTCAGCTGGAATATCTCACCCAGAGAGCTATTCTCCCATAATATTTGGGGCAAGCACAGTGCCATAAATCTTAGTGCCATTAATCCATAGACTCATTCATCTCTGTTCAACTCCATAAAAGCAATAACCTTGTCACTATAGGGAGGAAGATTGGACTTTTAATTGCATATAGATTTCAGGAGAGTTCTTATCTCCTAGTCCAATTTGTAGCTCCAGTTTCTCCCTTGGTCAAACTCCATGCAAATCCAGCGGGCTCTCACTCACTCCAGATGTTGCAGGGACTTGGAGAGGATCTGTTCAGAGCTGTCAGATAATGCACCCAGCCTTTGCAGGCTCGGCTTTATTAGACAAGCCCAGATTTAATTAGCTCCTCTGAACGGGAAATGCATTTTTCAGAGGATGACCAAATTTATGGAAACAAAACCCCAACAACTGTTCATGAGCTCCGTGACTCATCTCCCTTGGTTCTACGAGTGCTACCAAATCCATCCCTCACAGTTTACAGGTAATAAAGGCAAAATAAAAGGTGAGAGAGAGTTCTTTTCCCTCCCTCACCAGCAGCTGGAAACACTGGATTTACTCCCAGGGCCATGCGTTCTGCAGTCTCTGGGATCTGGTTTTTTCCAGGTTTACTCAGCCAAGCAACTCCAGAGGCCCAAACCTCCTGGCTGCTGTGCAATTTGTCAAACAAGCAAGCCCAGTTCAGCCCAGCAAATATGGAACTGCTCCTCCCAGCCCACAGCCAGGCAGGATGGATTTGGTCCAGCGCTCTGTGCTCCACACGTGCTGCTCCTTCCAGCAGTTCCAGCCCCATGTGATGGATCTCATAGCCCAAATTCACATCCCTGAGGGTGAAGTGTCTTCCTGCATTGCAGGGCCTGAGGAACAGAGGTTGTGTTTGGGGTGGGTGGCCCCAGGATGGCCCCCAGGCAGCTCCTGGGCAAGAGCCCCCCTCCCCTTTGCACTGGATGTGGCTCAGGGCTTTGTGTGCTTCACATAACAGCACTAGGACATGATGAGCTGTCACCAAGACACTGGGTCCTCCTCAGGGGGTTTCTGTATCTCTAAGTCCAAAAAACACTTGGGGTATCACAGTTATATTTTTTAGCCTGCTGGGCTGCAGAGGAAAGCTTGGAAAAGGGAACTTTGGGCTCAGTAAAGATCCAGAGATTTCCCAAGCAGATAATTTTGGATTCAGGGTGTAGAGGGGACGTCAGCTCAGATGAAAAGGGGATACTTGGGTCTGTGTCCAAGACAAGGAATCACAGAATCATGGAAAGGTTTGGGTTGGATGGGACCTTAAAACCCATCCAGTCCCACCCTTGCCATGGGCAGGGACACCTTCCACTATCCCAGGTTGCTCCAAGCCTCATCCAACCTGGCCTTGGACACTTCCAGGGATCCAGGGGCAGCCACAGCTGCTCTGGGCAACCTGTGCCAGGGCCTGCCCACCCTCACAGCCCAGAATTTCTTCTGCGTATCCAACCTAAATCTCCCCTCTTTCAGTTTGAAGTAGTTCCCCCTTGTCCTGTCGCTCCAGACCATTGCAAATAAACATCTTTCCATGTTTCCTGTTGGCTCCTTCAGGCACTGCAAGGCCACACTGAGGCCATCCCAAAGCTTCTCTTCTCCAGGCTGAACAATCCCAGCTCTCCCAGCCTTCCCTCCCAGCAGAGCTGCTCCATCCCTCTGCTCATCCTGGTACCTCCTCTGGGCTCTCTCCAGAGGCTCCAAACCCCGAGTTCTGTCTGCAGCAGGAGCAGCAGTTCCATGGCTGTAGCTGTGGATTCTCCCAGTGCTGTCATTCCCTGCAATGATGTTCACCACCCTCCATGGTGCTGAGCACGAGATAAGGTCCCTCAGTGCCACAAACACAGGAGCAGCTGTGACACCAAGTGTAGTTATAACCAGACTCATAAATAAATGATTCTCTGCTCCAGAATGTTGGTTTGTTTTTTTTTTTTTTCCAGTGGAGTTCACTGCATTAAAATATTTTATCCTGCGAGTTTTCGGCCGAGGCAAGGAAATGAAAACTGATGCTGGAAGATTAGGAGCCCAGCGAGGGCCGGAATTCCCGGATACAGCTCTCTCTCAGCTCCCCACAAGGCTCCTGCCCCTAATCTTGTCATCTACACGCCTGCAGACATCAAAGTGTGACCGAGAGATAGCTGGCTCGGGGACTTTGTCACAGCATTTGTGTAGCAGAGAAATAAAATGTAACTTTCAAAGCTGTTTCCTCGGGAATTTTTTTTTAGTTCTAACTCAGTTGTAAACCTGCATTTTAAATTTTTCTGGGTGTTCTCCTGCCTTTCACATTCTCCTGTGTACCTTTCCCTCAGCACCACTTATGTGCTTCCTATCTAAATTAAACATTCCTGGGCTTCTGAGCCCCTTTGCAGTGGAGGCTGAGAACATACCCACAATTTTTTTGCACTCCTAAGAACAATAAAGTGTTTGGAAGTGTTTGATCTCTACCCCGAAACTTGCTGCTCTCTACTCCTCAGCAAGCCCAGGGTCCCACCCAGGATCTCTGACTTCATCACACCACTGATTTGGGGTCCCCCAATAATTATTAATCTGATTTTCTGACATTTTCTCTCATCGTGTGATTCATTATATCTTACTAAAGATATAAATCATCCAAATCTTTTCTTTTTTCCCCTCAACCACCAATCTGTGTTCACACTCCTCCCAAAAACATGTAGAACATGAGCTGGGGGCTTTGGCTGAGCAGGAAGGTTGGAGCTGATGATTTTGACAAGAAGAGAACAACTGGACACTGTGATTCTGGTCTTAAAGACTGTATCTTTTTTTTATATTCATGTAAAAAAAAAAGAAAACAACCAACAAAACAAACAAGCAAAAAAAATCCAGCAGGCAAAAAAAAAGGCAGAAAATCTAAGTTTGTACTGAGAGATACAAACCATGGAAAAGAGTAGCGATGTTTTTAGAATAGAACAGGATCTACCTCTGCAAAATAAATTCCTCTCCTTTAAAAACAAGTCCTTAAAACAAGTCCTTTGCCTGAACAAAAACGAGGGTCAGTACTGACATCCTGCAGGGATTTATCCCAGGTGGCCAACATCCATCCTGAGCTGCTGTTGGCTGGAAGATCTTTCCTCCCCTCTGCATGGTGGTTGCTTCCTCCAACCACCTGCCAGCTGTTCCCTCCTCCTATTGTTGACCTTCCTCGGGATCTCCTGGACCTGTGCTGGGGATTTGCCTCCATGTGGTGGTGGAGTGCTGAGGATTATGGAAACAGATTTCTGGAGCAGGGATGGACGTGGGAAGGAGTGGGACACAGTTTGTGCTCACTGGGAGCACAGCTTACCCCCTCTAATCCTAGGAGCCACCAGAGAGGCCAGCTCAGCTGGTGGTAACCTGTCCTTCCAAAGGTCCAACTCTGCACAAATGGTCAGCTGTAGATTCTGATCCCTCCAAGACACCAAACACTCAGGGAACATCAGCAGTTCACCAAAACAATTTTGTCTGAATTGAATTCCTTCAAAGAATTTGTAATCCTGGGGAGTGGTGCTCAAGCCCACTGCAGATGCCATTAAAATGGTTGTTTTGGAGGGTCTAGATCTCTTTTTTTTTCTCTAACTTATGCCTTTTTTCTACTCATAGGAATTTTTTAGAGCTTTTTTTAGTATGTGCTCTGGAGCCAAGTGGGAGGACCTGCTAAGAGCTCTCAGCTCTCTCTTCCCACAAAAGTTCTGACTTGTCTGCCTCCTCCCTCTTCAGATAAACTCCCTCTCTGATGGATTGGCTGGAGGAGGCAACATTCCACTATGGGGTTAATCTTCCCATCACTGGGGGGAGAATTACCACGGGGAAGTCCTGATGTCAGTGTGGAGTTACACATCTAATGCTCCCTGGGATTCCTGCTCCAAAAGTAACTCTAATTAATTCCAAATGAGAAATTCTCCTGGCTCCATTAAAGATGACATCTGCGGGAACACCGGTGGTACACAGAGGTTGGGAGCTATTAGTGCAGGAATAACAAAGGATTATGCACATTCCCTGGAGAGAGCCAAAGAAATAAATACACTTTGCTATCACAGGCTCCAGCAAATGTCTCAGTAACAGAAATCAGATTAAATATCAGAGCAGATCAGCATTGGAGTACAGCCAGCAAAGCAAAGGTGGGATTGGGTAGAGAAGTCACCAGGGAGGAAAATGCCCTGACCCCTGGCTCTGTTTGCTTTGGGCACAGCCAAGGGGGCACAACTGATTTTACATCAAATACACAGCAATTAGCAAAGGGGAATTCTCACTATTTGAGCAATTAAGAAAGGGCACAAGGTACTGCTCCTGGATATACAGAAAATTGGAGCAAAATGTTCTACTCTGAGAGCACCACAAGGCATTACTTTGGTCACAGACCTCCTGGTGCTGTTAATACTAATGGGCAGTCAAGTAAAACTGATGTTCACAACAAAGATGCAACCTCAGAGTAGAGAAAACCTGCTAGAAAACACAATCCTATTTGCAGACTGCTTGGGTTGCTGCACTTTTTGCTTGTGAAGTTAAAAACATCTGATAGCACAACTCGAGGCCAGAAGCTCTGCTAGACATAGTCGTATTTTGACGGGTATGAGCGTCTCCCATCCTCATTTCGAGGAGCTTCTTCATATCCCATGCCTTTCCTGGCCTTTGGGTCAGCTTCATACCCCGAGCCAGCCTTGTAGGGACCTGTCCTGTAGGTGATGTTCCGGCCTGAGGCGTTGTAGGACACGGCTTTGTAGCTGGAAGAGACACAGGAGGAGCATCATCATCTGGAGGGGCTGTGACTTCCCAGCATTGCTCATGGTGGGTTTGAGGGAATTTTGTCCTACTTCATCACGTGGAGGCACTCAGAGAACTCAGCCCCCCATCCATGGAAAGCTGCAAGCCCCTTTCAGGCTCTTCTAGAAGCTTAGACTTTTTTCCCCTCGAAAAAATCATTTGTGAAGTGATGGACCCACGTGCAATAACTGTGTTGGAGTACACATTCTGTGTGATGCTACACATTCCTGGTGATGTTACACCCTCCCTGGAAGTGTTCCAGGCCAGGCTGGACAAGGCTTGAAGCTACCTGGTCTATGGAAAGTGTCTCTGCCCATGACATGGGTGGAATGGGGTGGGCTTGAGGACCCTCCCAACCCAAACTACTCTGGAATTCTACAATTCCATGTAAATCATGACTCAGCTGATGCAATCCAGCCCTGCCGATGGTCTGCTGTGCAATCTGCAATTCATGGGCCTGAATCCACCAGCACAGTGCAAATGTCACATTTTGAGGTTAGTGCTCATGTCCTCTCTGTTCTGTGTGAGTCATAGGATCAGGGAGGGAAAATGCTCACTTTGGACCCCGGAGGGAGTCACTAATTACAGGCTTCAGGTAGTGCTGAATTAATGGCTGGACTCTGATCTTAAAGGTCTTTTGCAACCTAAAGGACTCTGTGTTTCCACCATCATGAGGACTATCATGACAGGGCTGTGGGACATCTGGACACCCCATGTTTACTGCAATCCTTTCCCATGTCCACCCAGCTCAGCTTACCGGGAATCTTCTGGGATGAGCCCTTTGCAAGCAAGACACATCATGATGCCTCCCACGAGGGCCAGGCCCCCTGCCACCCATCCGACAAAGAGGGCTGAGCCAAAGGTGTACCTGCAAAACAGGCGTGGCTGGTCAGGGTGTGACAAGTCCTGTCTGCTGATGCTGAGACACACTGAGCATTGCCATCCTCCCTCTGGCCCTGCAGCTGTACCCAGAAGTCCCCAGAAGTCCCCAGAAGTCCCACCTGCAGTCTGAACCCCAATGGCCTTCCTATGTCACTCTTGAGCTGCAAGGACAGAGACATCCCAGACCATTTGCTTGTCTCCAACCCAGACAAGAGGCTCTGTCTTCTAATGATGCCTTAAGTTCTAGCTTTCATATTTTCCAGATTCTGTACTAGTGTGTAGCTCTGAACTTCATATAAATTGTTGGCAAGCTCTCCTCACAGCTCAGTCAGACAAAACAATCCTTTTCCAGCCCCGAATCAAGAATCAAGGACACCGCTGCAGCTTCAGGCCCAAAAAGTGCAAACAGCAGAGAACTGAGGGGAGCAATCTGGGAGGTTGGGACTGCAGAACCTGGAGCTCTAAATGGACAATTAATATCAATATATAAATGGACCAAAACCTACAGAAGTGTGAAAACTCGTGGCCTGGGGTCCATCTTGGGTGGAGCCACAGCCGGGCTCTTGCACTGCCCAAAGTGTGTCCTTTGAAGGCCTTTTAATAAATCCCTGCTTTATTCCTTTAGCACTGTCTAGCCTCTTTTCCAGGGAGCCCCTTAAGTCATCACTAAAAATGATCTTCCAAGTCCTGCAACCATCCCAACATATTGCCAGAGTTTGCCAATTCTTCAGCAGCAGCCCTGAGGGAGATTTCCACAGTGGAGCATGCAGAGCCAGCTGAGCACCCACCTGTTCTGGACGTTCTGCATTCCCTGGTACATGTTGGTGGTGGACATCCAGAAGTTTGTGACCAGCATGTTGGCAAACACGGACACTCCAGTGATGGCACACAGACCTGAGATGGGACAGAAGGACAGACTGGCAGCCACAAAGTGCCAGAAGTCACCTGGGGCCTCAGGGAAGCATCTCAAACCTCTGGAAAGGTGGGTGAGACACTGCTCTGTGGCCTTCAGCACAAAGGGGGACCCACAATGTGTTACACTTTTCTTCCAGGCTTTCCTTGTATTTACAATCCAAGATCAGGAATACAAAGTCACACAAGAGAATCCCAAGTCAGACCAGCAGAAATCTTTGTCCTGGTGTGTTTTGTCACACAAATGTGTTTAACAAACAGATCATTGCACAAAATACCCAGTAGTTCATGTTAAACATTTGCTTTACAGTGAAAAGCATCGACCAAAAATTCCCTGGCAGAATTTTTTTAAGTGGGAAAACACACTCTCTGTCATGTGAAAGAGGAGATGTCTTTGGCTCACAGCCTGTTTATCACCAGAGGTGGAAGACCATCCCCAGGAGGTGGGAACTTCTTTCATTCATCCAAACAGGGGATGTCTGGAATGGCCATCCCTGACAATCCTGGCAGCAATGCCAGCCTATGGTTTTCCTCAGCAGAGGAATTCACAGAACAGTTGAACATGGAATCACAGACTGGTTTGGGTTGGAAGGGAACTTAAAGATCAAGGATAGATAGGAGCTAGGGTGTCCAGAAGAGCTGAAGTCCAGAACTTCTGACAAAAATCCCTCACACAACAGTTTTGTTTTGTTCTTCCTTCCCCAGTGTCCAAGGCCAGGTTGGATGGGGCTTGGAGCCCTGGTCCAGTGGAACTTGTCCCTGCCCATGGCAGGGGTGGAACTGGATGATTTTTAAGGCACTTCCTACCCAACCCATTCCCTAAATGATTCTAAAATGACAGATGTAAAATAAAAAATTAAAGCTGTGTGGCAGAAGTTGATTCCTTCTTTCCAGCTTATGATTTTTGAAGTTGTTTTGAATGTCTCATACCCCAACAAAATTAAGTGTTGGGATTTGAGGGATTTTAAATAGGGACATTCTCCTTCCCTTTGTTAGGATATAGATTTCATTTAATCCTTATCTCAAAAATAATGTAGGAAAACCTGTAAGTGATGTATTAAGCATTTGTAGTTTTGAGGAAGCAGGGCATTCCTGCAGCCTTGTAGGCTGGTATTTAAAACCTACAAACCAGGCTATAGCAACCTCGGGAGTCTTCCTAAAATTATTGTGCATAAAGTCTGAAACTGGAAAAAATATTCTATGTAAATAAAGGCTATAATAATATCTGGCAACAACATATATAAAACAAATCAAGAGATATACTTCCTTTTCCATCTGTGTGATGTTTTTTCAGCCTTCCATGTTTTATCCATACAAACTTCTTGTTTCCAGAGATTTTTTTTGTTCCCTAATCAGAGGTAAAAAACACTTGACCCTCCAAAATCTGGCTGGAGGACAGTGCCAGTAACTTCAGAAATGCACCAAGACTTGCCCAGTCCTCAATTCCAGGGAAATGCAAATCCTTCTACGTGGAAGACACGACAATTCCCACTTACCAGCAACGATAAACATGATGCCAGAGGTCAGGGTCATGTTGGCTTTGGCCGTGTCCTCCATGCTCCCAATCCGGATGCATTTCAGAGCAAAAATGCACACGAGGAGGCCAAGGATTCCCAGGACAATCCCCACGATCATGAGGGCCCTCACAGCCTGGAACATCGCTGCAAAACAAACAGCAAGGGCCTTGTTGAGCAGCTGAAACAGGATTTGTCAAAGTCTGGGGGGGATTTTCAAAGATTGCCTCTGTCTGAAAATAGAAATATTAAAGAAGAAAACCTTGGGAAATGGGCACTGGTTCTACTCTGTATTAGCTGGGGCACCTCTGGTAGTGTGGCTGTTTGACTTAACTTCCCAAAGAGTTTGATGGGTTAGGCAGCATATTTTAAGATTTTAAGAAATGTTAACATTTTAAGAAATGTTCAATAGCAGCAGTCATGAAATTCATGGAGAAGAGCTAGTGAGGAGCTGGGACAAGCATGGATTGTTCCATAATCACAGTGCTTGAGAGAGGACTTTGTCTTTCCTCCTTTGTCTTTCCTCCCCAGTCAGCAATGGAAGCAGACAGCTCCACCCACCCATCCAGGATATTTCCAACAATGGCATGACTCAAAACACAGTTCTGTGTATTCCTGCTTCCCTCTAAAGCACATGGGAAAGAGGAAAAACACCTTGACAAACATTACACAGAGAGCAGAAGAGGGCATCAAGCACCTCCCTCACCATATCCTTCCCAGGGTTATTTGGATAAATCTGTCCTGGATAAATCTGTCCATGCTCATGAGTAAAACATCCAAATACCCCCATCTTGAATTTTTTCAGCAGCCTGCCATGAGCTGGGAATGCTTGTGGGTCATGCCCATGGAAGCTGAAGCCTGAAGGAGGCAGAAACCTTTCAGACTCTTCTTGGGTGGAGTAGAAAAGGAAAACAAAAAGTAAAGGCAAACTTGCACCTTTAAAACTGGAGAAGTGGTGGGGAAAGAGTACTTGAATACCAAGGTGATTCTCTAATAAGGTGGCACATATCCCACCTTTTTCCAGACACTTCCCCTCCCCGAGTTCCTGGCAGAGAAAGGACGGTGGCAGAGCTCTGGAGGGGTGCTGTTTCATCTGGAGGGAGAGGTTTCAAGGGCTGTTGGGATTTGGCTGGGACACTTTGCAGCCTCTCCTTGCCCTGCCACGTGCTCCCACAGCCCTAAATCTGGCCTTGGTGCTCCCCAAGCATGATTGCTCCTCCTCAGGGAAGAGAAAGTGGGCTCATGATGGAGTGAAACATGTGGAAAACACATTCCACAGCCCCAGGGACCAATCTGCCCTCTCTGTCACCCCTTTGCTGGGTGACTGTGGCATTCCATTTAGCTGGGATTAAAAACAAAAAAACAGGCCCAAATTCTTTGCACCAAGGAGTGGGCCTAGGATCCTGAGGAACAGGGGGCTGAAACCTTGGACTTACAAGGTTAAGCCCCTGCCCTATAGCTACAATTGGACACTTATCCAGGTGTAAATTGGACACCTATCCCAGGTAAAACCTATATCCAGCAAAGTTAGCCATGCCCCTGGTCTATGGATGCTGCAGCTCCCAGACCATGTGCTCTCCAGAAGAAGCTCTAGCACATGGTCACTGAATCGGATTAAAGAACATCTCTGGGCCTCATCCTTCGTACCCATCCCATTTTTTTACAGCCACACTTTCCCAGGCTTGATATAGCAGGAGGAAACCTCCCTCTGGACTGCAGCAAGTGACCACGGTGCCCAAGGGTGCAGGGGAGCACAGAACCCTTGCACAGGCTGGGAGAAGAGTTTGTAAACCCTTCCCAGGAGGGTGCTGGGTGCCTGGATGGCTCTGCTAGCCCGTGGGGTGTCAGGAAGTGGAGCAGCACCGCTCTGGCACTGTGGTGCACACGGAAGCAGGCGGGCTGCCATTCCACAGACCGGGAATACACCACCTTCTCCCATCGGGCAGTCCCACCGCCTCAGCTCTTATGACTCAATTTGTCCTTATCAGCTGATAACGAGTGCTAACGAGCCCGGGGTTTTCAATCTCCCATTCATCAGCCCCCAGGTAGGAGCTCATTAGTTATGATCCATCAGAGAACTGCGGATACGCCTTATCAGCCCTCAGAGGTTGTTCCGCAGCACCTGATGGGAAGCAGAAAGAGGAGAGAATTTCAATCTTCTTTTGTCTTTGCAACCACCCAAGTTTCTTTGAAAATGCTTTCGTTTCAGGGCAGGAAGGAGAGGCTGATAATCCAAGACTATGGATCATGTTGGAAGCTCCTTGTCCCCAAGAGAGTGCTTTATTCCTGGGTGTTTCCTTGCAGGTTGCTGGGTGTCACCACTGTGGTGTTTTCAACCACTCAAAGAGTGACCCCAAACAAAGATCCCACCACAGAGAGTTAGTTGCTTCTCAGGAGAGGTGTTCCCAGTGCCTTGGGTGCCCATGGAAGGACACAACAGGCAGGGCCAAGCCAAGCAGCCAAGGATACTCCACTTTTGCTGGAGCTCTGTTGTGACTCTCCACTGAAAGGAGCTGTTGGAAAGGAGGGGAGAGGAGCGCAGCAGAGCATGCCAGGAAAAATCCCAGATAACCATCAGCAGCCACTCCTGCCTCCATGAGACTGAGCTGTGCACCATCTCCACTGAGAGATGGAAAGGAGAAGGAAGTTCTCCCAGGACTGCTGTGGCACAAAGACCTCTCCACTTGGCTCATGGGACTTGAAGTGGGAGCTGTTTCGAAAGGCAGCAGTGCAGTTTCAAGGGAATTTTGGCATCCATTGAAAGTCCTCTGAAAAGAGGTTCTTTTCCAAAGGTGAATGACCTCTTCTTGGGGGAAGGAGTGGAAGGGCTTAGGCAAACAAAGTGGGAGGCTGAGGAAAAGTGGTATCAGGAGCAGTAGGAAGCAAACAGCCCTGGAGTTATAAGCCTGCCTTTCACACACGCCTTTTGCATGAGGGAGGATAACTTGGCTTCCATACAAAGGCTGGTGTTCCACAGCAAGGCACTAGCAAAACCACCCGCAGGAACAGCTTCTCCACAAAATAAATGCCAGTGATGTGAAACCACAGCCTGAATCCCTGTTTTCCAGAGTCAAGAGAAACTGGAGAGTCATTTCCTCCCCCCCACCCCATATGAGTGGTAAGAGGTGAGTGAGGTAAAATAACTTCAAGTCATTTAAATGACCACCATGTGCATTTCTGTTGCTAATACATAATAAAAAGGCAGAATCTGACTTTATGGCCAGTAATGATTGATGGGATATAGAAATTTTAGGGAAATTAAGTAAATTTCAGCAGGTGTTTCAGTTAAGCAAATTCCAGCAGGGACATTTTTTCTGTATGTTTGAAGGAATTAATCAATTAAATGGGTTCATAAAGATAACTCTGACAGGATACCTCTCTAACAACAGAAATTGTCTGTGAGTGCTTTGCACATTTCTTTATTGCCATATTACTTAAAAATAACTGAAAATTTAAAATCTTGATTGGGGTAAATTGATATGAAAATGATGGTTGCCATTTCCTTATGGCTCATTTAAAACACATTCACCTGCCCACAGCATTATGAAGAGATATAGTGGTCAACATTTTGTAGATATATTTGGATAAATCTGATTTTTAGTATTTAAAATAAGTATTCCCAAGAGAGTGGTGACTCTAAATATCAGGTTGGCTCTTCCAAATGGGAAAGAATTCATCTGGCAATCCTGAAGCTGGGTACACAGAGGCATATTTATTCCATGGCACCCCTCAGAGAGTCACGGGTCCATCACGGGATGCCTGAGGATGGCATCCCTGAGGACACAGGGCTGGAACCCACACCACACTCAGATCAACAGTTGCAAGAGACCTGTGCACTGCAGTGCTTGCTTGGACCTTTTTGTGATCATGCACCAGGAGTGAGAAACACTCCCAGGGCATGAAACACTCCCAAATTTACTGCTGGGCTGGGAGCACTGGAATACCCTCTCATGCAGTGGAGTGGGAAAAACAGCTCTTTTGGGAACATTAGCAAGCAAACAGGACAGCAATACACCTCTGCACTCTGCTTCTGTAGGCACTAGCACTGCCCAGGTGATGGGGAGTGACTGAACACACCTTTCGCCTTCATGGCCTTCCTAACCCGCACCTCTCACAAGCAGATTTTTCCCACTCCAGTTGTGCCTTTGGAAAACCAGTACAATTCAATTATTTCCATTATCCTATAACAGTACACAATTGCATACAGCCCTTTCTCTTGTGTTTCCATTCCAAGGCACAGTACATCCTCACTCTCCTCACCTCAGCAGAGCTGTGCTGATTTATGCCAGCAGTGGTGCTGAACCCATGATGCTCACGCAGAGATCCCATACACATGCTCCAAGTTGCAACCTTCACCAATAACCCCCACCACAAAAATTATTTTGGCAACAAACACGCTCCTATTTTTATCCTCATAGCATAACACTGGAAATGTTATTCCTTGCAAAGTGCTTTAAGATACCTGCTCCTCCTTTCAGATGAAAACTGTGCAGAGCTCCAGGAGAGCCCCTGGGTGACACCTGGAGTGGTTTTGCCCCTACCTGGCAGCCCAAGGATAGTGAAATAGGGCCGACACTCCGTGAAGCCAGAGCTCTGTCGCACGCAGCTCCTCCACAACCCCTGGTACTGGAACACAGCTGTGACCGGGTTGTCATACAGGTCCTGCGTGCTCCACGTGTCCATGGCCGTGGCCATGATGCTCCCCGCAACGCCCAGCGATGACACGAGGAACCCCATCACCTGGCAGAGAGTGGTGGACATGGTGTGTCCCCGGAGAGTGGCGGTGACACGGCCCCGAGGGAGCCGCAGTCCTAATGGGGCACCGGCGTCCTCTCGCCTGAGCAGTGCAGCTGCTCTTATCAGATGCTTTCCATTGAGCGCTGTTTGCTCAAAGTGTTTTTGCAAGATAGTCCAGTTTCACTCTCACTGCCGGGGAGGTTTGTGCCGGCAGAGCTGGAGATAGGAGCTTTTGTCCTTTAGGAGTGCTTGTCCTTCCACATTTAAGCAGCCACGCTCTGCTGAGTGTTGGGCAACCCACTTGGGGCTTGGCCGGCCCCCTGACACCCTTTGCTGCCCATTGGGCCTCTCCTGTCTGCTTGGCATGGGACAAGGACCATGTTCCCAGGGGAATTCAGCACCTGGCTGAGGCCACCACCTCCCCATCCCTCTGCTGATGCCACCAGACAATCTGTCCTTCATGGAGGTGTACACACAAGAGGCACAATGAGATACAGGGCTCTGCCAGAGGATGTGGGGCCACCAGCCCAGCCCAGGGATGTGGCTGCTCCTTGCAGTGCCCTCGGGCATCACTGAGCTGCCATTGGATGCTGAGCGTGGCACAGCCCAGGGCACCAAGCCAAAATCCCCAAACTGATCCAGCAAATCTCCTCCAGCCCTGTTCTCCAGCCACCCACATCCCCACTGCCACCATGAGGACACACTGACACCCATGTGGGAGGGAGGAGAGTGCAGGGCCCACTGGAAATGGCCTTTCTGAGGGGGGGCTTGTCCATATTGACTGGAGGGATGGTCCTGGGATGTAAAAAGTGGGAATTCATTATCACAGTGGAGAGGTGCTGGGGTCGTGGGAGCAATATAAATCCACTGTGCCACTCTGCCAACAGAGTCAGAGAGGTATGAGGACCTTCCAGGTCCTCACTCACCCATTCTCATCCAGCATCCCCCTCCAACTGATTTACTTCAGTCCTGACCTAGAAACAAATTCCTGCTTTAAACTGTCCATACCACAGACACCATCCACACCAGCGCCTGGATGTGAAGGCATGTGAAAGCCACCAGGAAGAGAGGAAAGGCTGATTTGTGTCCATGAAGGTGTTACAATGGGGTTATTACACCCTGGATGTTGCTCCTGCCTGCTGGAGAACAACCATCCAGGACAACCCTCAGCTTGTGGGGCTCTGCTAGGGCAGCCAGAGCATAATTCCATCTCTCGTGGCAATCACACTCCTCTTGGGTCAGGCATAAGATGTCTTTGCTTCCATCAGTTTTATTTAAATGTCATCATTTTCACTCACTTTGGTAAGTTTATATCACAGGAAGGGACAGTTCTGACCATCCTAAAGTTGCCAGCAAAAATAATAAAGTGAACAAAAACCATTGAAAGGAACTCTCAAGAAGCAGAGGTGGTAAAGAGCTGCTTATCCTCTGTGAAGGACAGGAAGTGCTGACTAAAATTCCTCATTTGGGATAATGATTTGTGATAGATCAGGGATGGAGAAGACTTAGTAGCTGAGACAACAACTAGGGATGAGAAGGACCTGGAAGACAGAAGGCCAAAAAGTGATAAAATGTGGTCAGTTCTTCATCCCACCCCTTGTGTTCCCACAACCAGAACTGTGTCCCAGTCTAGAAAATCCAGTTTCATCCAAGCCCTGATAATCCTCAGCAGCTCTCCAGGATGACTCCAGTCCTTCCCATGGCCCAGGACCTGCCTTCTTGTTTCTGGCCATCCAGTGGTAAGAGCTCACATCCCTTTTTCTGGGCTGAACCTTGTCAGAACACGTCAGAGGGAGTGATATTCCTTTGAGACATAACCCCTGTTCCCAAGTGTGTGCAACAGTGCTCAGAGAAATGAACCCATAGACCAGCTATAGCTAAAAATAACCCCTGGGGAGGAAAAGGGAAGGAAAGGGGGAGAATTAAAGGGGTGAACATATTTTTTTCCAGCTTTTTTTTCCCCCAAACACCTCTGCCACCTTTTAAATTAATGGGTTTTTTCTGCTCTGTTGGGCTTCTGGGTGGTTGCAGCAATACCAGTGGTGGTGGCCCTTCCATCCCTATATCCACATTTGCTTTGGTGAGGGGGGACACCACTCCTTCCTCCAGCCTGACTGCTGTTCTGGCCATGTGCAGCAGGAGCTGCTCTTCAAACCAACAGTGACCTCTTCTCCTTGTCCTGTATTTCACACCCCAAGCTCTGCTGATCCCCCCCAAGACACCTATTGGAAGGAGGGCCATCCCTGGATGTGCTCATGTCCAGTTTGTCACCTCAGTAACCTTTGAATGGAATCTTCTCCTGTGGATGGAGATGCTGTTTCTCATCGTGGCTCTTACTCAGGGACATCAAGACCCCAGAGCAATGGTGGAGAAGTCAAAAAGCATCATCAAAATCTCCAGGCGTGCAGGAAAGCCCAGGAGAACTAGTCTGGCTTTGATTTGCAGGGCCAGATGGAACCATGTCTCTAAGGAAGAGAAACCAGCACAGGGTTGGGCATTGCCCACTGAAGCCTCGTTTTCTGTCCCCAGAAACGGAGCTGAGGAAGGAATTCTGCTGCTGATGGTCATGCTGCAGTCTTCAGTTAAGAGTTAAACATCCAGCTGTGCTCAGCACTCCATATGGTCATCTTTGGAGAATTATTGTGGTTTGGGGTCTTCTTTTTGCTCATCCCTAAAAGTATTGTCTGAAGTGTCCTCCAGCCATCCCATTGCTATTTCTCCTGCTCTGACTAGAACCATGCTTGGAAAGAGTGGGCATTCAAATCTCCCACATCTGCCTCAATGTATACCTGAAGCAGAGTTCTGGAAACAAAATCTAAACTTGTTTCCTTCACAACCCTTTCCCAGCACATTTCCTTTGCCTTTCTCAAATATTCAGATTTTAAGTTTATTTTTAATGGTTGTTTCTGAGCTGCCCATGATAGGGAAAAATACATTTGTCCCATTTTCCCAAATAACAGAAGATTCCCTGGGAGTTTCATCTGAACTGTTGGCTCAGAGCACAGCCCAGGAAGGGGCTGGGTGAGAGGAAAGCTGTGGAGTAAGTCTGAGCATCTTCAACCTGATGCTCATCTCCAGCCACCCCATGGAGATGACTGCAGCCAGGATTGGTTAAGGGATGGATGAAGATCTCTCCAAGCAATCTGTGGATTGCCTCCAGTGGCTGAATGCTTGGCCAGAGGGTTTCCCAATCCACGTGGAAATGCTGAGCTGTGTCTGAGGAAGTGAAACGGCGAGGCTGCAGCTCACCAAGGAGCAGAGAACAGGGCTCCCACTGAGCATTGGGACAACTCTGCTGGTTTACCCAAATGAGGGAAAGAAGGGGGCTTTGTGGCCGCTCCCCTGTGCCCCTTTATTCCAGCTCATAGTTGCTTTATCTCTCCAGGCGTTGACTCTGTTATCTCAAAACCGGTCCCTGGGCCCAGGTACCTCCTGAATGTTATCGCCGCCTCTCCCACAAAAATCACCTCCTCTCATGTTTGCTCTCAAATTTGCAAACACAGCTCACACCCTGCCAGCTGCTCACACCAGCCCAGCCTGCTTGGGCCCAGACTAAGCAAACCCACCCTCGTCTTCCTGCCCCTCCATTGTTGGGAACACCTCAGGGTCTGTGAGTGTGTGGTCCACAGTGAGAAGGGCTGAATGGCCTTTCTGGAATTCACTGAGGGAACTGGGTCATGGAAGGACCCATCCCAGCTCATATCCACACCACTGGGGTGGTCCAGAGGGGGCTCTGAGGTCCCTCAGCTGAACTGGGGTTCATGAGGCTGAACTTGCCTACACATCTATGAGCTGTAGCCCAGCCCCAAATCTCCACAGCCTTGTTCCTTCCTCTTCTGGCTCCCTTCCCAGATTCTTTAGGATTTTTTTTTTCTTTGTATCTCATCCTTTCATGGTGTAAAGGCACGAAACAATAAATGTGACACACACACCCAGTTCCTCCCTCCCTGAGTGTAACTGGGGTTCCTGAGACCTCTCTAAAGGTCTCCCATTGACCCTTTCTCCATCCCCACAACTCCCTCAGCTCCAGCTGTGAGTGCAAACCCACCAGAGCCTCACACCTGTCCTCGTAGCTTATATCAAGTCTCCAGCCTACCTGGGCCACCTAAATACTTCTGCAGCTAAAACTTGACCTCAAAAGACTTTAAGCAGGTTACAGCAGTTTCAAAATTCAGAGCTAACCTGGCTGGGTGAAAGGATTTAATACAGCAAACAGACCTTGAAACAGACTTTGCCACGGCCATCACTGGTCATGATCATGATATGACAATTAGCATTTCCCATTCCTAAAAACTTTGGGCATAGAACAGTTCTGGAGAGCAGACAGGCTGTTCCCTTGGCCAGTGGCTGCCCTGGCTCCAAAATCAGGTTATTTGCTATGGTTATGCCAGAAATTTGTTGCGGATTGTATGAAATGAAATAAAACCTTGTCAGAGCATTGATACAGAAGGGAATTATCCAGAGAAGCCAGTGTTGGTGTTTCCCAGACATGAATGCTCCTTGGGAAACACCTATGCACTGCTGCTCCCTGCACCAGCCAAACTGAAATTTATGGAAAATCTGGGCAGTCATGGCTGCATTCCCATGGGCTCTTTTGCCTCTGAGCACTCTAAGAATATGGGCATTTTTATCACTCGGAGAAGCCGAACAAGTTGCTCTCAGACTGTCAAAGTTTGCCATTGGAAAAGCAAGAATGTTCTCCTATTTCGAGCCAACAACCCTTTGGTCTACAAGCAGAGAGCTATCTTAGCCCTTCTGAAGGGATAAAAAGGGCTTTGGACCTGGGGGAGAAATGTCCTTGGAAAAATTGCTGGAGAAGGCTCCCTGAACAAGTGTGAAAAAAAGACACTAACACAGAAACCCGGGAAATCACTGCCTGTGTGATTATTGTATTTTAGCAAAGTTGTGAGAAACTGCAAAAACCTGCTTTGAGCAGAAGCCACTTCACAATCTCCACACAAGGTGAGCCTTGCCCAGCTCAGCTTTTGCTATTTATCTCTTACTTGTGTGTTCAGGTTTCAACTCTGTCCTCTAGACCATCTCACACCAAAGCAAGGAGCAAAAAACAACAGGAGAAAACAAAATCAGGAAAAATTCATCCAGTCCTCCAGTGCCACATCTCACCAGAGAGCGACTGTTTATAGCTGAGCAGTCAGAGCCATAAACTGCCTGGGTAATTTCTCATTTCTATCTATTATCTTGATTTCTCCTCAATCTATTTGAAATTAAAATTCCCAACTAAATTGAAGATAGATGATGGGCACGACAAGTTTAATCTTTGCTGTGGGACCAAGGGATTGAGGCGAAAAAAACCTTGGAACCCAGAACTTCCTCGATGTGCTCGGGTCACCTCACTGTTTTGCTAGAGTCCTATTATTTTTATTCACTCTGGCACTATTGTTCCCAATATAAATTGCCATTGTCAGGATAATAAATAGGGGTTGATAATGGGAATGCTGACAAACCATTAACTCTGGGGTAGTTTGTGAGGGGGGTTTCATGGAGATCAAGGTGCTGCACACATAAAATAAACATGGGGATGATGTATTTAAATAATATCAGAATAAATTAATAATAGGATTTTTAGCATCATTTCCCCCCCACCTCTGATTGGGATATCACCTTTGCTGGTGTTGGGTGGGAAGAAATGCCCATAGGAGCAGCTGGATTCTGGAGACAGAGCCAATCCATAAAGCACAGCAGTGGGACATGGGGCTTTGCTCCAGAGACTGGAAGTGTCAGACAATCTATAACAGGATGAAAAACGGGAGCAGGGAGGGGGGTGACTGCAGAAGAACAAGCCCAGTTCATTAAAAAGAAAGGGAAAAATCCCACCTCGTTTTGTAGGGCAGTGCTGATAGCACTGGTCACAAAAAGGATCATTTGGGACAAAGCACATAAATATTAATATCCCCTCATACTGAGCCCACACCGAGTCCCTGGCAACACTGAGGGTGAGGACAGCAACTTTGGGGTGCTCAGGCGTCCACCACGTTTATTTTTTATGGTTGACCTTTATCCCTCAGGCTCTTTTATATCCCTTTTTTTAGGTGACTGCAGTAAACCTGGCAAACGCAAGTGGGAATTCCACTGTAAGATGAGGGCTTCATCAGAAACCCCACTTTTTAGGAAAGGTTGCTCATTTCTGTGGCTGGGAGGGATCCACAGAGCTTGTGAGATGGAGCTGAGGAATCACGGCAACACAGAATGTCAGGATGGTTTGGGTTGGAAGGGGCTTTAGGGACCATCTTGTTCCACCCCCTAGGGGCCACGGACACACTGATCTCCACCAGCCCCTCTAAATGCAGGAAAATCCTGCTAATGCAGGGAATGCATCCCCTCAATATTCCCATTTTAGGATATTAACATCCACCTAACAGACACCAGTCTGGAGGTGTTGGAATTGCAAAAAATACACCCCTAGTTTTCTGCTTTTTGCTGTAGGGCTGAAGTCAGCGACAAAGGTGTTTTGAAAAGAACAAGATCCCCCCCAAATTTTAAGTATTCTGATTTCTTCAAAGCTTAGAGTAGGTCCCAGAGCTGAACACTTGAAAAAGTTAATTGCTTCTTTCATAGAGACATGGTTTTTTGTCATTTTAAGCTTTTTGAGGAGAAGAATTGCAAGAAGTGGAAGAACTGCAGTGTCTTGTGGGAGCGTCTGTGTGAGGACAGTTTTCTACACCTCAATTTACTCCTCACATGGTAAATTTAATCTAATTCTAAAATCATTAAGGTTGGAAAAGACCTCTAGATCAAGTCGTACCCATAACCCAGTGAGTTTTACCAACCTGTCCCTGCCCTTTTCTCCTTTATTGAAGCAGCTCAGCTTTGCTGACTGGCAGAGCAGTGTGCAGATACCAGCCCTGCACGAACACCCTCTGTGGATGGCATCCTTCAGCTGGATGCCCAGGCAGGATCAGGCTCATATCCTTCTAGGAAAATGCATCTCTGTGCCTGAGAGTCCAAGCAGGGACACTCCAAGGCACAGCTCCAGCAAGAGGACGATGCTCAGGGACATCCCTGGCACCTGCCTGGGAAAGCTGCAGCACAGCCAATGCCAGACACCAGCTGGGAATGAAAATTCAGAGAGGAGCAGCACAAAAACACAGCTCAGGGGATGAAACAGCTCCCCAGCTGGGGTCTGAGGCCACAGCCACGTTGGATTATACTGGTTTGATTTGTGCCTTCTCTTGGGAGAAGCAATTTTTGTGCACAATACCCCTTTCTGTGTGTTTTGGAAATGCCGTTTTGCAGAAGTTCTGCAGTGATTTCCTGATATAATTGGCTTCTTCCCTCCATTCTGGCTGTATCAAAGCACAGAAGCCAGATGGGTATAAGAGTCTAAGTGCCTTTTTTCTCACTGTATTAAGGCAAGAAGAAACCCCAGATAATCCTGTTGTAACCTAATTGTTTGCACCCCGAGATACTCTGGGCACAGCCAGGACAGGAATGATTCCCGTGGCAGAAAAAACTGTAACCAAAGGAGAATTAGGGAGAAATCCAGCCTGGTGGTGTTAGCCCAAATAGAAATACAGTGAGCTGAACTGTGACATATCCTCTTAGGAAAGGATCTTCTCCAGTGACAAGACTATTAGTGGCTTCTGGTGGGAAGCCACATGCAGCCATACAGCTGGGGCAGAAATCTGAGCCTGAGACACCTGTGGCACAGGAATCTCCCCATGGAGCAGCCTGGGCAACACCTCATGATGCAGAATTAACTGTCATGAGTTTTGCTGAACCTCAGCTTGGCCATAGCAGGGTGTTTGCCTTGAAGTATCTCAAGGGACCTGTTTTCCAAAACAAGGTCAGCACCCGAGGTCCCTTTTTGGCAGAAATTTGGGTTACCCACTGAAAATCCCCCACTGCTCACATGGAGATTGTGTCCCACACCCTCCCACCTCTTCCCTGCCTCCCTCAGGCCCTACCTGGCAGCCCCAGGATGGTGAAGTAGCCGCGGCACTCGGTGAAGCCGGAGCTCTCCCGCACACAGGTGCGCCAGAGGCCCTGGTAGTTGAAGACGGCCGTCACCGGGTTGTTGTACAGGTCCTGGGTGCTCCACTGGTCCATGCACGTGGAGGCAATGATGCCCCCGATGCCCAGGGCAGACACCACGAAGCCCATGGACTGGCAGATGGTCACCGACATGGTGCCAGGCGCGCGGGAGCCACGTCCTGGGCGCACACAAGTCTCCACAAGCCGGCTCTGGGGCAGGCAGCCAGGCCACCAGGGACTTTTAGCTGGAGGCGCTGCCTACGTCAGGCCAGCAGTCAAGAGAGCTCTGGGTGCACCACGCAAACCTCCCCTTGCCTTTATCTGTTTCGGTGAGATAATTTCCTCGCTCGGTACCAAGAGCCATTTGTTCCACCTCGCTCTCTGTTTACCTTCTCCCTTCAGGCAGAGGCGCAGCCGGCGGGGCCAGGCAGGACCGGTGGGTCCCTCTGGAGAGCTTCCACAGAAACGCCAGGGCACTTGGGGAGACCAAGCACAGAGGGGCTTAAATCGGATGAAACCTAAAAATTATGGAGAGCCTAATCCTTTCCTGGCAAGGATGATGCTTTTGAGCCAAGTAGAGAGGTTCAGCTTGGATATTAGGAATAATTCCTTCATGGAATGGGTTGTCAAGCATTGGAGCAGGCAGGAAAGTGTGGAGGTAGGATTTCACAGATGTGTGAATGTGGCACTTGGGGATATGACTGACCTGGGAGTGCTGAGGGAACAGCTGGACTTGATGATCTTAGAGGGCTTTTCCAATCTAAATGATTATCCATGATTTATTAGCATGGCTCCATCCGGATCAACCAAAACATTTAAGCCAAGGTTAATGTATAATAGAGGGACTCTTGTAGCAATGGATGTTTGGGCAGACCTCAGGAAGGTTGGGCTGGGAGCCCACAGGAAAGGCAGCCCTTGCTGGAGAGTGAAAGGTGTGAACCTGCAGTTTGTTGTCAGAACTGCATATCCTCATTTATTATTGTCTAATGCCCCTCATCCAAATAGGAATTTGAACTTGTTACCATGGACAAGGGAAGATGGCAGGGCAGACCTGCTGTGAGAACAGAGCACCCTAAGAGACCTGGCCTTATCATGGAAAATGTTTTTGTGGGGTAATGTCCTGTTTGCCCGTTCTGCTCCATCCCTCACCACTTTCTTCTTGGTCCAGTTTTCCCCAGGGAAACCTGTTTGTGGTTGGAAAGGTGCACATTTCCACAGGGAATGTGCAGGAGAAGAGGAGATGAGGAGCCCTCAGGAGAAGTGGAGCTCTGTGGGGTGACATTTAGGTGATGGAAGTGGAAGGTCGGGAGGAAGCATAAAGGAGACGACCTCTGTCACCTGGCTGAATTTATCCTTGCTCAAGGACCCTGGAGTCCCTCCCAGATGCTTGGCCTCAGTGCCCTGAGGGCTTCCCTGTAAAGCTGCTTCTGAGGAAGATCCAACTTGTTGTGGGAGCAAAATCTCCTAGAGATTATTTTGGTCCTGCACCTTTTTGCGAAAACCAAGCAAGGGACCGAGGGAAGTCGCCCAGTTTGTTCCTGTGTCCAAAGCAGAGCAGCTCTACTCATGAAGCCCTGAGGGAGATGCCACTCTCACTTAAGATTCCAGAGCCTCAATTATCAATTAAAAAAATGCTGTGTCTAATACCCATGTGTGTTACACATCATTCATGAAATTAACGCCACAAATTAAACACCAACCTGGGGAAAGGCAACCCCAGATAGTTCTCAGGTTTAAATGGAACACTACCCCATTTTCTTTTTTACCCCCAAAAAAGATCAGAATTGGTGATTGCACCACCAGCTCTCTCTCCCAGACAATTTTTGGGCCCAGTGACACCTAGTCCTGGTGCCACACCTCGCCTGCTCCATGTTGGGGCTCTTAATTACTCTCGGTATCGGTCAACAGAACTTAATCACAGAAAGCTTTCCCAGTATCACGTAACTAAATATAGAGCCTGAGTCCAGAGCACAAACACACTCCCTGTGTTTGTCACCACCAGGATCACCTGGAGACGGAAAAGACGGCAGCCAACGATTGTGTTCAACACATTAACTCAAAGGATAAATTCACCTTGCAATGGAAGGACTGGAAAAAGCTTGGTACATGTCCATCCCTGGGTGGGGAGTGTAAGATACCTGCAAAGGGACAGATTTTGTCCAAATTGCCACCCATTTATTTATTTATTATGTCACCCACACATATTTATTTTAAAAATTGCCAATGTGTAGGAGCCACAAGAGCAGGGTCTTGGCGTGTGAGCAGCAGTGTTCCCAATGAAAAATGTGCTAACCTTAACAAAAAGGACAGTTTTCTCCTCTGGGAGGATCTCACAGTGAAAGTAGCCAAGGACTGAACTCTTCAACCACCTAAACTTGATGTTACCTGCGTAACTCAGCTCAGTTATCTCACAGGACAGGGATACAGCAAGGTGAATGCCTTCTCTGGGTGTTTTTCTAAGGAATGACACTGAAAGCTGCTCCAAGTCCCTCCAGCTGTGCCCACTGCCCATTGCTGATGCTGTGACAGCTTAAATGGGAAATTGCACCTCTTAAAAAAGTGGAGTTTGTGCTGTTCTCTGGGATTTAAGTGATTTAGCCTCACTTTAGCCTTGCTTCTGCCCGTGGGAAGGGGACCCCTCCCAGGCTGCTGCCTGGAGCCATCAGCCCCTTCCCACCAGCAGGATCCACTCTCCCTCTAACTCATCTCCTCACCACAACCCCACTGAACCTCCTGCTTCCAGCACAGTGGAGAAGATTTCTCTTGAATATGGGATTTGTCCCTGCCAAGGAGGACGCCTGGACTGTCTAATTATTTTATTCATAAGCCAGCCGTGCTTTCAAAGACATCTGGGTGACCTATCTAAAGCTAAGTGAATCCCTCACCCCGGAGGAGCCCCGCTCCTCCTGATCCCTCCGGGGAGCCGGGGTTGGGTGGCGGAGGAGCTGCCGGGGGAGTTCTGCGGGGCCGGACAATGAGGAACACATTGACAAAGTGTTCACATTATTGGCTGATGGGTCTGCATCAGTCACTCATTCACAAGCACAAGGTCTAAATTGCAGAACCAATTAACGGCACTAATAGCCCTTGCCTGAATTAATCTCTGAGACAAAAGAGGAGAGAAGTGGAAGAGCTATTAGCAAATCAAGCTGTACCATCCCTGCTTTATTGCAGGAATCTAAGTGTCTGTATTTGGCTATTATGAACCGACTGCAATTACAGCCCTCATTTAAAATGATTAAGTGGTTATAATTATTTTTCAATTAAAACTTAGATCTTCCATTTATACAACATTGCAGGCTTCAATTAAAGTCCTTTTCCTTTTTTTTTTTTTTTTTTTTTTTTTTTTAGAAAAATGTACCACCGTGCCAAAGACTCTTGCATCTCTTCTGGCCATTGAGAGCCAAGTAACACGGTAATAACACCTTTGTTTGCATCCCTCCTTCCCGGCCTCCTGAACTCCTGCGTGGCCAAAAAGATAAAAGCCAGGCACAGCACCTGCCAAAGGTCAGGAAAAACGAGCTTGGAAAGCTCTACAAGCCTCAACCACCCCTGAAATCAGGTAAACTCACCTGATACGGTGGCTTAACCACTCTCAGGGCTAAGCAATGCTGTAGGAGTTAGTTATAAAAGATTTGGGGGGCAGGAGGATTCTCAGTTTGTCTGGGGCATTTGGAAAGAGCAAAAACCACTGAAAAACATAGAACTAGGAACAGCAGATGAGCTCAAGAGAAGTTTCTGCCAAGCCTGGTTTTAAATATCTGAGAAGAGAAAAGCCAAGAACTTGTATAAAATTAATCCCAGTGAAAACTTTCTCTAGTTTTCATTTCAGAATGGCATTTCCATTTCTAACTGTGCTTCCAAGAAGAGGGAGAGGGAGAGGGAGAGGGAGAGGGAGAGGGAGAGGGAGAGGAGAGGAGAAGGAAATTCAGAAAAAAAATGTGGTGATACAGTAAAAAGGTATTTTCCTGTGATTTCCTTTTTTTTTTAACAACATGCCCCCAAACCATTATTTATTATATTCATTACCTACATGAGGTTGAAGGGCTCTAATAGTGTTACTTGGCTTCTGTCACCAAGTTTGACTTGACAGTGTCAGTCATGAGGTGAGAAAGGCAGCTGCCATTAAAAAGCCAGACCATGCCAAAAAGTCACTCCTTCCAACATGATGTGACCTCCAACATGGAATGGCACAGCCAGCTTTGTCCCAGAAATGCTGGGCACACCAGGAAATTCAGAGAGAAAGGATATTTTGCAATTCTGCAGGGAGGGCTGGGTGGAGAGGGTGACTCAGAGGGGCAGGGTCAGACAGGAGGGCGCAGGCTGCAGTGTCACCCTGCTTGTCCCAACACATCACACCACCCACAGCTTCCTGTTCTCAGGGTCTCCAAGGAGCTACGAGCAGCTCTTTCCCTGCTCAAGCTCATGAGCTCCACCTCGACAGCTCTTTGGACAAGTCCAAGCATGAGCAGCTTCTCAGGACGGGTGAACTTCACACAATCTCTCAACTGCTTCTCCCCTGCCTACCCCCATGAGGAGCTGGGGGAAATGTGTGGGCAGGAGGAGCTTTTGTCCACCACAAAGAGCTCAGCAGAGTCATGAATCACTGGCTGTTTCCCTGGTTTGAGTTAAGGAGCAGCCACACCAGAGGTATTGTTGGAAGAGTCAGGAAAAACCCTTTTAGTCTCCAACCTCAACTCAACCCTGCAGACTTTCATGTTTCTACCAGAGACTTAAAACTGCCCTTGCTGGAGGGTGCCCAGCTCAGGTGCATTCACCAGGGGGTCCCAGGGGCTGCAGCACCCAGAACTGGCTCCTGGACACATGTACAGACCAAGCTGGAAGGGCTTTGGACAATGTGTCTTCTCTGGATCATGGATCACAGGATGGTTTGGGTTAGAAGGAGCCCATCCAGTCCCACCCACTGCCATGGGCAGGGACACCTTCCACTATCCCAGGTTGCTCCAAGCCTCATCCAACCTGGCCCTGGACACTTCCAGGGATGAGGCAGCCACAGCTGCTCTGCACAGCCTGTTCCAAAGTCTGTTGGTGTTTGGGAACAGCAGATTTGGGAATAAATCAAGTCACTGGATGGTGGCAACCCAGACAGAGACATCTACAAGCAAAGACTAAAGCATGGCAAGGAAGAGAAAGGATCAGGCTGCAGATCCAAGACCTTGTGCCACTGA
Source organism: Certhia americana (assembly GCA_018697195.1). Taxonomy (NCBI): domain Eukaryota; kingdom Metazoa; phylum Chordata; class Aves; order Passeriformes; family Certhiidae; genus Certhia; species Certhia americana. The sequence goes on from CM031865.1 coordinate 20,715,873, forward strand.
CGCTACTAGAAGGTAAACTCCTGTGCAATTAACAGCTGTTAAACACATTCCTGAGTGCTTTCCAAGGAAGAATGCAAGTACTGCCCAAACTCCTGTGTCTATTTAGCTTTAACTTCATGGCTTTGAGTGACAGCAAGAGCAGTGTGATCCAAACAGCGCAGGTATCCTCGACAGAGCATGGGGGGGATAGTCCCAGGGATGGGCTCCCACTGGTGCCTTCTGGAGCCTGACCTGGAACAGAGACCAAAAGGATAAAGCAGGGATTTATTAAAAGACCTCAATGGGCACACCTGGGCAGCACAAGAGCCCAGGTGGGCCACACCCAAGATACACCCAAAATGATCACAAAATGGACACCTGATCATGAGGTCTCACCCTTTGATAAATTCTGGTTCATCAACATATTGGAGTTAATTGTCCAATTACAGCTTCATGTTATGAAGATCCATCCCCCTTATTTTTCCTTCTCACTTCACTGTTGGTTTTGTTCTTGGGCTTGAAAATTGTCCTTGGTATCAAACTAGAGAAGGAATTCTTTTGTCTCCTTGCTCTGTGAAGAGAGCTTAGTAGCACTGAATATGAAACCTAAAACTACCCACCAAAACATCCCAGAATCTAAAAAATATAAAAGCTAACACTTAAGGCATCGCTACAACCCCACAGGGCCTTTCCATAACCTCCTTGTCAAGAAATAGATGCTCTTGCTGCCAGCCTCATTCCCTTTCTTTCCTGGGTTTGGATGGACAGGTGTTTTCCACCTGAAATACTTTACTGATCACTTTATGTCACTTCCCCTCCTGCATTTGTACACAAATACCACTTTTGTTGTCATGCTTTTGGAGGACACAGGAGTTATCTCTGCATCCCTGGAAGTGTTCCAGGCCAGGTTGGATGGGGCTTGGAGCAACCTGGCCTAGTGCAAGGTGTCTAGTGCAGGTGGTGAAGAGCAAGAAGCTGTTTAAGGTCCCTTCTATTCCAAAACATTTGATGATTCTATAATGTCACTACGTAAATCATATTCACTCATCTTGTATTTGTTACACAATTTCAACCCCATTCAGTCTACAATGGATTATTATTTTTTTTTATTATTACTATTATTATTATTATTATTATTATTATTATCATCCCTCACTACAAACCCTCTTGTGATGATAAACTGCTGAGGGTAAATATTTATTTACTTAAAAGCCAAGAAAAGCAGAGGCTGAGTTTAAAAGTCAAGTGAAACTACAGAATCTTGTTGTAAGACAGACTTGACCAATTTCAGTGAAGGAGGACTTGCCTGGAAAAGTCACATTTTACACACAAAGGGACTTCAGAGGTGGTGTCACACTGCTCCTCAAACATCCCAAGGCATTCTGATGTACTGAATCCTGCTATCTTCATTAATTTTCATACTGGAAACAAACTTCCACTTGATCTCCACTAGCTGTCTCTGAGCTCAAATCCACTTGAGCCATGCCAGAACCAAATCCTAATCTTCAGCCTTCCTGGAAAACCACCTCTATTCCCAAATCTCCCTTCGCAGCATGGATTCCCACCAAAGCAAGAAGTCTGAAGAGATTCCCTGGGAGGTGATTCCCAGAGGGAAACCAGAGTGAACACAGTGACATCCCAGCTTCTCTCACCTGCAAGATCCCAGCAGGGATCAGTGTTTCTGCTCAGCCAAGACCTCTCCAGAGGAGCAGGAATGACCCCCGCAGCTCCATCCCACCCCTGGAATGCCTCAGCCATGAGGTGACCTACAGGAATGCCATCACGTGCCAATCCTGTCATTCTTACACACAGAAATCCGTGTTAAACCTGCTCCAGCAGCAGCAGATTGTTGTGAGGGGGAGAGAGGAGGGTGATTTTTTACCATCCAAAGCCCAAACAGATGGCAAATTCCTGTGTCAGGCTTTGTGTCCAGAATGGAAAGGCTCAGGCGCATCTGTCACAAACAGCATTCCCAGCCTTTCCTCTCCAAGCCTTTGTTTCCTTCTCATTGCTTTCACACCAACAGATTCCCCCTGGAAATTCAGGAATTGTGCTTGCACATAATACAGCCCTCAGCTTTCCCAGGACCTAAAGCCTGGCATTGAAGTGAACAATTGTGTGCCTCCAGTTGGTTTGGGAAGACAAAATTTACCCTGGCAAGACTCTCCTGCATTGGGGGTGGAGAAAGAGCATCCTCTAAATCATCCTCTCATTATTATTTTCTTGTGTTTCCTTCTTACCCCCAAGTAAAGCTGTGTGGCCCAGACTGAAGACCTCTCAAGGTGCCTTTCAGTCAGTTTTACAGGGCTCTGCATGGAGGGGAAAACAAACAAGGAGGGCTCTCCATGTCTCTGATTTTAGGATGAATAAAAGAGGGAGGAGGCAGCACATAAGGAATGGGGGTGGATGTCCCTGCAAAGCTCCAGCAAAGTCCACTGGGGACAGGGGGCCAGCAATAACTCTTCCACCATCCCCTGACTGAGTCAGGATTTATTTTCCCTCTCTAGGTCAGCTTTCCCCACAGGCCAGGAATTCCACAGCCATGGTCATGCTTGTGTTGCTGCAAGTGAAGGAAAAGCTCTTGCCCAGAAAGAAAAGATGTCCCCACCCCATTAGGGGTTGTGCCTGAAGATCCTTTGCATTGCCTACTTGCATTTTAAAATCATTAGTAATGATTTGTTTTTACTAAAAGCATCCACTGATGTTCCGTGTAGGTACAATAGAAGTTCACAAAGGAAAGTGTAGTTTCACTGTAGAAAAATCCATTTTCCCTTGGTTTTGTCATGATCATGTTTTTTTTGCTGCTGACTTTGTTGCTCCTTCAAGAAAAGCAAGTGACCTTTCAAAAAAAAATGTTCAAAACAATTTTCTGTTTATAAAATTCTTCAACTCCATTTTCTAGGTAAGCTTTTCTGTAAAGTCAACCAAGGTGGGGTTGGCACATAAATCCATAGAGGAGATGTGTCTGTGCAATCTCTTTAATGCAAGGCTACCTGAACCCCCATTTCAGAGCCTTAGGGTGTTTAATACACACCCCAAGTCGATTTTCCAGAAAAAAAAAAAAAAAAAGAAAGAAAAAAAAAGAAAAAAAAAGGACAGGAATGTCAAAATATTTCATTTGTACTGGACAAACTTCCCTCCTCAAGTGGGAATTTCTAAGATTTGTGCAGCCTTTTGTTCACCCATGTACTTTCTCCCATCTTCTCCTCTTCACTGGGCAAACCAAGGTAAAAGTCCAGAGTGCCCCCTGAGTTTTCCTATTCTTTTCTCCCTATTTTCCTCTTTTTCTTCTACAGTATTTTGTCAAGTGGTGGAACTGCTAAAAACCTTCACATCTGAAGTCATGACAAAGTTTGTCCTGCAGGGATCACTCCAACAAAAATGTCCTGTAAATGTGGTCACTGGCCATACCCAGAATATTTCCAGGGTTCTGTGTCTGCAAAGCAACCCACAAGTATTTGAGGAATTAATTTCCCTCTGAGGCAGACTTAAAGGAGGATGAGATGTGACCAGAGCCTCTCACTTTGTCACTCTGGGAGCAGCCTGACCTTGCACAGGATGCCTGGCAGGTGTTGGCTTTAAATTGATCCCAATAAAAGAGATCTCTGGGCTGTGACCTGAATACACAAAGATTGAAAATTATTTTGTTGTCTGGTTGGGAATTGCACAATCCATGGAGGTTTTGTGATTGGCAGGCATGATGGGAACACACTGAGCCAAGGTGGGAAAAAAAGGGACATTTTAGAGTGGAGAAGAGAGCTCAGATTAACCCTGCAGATCTAAACTCAGGTAAACTTCCTCCCAAAAAAGATTTTTGCACAACCATCAGTTTGACAAGGTAAAAGCACCAAGTGTTTGAGTGCATGTGGCAGGGAGGTGCCAGTAGCAGCCCTAGCCCTGGGGGATAATAATAATGATAATGATGATGATGATAATGATAATAATAATAATAATAATAATAATAATAATAATATAATGGCAGGCCAGGTGGACAGGAGGGATACGTGTCCCTTGTGAGCGCCTTCCCGCTCAGGTCATTCCATGATTCTGTGATCTGCCCCCACCTTCCTCAACCCAAAAAATCTCTCAGGCAGAATAAAGGCGACGGTAGCCACAGGATGGCAGCAGAAGCTCAGAGATGCAGCAGCCCGGATTCTCACCCTGCCTGATGGACTTTCTCTGTTACGAGCAGTAAATTCAATCATTTTATTGTCTGGGGGGAGGGAAATTTCTGCAGTTTTCCAGCCAGAGCTCTGCTTTGGCGTTCGCAGGAGATGGCACCAGGATAAGGGTGGGCAGTGCCCGCACACGGGGCACCCCTGAGGGCACAGCAGAGGGCTGGGGTTAATTGGTGGGGGAACTCTGCTGCTGCTTCTGAGACACTGAATGCTGATTAAAAAATAAATATATTTTTGAAACGGCTGTTAGCTCACCTTCCTTCTCCTCATCGCTGCTCCCTCCCCCCAAACTCTGCCTAGCCAAGCTTTACATACTTAGGCTTTCCAGCCTTTCCGGCCCATTTCAGGTGCGCTGTTGCTCTTCTCCCTCTTCCCTCCTTTTTATTGACTTGTCAGGCTGAGCCGTGGGCTGGGCAGCCCTGAATGCACAGCCAAGCACTGGGAAAGGAGAACACCCTCCAGCCGTGGCAGGCACCAGCTCGGGGCCACTCCATCCATGTCTGATCTGCATTTTCTGTGTGCCTCACAGCACAGGAGGAGCTGGGGCTGTGTGCGGAGTGCAGGGATTTCACAGACTTCAAATCGCTGCTGCTGCCTCTGCCCTGTCTCTCTGCCTGTTCTCTCTGTAATAGCAATTCAGTTTTGCCTTTAAAAGGCAAATTTTTGGGATTTATGCAAGCAAGGAAGGTTGGTAATCATAGCACTATGGTTCTATTTTTTAAATTTTTAAAAAAAAATTTCAATGTTTTGGAGACATTGATCAACTGTCAGTGTTTGGAAAAAGAAATGAGATATAAACTATGCATACAGATATCCCATTATCATGGGATCATGGAATGGTTTGGTTGGGAAGGGACCTTAAAGATCATCCAGTCCCACCCCTGCCATGGGCAGGGACACCTTCTACTGTCCCAGGTTGCTCCAAGCCCCATCCAAGCTGACCTTGGACACTTCCAGGGATGGGGCAGCCACAGCTTCTCTGGACAGCCTGTGCCAGGGCCTTCTCATCCTTGCAGGGAAGAATTTCCTAATGTCAAATCTCACCCCATTCACCACCTGTTTAAAGCCAGGGTCAATCTCTATACTATTATGCAGCCAGAAATGTGTGATTTTTTGATCAAATTTAACTTCTTTGCAGCATTTCCAAAAGCAAGCCATGTGCTTTCCCTGAAGCCAGGTGTGGAATTTTTAGTTACAGTTCTTCCCCAGTCCCACTGGGTCCTCTGATGTTCCACCTGGATGCAGAAGGAGACAAGCTTCCTGAATCCAGTCCTGCCCTTCTCCATGACATCCTCCCTAAAAACCACTTCCTTCTGGCTCTGAGTATGCAAGTCTCCAGGTCCCACTCCCAGGGATTTGTAGAACTGCACAGGAAGCATGGGAATGGCAAAAGAGACTGGTGCAAAGATACCGTTCCCATTTCCCCCAGAGGCTCTGGGTTTACCTGTAAAATTCTGGCTGTCCAGATTTTACATCCAGAGCTGACGAGATTCCCAGCCTAACTTTTCCTTTCCCCTTTCATTGCCTGCAGGTGCAGAGGCTGGGAAGGAGATGACAGTCAGTATAAAATAAGTGATTTGGGCATCTTTCCCCCTCAGCAGAGGAGAGCTGCTTCCTCCCCTCCTGGGTGAACCTTTCCACTTTGAACTGTTTTTCTCACCTCCTTTTCTTGTTCGAGTCCTTGACTTACAGGGAGAATTTCATTTCAACATTTAGCTGCAGGTTTTGTAAGGAGACCAAGGAAATGTTTGGATAAGGCAGACCAAAACGGTGGGAAGCAGACCATGGATTTCTCCAGTATCATGCGTGACAGCGCCATGCCCTGGATACACCTGGGTGACACCATTGCCCCAGTCCTCAGGGCTGGGCACCACAAATGAGGCTGGAAAAGGGGAATACAGCAGCAATAACTGCTGACTGGTCAGGTAGAGTGGCCGGAAAAAAGTCCATTTCCATTCTGACCACTCCAAACCATCCCACCCAGCAGGGTTCAGTAGAGCTGGAGGAGAGCTGGGGAAAGTTACTGGGATGCAGCAGCATTGCTGAACACCTTGGAGAGAATAAATGCCTTGAATATTTGAGAACTGGGGGAAAAAATGAACTCTTGGCAGCTCCAGTGAGTCCAGCCCCTTGCCCACAGAGGTCATTGGGTGCACCTCAGCCCAGGCCCACTGTTGACACCAAATGTCATTCCTCCTGTCAGAGATGTCTCCACACCCCTGGAGCTGCTGGGTTTTCCATGTCCCCCTTAAGAAACTCCATCACACGTGGTCTAGGCCCATTTCTGTTCACCAGGAGTCCACAGCTGCCTTTAACCAACATTATCATCAGCAGAAAGGCCTACGGAGGAAAGGATGTAGAGCCTCAGTGAGCCATGTCCCTGAAAAGAGCTGTCCTGGGGTGATCCCTTTGATTTGGCCCTGAGAAATCCCATCAAAAGCTGAACTAAATTGCTGGCTCATAGGAAAATAGAAGCTATTTCATCCAGGCTTTGGAGGAGATACATCCCCCCTTCGATACAGCATCTAGCAAGGCCACAACTTAATTGTTGTTTTGTAGATGAATGTGATATCTTTCCAATATTTTTACCAGTGGTGGGTATTTTGAGCTTTTTTTACTTGCAGGATAGAAAACCAAGCAACATCATATCACTACCCAGTTACCAAGGTAACTGGAGAGAAAGATAGAAGCGTCTGGGGTTGCACACTTTGTGATCTCTCTTCATTAGCTCATTTCTTGACATCAGCTGCTTTCCCAGCTCCATTTCTCCCTCTGCCCACAAACCACACAAGAACTGCAAATCCAGGTCTCTTCTGAGGAAGGTGATAGTGCCAAGAGACAGAAAAACTGTTCATGGGCTATTTGCCACTGGATCTTCATTCTCGAGGACATCTGTACACCTTGAAAGGGGCATGACTGTGTCACAAAGAAGGAACTGGCAGTGAAGTTGTTGTCACTCTGCCTCAGTTGCCCCAAGTGCTGGGTTTCATTCTCAAAAGACCTCCTTGTCCAGAGGCCAAGCCATGATGTCCAGCCTTCCCCCACTCCTGGCATTAATTCCCTCTTGGGCACATGGAAATGGTCCAGCTGTCAGCTGGGATAAGCTCCTCAAGGATCACAGTGCCACTGCCACTGCACTGGGAAGGGTGGGGGTGCCAGAGGGGAATCCAGCTGGGAATAGACCTGATAAAGGTACAGTGACAGCAACAGCTCCCTAAAAGCAGTGTTCAGAGAGCACCTAGGTGCTTAATAAATAAATAAAATAAATAAATAAAGCACATTCGAGAGCACACAGAGAGAGGCTCAAATGCTTCTCACAATTTGGGAACAAGGTTCCTCAGAGAATTTTACAACTCATTTGATGGCAAAGTGTCAAGAGAAGCTGGCAAGTTTCTAGGAAGGAATTCCTCACCACGAGGGTGGGAAGACCCTGGCACAGGATGCCCAGAGCAGCTGTGTCTGCCCCATGCCTGGAAGTGTCCAAGACCAGATTGGACAGGGCTTGGAGCAACCTGGGCTAATGGAAGTTGCCCCTGCCCATGGACTGGATGGGCTTTAAAGTCCCTTCCATACCAAACTATTCTGGGATTCTGTGTCCGTCCTGGTTACGGAGGGCCACCCTCCACACACCCTCTCTGGTTTTCCATCCTGGTCCCTGTCATTAACTCCTGGCATTTATAACTTGAATCACACCCAGGCAGATGTCAGCAAGGCTGTGCATGCACAGAGCTCAGCAATCAGTGTGTCACACCAGCACCTGGTCACACATGTCCCAGGCAGTGCCAAAACCTTGTGGAAAAGACATTCCTGCTGCAGGGGAGGCCATCCTTCCCAGGGGAATGGGGGCCACTGGAGAGGAGCCAGAGGGGAATCCTTACCTGGGGACTCCAAGCATACAAGGATGGAAGAACAATCCCAGCCTTTGGGAGTGCAAGGGGCTCTGGGGCTTAATTCCTCATCTTTATCCACGCAAGTCCCACTCAGCATCCTGGCTGCACAGCCTGGCTGGGGTTGGTGTCACAGGCCAGGCAGTGCTCCCAAAGGGACTGTATTTACACTGAGATGTGCTTGCCATGGGTAGCAGGAACTACTGAGCCAAAGCAGGGCTCCACACCCCACCAGACACACACTAAATATTACATTCACACTGAAAGCAGCCAGCTACTGACAAATCCAGCTCAGACTGTCTCTACCTTCCCTGTTTTGGTGTCTCCAATCCCAAAGACACTGATAGATGTGGGGAAATTTGAGGTACAGATCTTGGGTTTACTCTAACACAAGCACTCCTGCACACACACCCCCTTTACAGCCAGCAGTTTGCACCTCACTGTACCCTCTGTGGGGATGAATCACCACCCTGGGGACATCAGCTCTCTGCCAGCTCAATATACCTCGGGTGTACCCCTCATTTCAGTCACCCTCAGCAGTTTCCAGCCTCGCTCTGACTCCTCAGTTACACCCTGATGCTTCCAGAGCCCAGGAAGTGAGTGCAAGCCAGTGAGGACCATGCCACATCCATGGGAACACATCTCATGGAAAGAAGGGAGTGGCAGCTCAGGAGAGAAAGTATGTGCAACCTTTTCAATGCCCAGGGACAAGAGACAAAGGGAAACTGATGCCTGGGAAGTTCCAACTGGACAGGAGGGAGAACTTCTTGCCTGTGCAGTAACCAAGCCCTGAGCAGACCTCAGAGAGGCTGTGGAGTCTCCTTCAATGGAGATGTTCCAGAGCTGTCTTGACACAATCCCTGTGTCATCCCTGTGCCCTGGGATGGCCCTGTTGGAGCAGGGAAGTGGCACCAGGTAACCATGTGGTCCCATTCCAGGCTGGCCCATTGTGGAATTCTGTGAATATTTCTGGAATAAGGAGTTGGGCTTGCCCCAGTAGCATCTCCTGGGGGTGACAGCAAAGCACTTACTGATCTCTGGTGGCTTCAGGATTTGGTTGAGTGTTCATTTTTGGCAGAGTTGGTCTGGGTTGGGGACAGGCAACTGGAGCCAGCTCCATGCCTGTGACACTGCTATGCCTAAAAGACAAGCCCAGGGGACAAGTCAGGTAATATAGGGCCCATCTGTCCTACTCCCTCTAGGAAACACCTGAGGCATGCTGGCTGTGCCGTGGGGAAGGATATGGAAAAGCTGGGAATGGGATAGTTCTGTTACCCCTTTGTTAATAACAAAAAATGTGTGTCACTGCTGAGCTCATACCTTGTGTTTCAGAGCACTCCAGCTTATCCCACTGCCCCATGGGAAGAAGATGCTTCCTGGCTTGCTTTCCAACTTCTTTCTGTTAATAACACTGTTTGTCTCCCAAGCCATGTATTCCTGCTTTTCCATCTTTCCCTTTGAGAATGAAAACAAGGACAGGTCACTTGCCTTTTTGTATGAGGATCTCTCTGGACATCTCCGAGAGGGGGAGAGGGAGCAAAAGAAACGAACCACACAAAACAAAGAGAGGGAACATTTTTAATTGGAAGTGTTTTGTTTTAGCCAGGATTTTAACTTTGGAGAGAGCCTCACAAATACTCTCTCAGGGTCCTCTGCTGAAGGGCTTTATTCCGCCACAGGCGCCTTTCATGGTGCAGCACAATAGCTTTTGTTTCAGAAGAGTGGGGCAATGAGGACCTTGAATGCCAGAGGTCTGTATTATATCCATAACTGTAGATTTGGATGGTGGAACGGAGGTTGGGGGGAAGGTGAGAATGAAAAATTTTTCCATTGTGTAGATGGAGTCCTTCCAGCAAACACTGGCACAATAGGAAGCACATTCTTAAGAGCTGAAGCAGACTGTGGATAAAGACTCCCTCATTTTGTACATAATGGTCCCTGTGCTTTAACCTTGTACAGCTGCTATGACACCTGCTTTTCAAAGCCTTTGTGGCAGAACAAGCAGAGCTTTGTCTGCCATACACATTCTGTGCCACACATGTTAACATTTCTCTTTTTGTATTTACTTTTGTTTCCCCCACCTTCTCTCTCCCTCTTTTTTTCCTTCTTCTATTTTTTTTTAAACACAACAGCTATGAATGAATGGCTGAAAAGTAATTTCAGCCTTGATTCTGGCATCGTGTCCAGTCTGGAAGACTGCAGATATTGTAATGCAGAATAAAGGGCAGATATTTGACTGGGGAGTGCTGTGTTCCCTTTCTAGCAAAGCCTCAGCCTTTGTGTCTCCTTCCTCCCTTTTCCCCCCATTTCCCTTCCTTCCCATCCCTGTCTCTGGTTTGAAAGGACAGGCAGAACCCATCACAGCTCACATCCCCTCCAGCAGGAAGAGCTGCAAGACTCCGTGGCTCTGGCTCGCTCTCCCCTGGGACTCAGTGGGATTTGTCTGGGATGGAGGAGAGAAGTCCAGGTCACCATTTTCATGAGGAGATGGAAAAGGTTTGCAGCACCAGAGTCCTCAAGTGGCTTTTCTTGAGCAGGGATCCAACCCTGAGGAAAACAATCCCTGCAGCACATGGGATCTCTGGGATCTTCCCCTCCCTGTGCCATCTGCAGTGGGAGCAGGGCAAAGACATCATGTTCTTCTGCATCATGTCATAGCTCCCCCATTGGATCCATCCAAGATCCCTTGGCTGAGAAGCTGCCAGCTCCAGGGAGCAGTGGGAATAAGAAAAGCTTTTCCTGATCTGTCAAGGAATAAGAGAGTGATACCTCTGACCTGTGGAGCAGTAAAAATCCAGATCCTGAGGTCTGATAATGAATCATGTAATGACAAGGGAAATAATCAATGGCACCACTCCACAGAATTATCTGGAGAAGGGTGGTCTGCCAGTGCCTCATCCTGCAGGTCATGCATCATCTCCATGAGGATCTGAGCTGCCTTCTCTGCTGGAAGGTGTCCTTGTCCATGGCAGAGGTGTGGAATGAGATGGCCTTGAGGGTCTCTTCCAACCCAAATCATTCTGGGATTCTCTGGTCTCTGTAGGAAAAAGCAGAATCAGGACTTACAGGGGCCACCAGTGTGGCCTGCTGCTCCTCTGAGCATCCCAGCTCCAGCTCTGACAGAGATTTCAAGCTATGATGAGCTGGGATGATGCTGGTAACTTTATTCTCTCATGAACACAACAGGAACCACAGCAGGAGCGGATGGCCAGAGGGGAAACCGAGTCATGCTAAGTTGGTTATTCCAAGCAGGATGCACTGCCTCTGGGCAGGACAAGTTAACAGGTCCAAGGAGCAGCAAAACTCTTAATAATCACCCTCATTCAAATTATCTGGTCTTTATTATTCCATTTGTTCTTGCAGCTTGGGAGGTTTCCTTTGGTTTGTGGCTGCAAACCCAGCTCTGTTCAAAGACAGGTTTTAAGGGATACAGGAAAACATCTTCTCCTCAGTTAACCTCCCTTCTCTGAGCATGTAGAAGGGGTGGGGAGGATCCCCAGTGGTCCAGACTCTCCACCAGGTTCAGCCCTTTTCCAGCTCTGGTATTCCTGTGGCATGAGAAGTGAGATCAATGACAGAGAGAAGCCTGGGCAGGAGAGGCTCCCAGCTCACAGACACTACACTTATATTTTCCTTTTTTTTCAAAGGCAAAAAGAGGCCAAAATCTGAAATGAAAGGCAGAAGCCTGGTTTCTGAAATCCTTGTTTGAGTCTCAATTTTTCATGAGAATAACCCAGACATTTATTTCATGCTTGCTTTCATTTCTAATTATTGGCAGGAAGTGCCAACCACATTCTCTTGATCTTTAGCATGTTCAGAGTTGTTGGGCAAGGGAAAAATCTGTGGATGTATCCACAGGACATCCACTGCCTGCAGACTATGAGCAGCTGGCAGGACAGCAGGCACAAACAGCTGGAGCAGGGCTGAGCACTGAGTTTCAGATCCTGGATGCTGGGAGAGATCCACGGGCACAAACCCTGCCTGAGGCCTGTGTTCAGCAGAGCTGCCACCCAAACTGGGAGACTCAAACAGGTGTCTGCTGAGCTCCACCTTCTTCCTGAAACATCCCATCCTTCCATGACCTGAATCCAGGTGTTACTGCTGTTTTAAGTGTCTTTCTCATTAAACTGGTTTGGTGTGAATCTTGGAGATGGGAACCTTCCAAACCCAGACATCGGGAGCTGAATGTAAAATAGCTGAATGAGAATGAGGGGAAATTAGAACCACTAAAAACCAGGTCTCGAGGTTTTCCCACCACTCTCAGGAATCCTTAGCAAAGGATGAGCTGGACTGTGCTGCACCAGGGTTTGCTGGAAGGGAGGTGTGAATCCCCACAGGCTGAATTTCAGCGTAGCTTGAGAAGGAGGAATTCTTCCTCATTTCAAAAAAAGAGGGAGAAGAGCTGGAGCAGGTGCAACTGGGCCTCTCAGTATTCAGCCCTCCTTCATGTCAGACCCCCACGATCAGTTCACGCCTCCATCTCTCAGCTGTTAATGGAGCAGGAGACAATTCCAGCACAGAGCCATCCAGAGCATAATCCTGCCATTTGAAAGCACATAAAGGCACTTCATAGCAGCAAGTGTCAATAGCCACTCCCCTATTGATATAACATTCCTTCCCTCCTCCATAAACTCTGGCTAGCAAAGAAAATAAACAAGGGTTAGATGAAATCTAACCCCAGCATAGCTGTAAAAGATGCTTCATAAAAAATAATAAAATAAACAAACCCACAAAAAAAGTGATGTTTAATCTGCTAATTCATGCTCAGGGCCCTGCTCCTTGTTTAGGGAGTGTGTGCAGAGAGCAGCTCGGATTTTGGAGAGGGGAAAAACACAGCTCAGATCCTCCACCACCAAAGCTGCTGGGAGACCTGGCAGACACCAGATAAAAGATTTAGTGGGAAGGGGAAGAGGCTGAAGCTGAAGGAGCCCTTAATCCCCAGTCTCACTGCAGAACACTGGACATCCCTGCATCCCGTGCAATGTCTGCATCCTGCAGCAGCAGGGCATGGATCAGCCATGTGCTGCCAGAGGAATTTGGAAGGGAACCAAAAACCAACTTGCTGCAGGCACACAGCTCACACTGAAGCTTGCTGCAGCCTCAGCTGGGACCCCAGAGTTGCCCTCCCAGATCTGCCTCTTCCATCCCACCCCCCTGCCTGCAGATAAAGGCAGTGAATAAGGAAGAACTTGAGCACCTCAGTCAAGAGAGACCACAAAATATCTCTTTTGGCAACTGAGCTTCTGACAGTCTGGAAATCCTTGCAAGAGTACACATGCAAGGCTGCCCCTGGATCCCTGGAATTGTCCAAGACCAGGTTGGATGGAGCTTGGGGCAACCTGGTCTAGTGGAATGTGTCCCTGCCCATGGCAGGGGCTGGGACTGGATGAGCCTTAAGGTCCCTTCCAACCCAAACCATTCCTTGATCCTGGGATTCTATGCAAGGGCTGGCCTGTCAGGATCCTCATGTTCTGCAAGGTGCAGAGTCCATGAGGAATACCTGGGCCAGTCAGGAGATATGACCCACTGGGAGGAGGAGGGCTGGACACCCTTTCCCTAATCCCCCACAGTGCCCCAGCCCAGGTCACTGTACCCAGTGACGTCCCTGAGATGTGAACCAGCCTAGGAATCCTTAGGAATTCTAGGAAAGCTGGGATCCTTAGAGTTTTTTGGATCCAACCCCTGTCTGTCACTCTGGGCCCTTCAGGAAAAGCATGCATGGAATGTTTTTGAGATTCCCAAGCTCTCCTTGTTGCCACACATCTCCCTGCACTGGCTGCAGGAATTCTCTTGGATTTCAGCCATCCCACTCCACCTGGGAGAGGTTTAGTCCTGATACAGAGCTCATGAAACCCATCCTGAGACCCACATCTGGCAGGGGCATGTGGAGCATCACCAAACTTGTGCCCTTTTCTGGATCTGGGACTGGGATTTGGGAGAAGATCCAGGCTCTGAAAAATTACAGACCTTTCCAGGAGTCCTTGAAGAAGTTAAATCTCCTTCCTGCCCATCATCCTGAGCTGCTGCAAGATTTCCAGAAGGCCTTTTCCCTTTGTTTCTAGGAGCTGGGGGTTTTTTGGGAGGCTCCTGGTGTCCTGTATGTGTACTACAGCATCCTGAAAGAAAAAAAAACAAACCCGAAACCTTAAAATATTTTAAAAAAGAAAAGTAAATTACTACAAAACTGGGAAAAGGCACCTTGGAAGTCCTGCTGGAGCACAAGGACGAATTTAACTTGCGTGGAAGCAACCCAGAGATGTGAGGAGGGGCTTTCAGAGGCCAGGGGGGGGATGAGGCAGCAGTGACATGGCCATGTCCAGTTTTTCCGTGGGTCAAATGAAAGATGATTTTTAAAAAAAAGGAGCCCCTGATTGGTTAATGAACATCTCTCAATTTACAGCAGCAAAATGCTGGGTGCCATCAAATGCTAGCCCAAGTTAAAGCTATGACTGCTTTAATAATCAATGACTGCAGAGTATTTAAAAAAACAGCGAAGCTTTCAGGGGCTTAAGACTTATTGCTCGCATTTTCTCAGCTTTCTTAAAGAAAAAAGGGGTGTTGTAGAAAATGGTCAAATTTATCATTTATAGCAAAATATTAATGTAGCAGCAGGAGACTTGATGTGGCCATCTATCTCCAAGCATTCAGACTTCAAAGGAAGCATAAACACGAAATTAATGGTTTGTCTAGTGTAAAGGAAAAATAAATGCAAATGTAGCCTCATTAATACCAAGTGGGTGACTTCTTGGTTTATGGGGTTTGGATTGATTTTGTCAAAGGCCAATAGATTTATTAAAAATGTCTTTTAAATTTAGCATCCCTATACCCATTAGTTGAAAGAAATAAAATTCTCTGCAATCGCCACCACCTCTCCTCCTCCTCTCCCCCCCTCCCTGGATGTTGTTTTACCTAAATAAAGTTCCTGCATTAGGACTCACTTTGCCCTGAAATATGTCTCTTGTAGGAGCTGCTATAAACGTCAGCATTTTCCTCGGCGTTGGTTTATGGGCAGAGTGAATTTTAATGGCATCGTAATCTCACTGCAATCAATTGTGCTCCGTGGGAGGGGAAACCTCGGGGAGTGGCCATTAACCACAGCTCTGCATCACTCCAGGCCTCAGAAGCTTTCAAAGGGACTTTTTTCCTTGGGTTTTGTTTTTTTTTTTTTAATACCTGCTCACCGAATGTTTGTTCTGGGCTGTTTCATCCCCTTTCCCATGGCTCCAAGTGGGCTGAGAGGATGCCCACTCCTCAGGAGGAGGTTCTGGCTGGGACACCTCACATCAATCCCTCACCCACCAAAACAGGGTGGAATGTTTTCCAGGTGTCCCAGGGACAACAGTGGCAGCTGGTGGCTGCCACTCTTTGAGTGACAGAGTGACTGAGCTGATTTAACCCCCACAAGGAACCCTGTATCAACACATTCCACCACCTGCGCCAAGGCACATCCCCAAAAACAGAGGCCAATACACAGCATGGAGTTTTCATTAGGAAAATACAAGAGTACAATCTTGTAGTCCCACATCACATATTTTTGGCTGGCTGCAGAGCTCAAAATCCCAGTGCACTACTCCAAAAATCATTTGGAAGTTGTCCTGAAGCACAGTTCTTTGGTTGAAGTTGATTTGTTCTTGATCTTAAAGAAAGGACTTGCAAAGGTGTTGCTGTGTTCCCACACCTGTGTGGATAAATGGGACAGAGTCATGGGAGAGAAGGAGAAAGGAGAGGAATAAGATCTGGGCTCCAAGGATGTGATGGATCGAGTAAAGATGAGATGAGGAACATGGGTGAGAACAATCTAGACTGGGAGGGAGGAGATCTAAATTCAGAAAAGGCCTGGAAATGGGAAGTTTGAAATTCCTGTGAACAGAGGGGGTGAAACACAAAGGAGACATATCCCAGAATCCCAGGATGGGTCAGGCTGGAAGGGACCACAGTGGGTCCATCTGCTCCAGCAGGGCCATCCCAGAGCCCTTGGCACAGATTGTGTGTGTGGACAGCTCTGGATCATCTCCAGTGAGGGAGGCTCCACAGCCTCTCTGGGATCTGTTCAGGGCTCGGTCACTGCCCAGGAAAGTTCTTCCCCATGTGCAGGTGGAAGTTCCTGGGCTCAGTCCCTGCCCGTGGCTCTGGTGCCATTGCTGGGCCCCCGGAGCAGAGCCTGGGCCCTGCTCTGCCCCTCCCTGCACACAGGGACACCCAGGGCTGAGGGCCCCTCTCAGCTGGGGCTCCTCTGCAGGCTGAGCAGCCCCAGTTCCCTCAGCCTTTCCTGGGCACGGGGATGCTCCGGGCCCTTCAGCATCTCCACAGCTTCCACTGACCTTGCTCCTTGGAATCACCACACTCACCACACAGAAAAACACAATGTGATTTATATTTCCCTGAAAAAATAAAAATTAAGGCATTGGATTACCTAGGAATTGACGTTTTACAGCCACCTGCACAGTGGGTTAATGACTGCCAAGGGATGCACCACCTCCAACCCACCACAAGATGCCACTTGGACACAGTGATTTATTCTGGAATTCTTGGCAACTCCAGATTTGCAAATTTTCTTTCACTCAGGAAAAAAATACAGGATGCAAATAGATAATGGGCTTTAGATATCTGTATTGCAAGAAGCAGTAGTGTATTTGGAATATAGGTGGAGACCCTTTGAATCCACTTGATGGTGCAGGATGAATCCACTCAGAATCATGCACTCAGGCAGACACAGGAGATGTGGATGTTGGGCAATAATGGGATGATTTTCCATAAAAGCTATCAAAAAAGAAAAAACAAAGCACTTTATGTAAATGCATTTATTACAAAAAATAAAGAAAACCCACAAGCTGAAGCTTTGTTAAAACCAGAAGTATTTTCAGTGCAGAAGTCCCTGAGTATCCACAGCTTACCTGGCAAAGGCCCCTGTGCCTTTGCCTTTCCCTGCCTGGTGTGTGAATTCCTAATAAAAGTGACCCCATCTGCTGTCACTATCCATGCATAAATCTCGGGGCTGACAGCGATTAGCACAAGACAAACGGTCAAAACACGTAACACTCTCCTTGACCTAGAAATCATCAATTCAGGAAAGCCTCTGCAAACAGCCTCGAACCTGTCAGCAGGGCTGGGAAAGGAACAAGTCTCTCATCTCATTTAAATCTTGTGGATGCAAAATGTTTGTCCTACATGGGCAGGTCAAAATCAAACCCAAATAAGAGCAGAAAACTCAGCACAAAGCACACACAGGTGAGTTGTTTTCTTCAAGCAGAAACAAAATATTTGTGAGAAAAGAAACCTGACTCAGTTCTCCTTTGCATCCACATCCAAATGCAAACTCTGCTTCACGGGGATGTTTTAAACTGGAAATGCCATTGCCAAGTCACCAACACAAGCTAGAGCTGACCCTTCCATGGAAATCTTCCTGACTGGGCTTCTCTGAACACACAAAAGAGCTCAGGAAGGAGCTGGACCCACTGGGAAAATGTTTCTTCTTGTGCTTTCAGTGCTGTTCCACTCATGGCAGAGAGGAGGGATCCTGGCTGAGCCCACACAGTTGGGAATGGATGTCTCCAGTCCTCCCTGAGACTTGGAATGCCAAGATTTTGGCATGGCTAGAGCGCAGTTCCCAAAACCTGCAGAGACCCTGATGCCTGAGCCCCTCCAGCTTGGATTTGTAGCTTGGTGTGGCAAACAGGAGACAGAGACTGTGGAGAAACAGAGAATGTGGAGAGGACAGGGATTAAAAAATACACAGCAAAACACAACAACAACAACAACAACAACAAAAGCAAATGGTTAAATAAGAACTAGGGCCAATCCTCCTCTCCCTCCAGTAGATTTGTATTGACCCTCATAGGGAGAGTGGCAGAATCGGAATGTCTGATAGAGGAGGAACTCAATTGCAAGGAAAATCTGAGTGCACACGGAATCAAGTGCCAAATCCCCTAGGGGTAACCCAGCAAATTAGGAGGGCCGTGTGGTAATGAAGAATTATGTGGAACAATCCCTTATCCCATGTCAGCTGTTTCCTAGGAAGAGTGCCTGGCATGAGCAGTGCCCATGGCTCCATGGAGCCAGCCAGTCCCAAACATTCCATGCCATTGGCACCCAACCCACACCTCCCACGTCTGACTTCAGGAAAAATACCACATTCCAGGAGTTCAAGGAACAGCATCCCCTGTACAGAGCCAAGCACTGGGAGCAGGGAGAGAAGGATGGTGTGGGCATTTCAGACCTCTCAGGGATGGGGTCAGGAAAGCCACTCCCTCCTCCTGCTGGAGCACAGGGACAGCGCTTTCCTGCTGATACAAACTGGGAATCTGGGTGCACTGTGATTCTCCAGCCTTGCTGATAAAACTGTCAGACCCTGCAGGCAGCACCAAGACGCCAGCCAAGACTTCCCTTATCCCCAGTTTGGGATGGACTCAACCTTCTGGAGCCACAGCAGATACGGACTTGGGGACAACACCACAGCTCAGCTGAGCCTGCTGGGCTGCCTTTCCCTCTGCGCCCTTCCAGCTCCTCTGGAGCCATGACCAGCCCTTGAAGCAGGCACTGAGCATCAGGAAGCTCCCAAACTGGTATCCTTTATGAGAGCTTTTGTCTGGCTGCAGAGAGAGCCAGTAAATACCTCTGTTTCTCCTCCTTCTGAAAAGCTCTGTTTTCCTCTGTTTCTACCTCCTTCCCTCCTCTGAAAATGCTGTTTCTCCTCCTTCCCCCAGTGCTCTGGGGCCATTCCCTGGTGCCCATGCTGGCAGCAGAGGATTCTGCCGCTTTTCCCTTTCTCATTTCTCCTTTCTGATAGAGATCAGAAAAAATTATGAATTCCTGCAGTGAGTGCATTTCTGCTAAACCTGCAGCACCTCTGATATTGGTTTGCAAAGTGAGAGACCTCTTGGCAGCCATGCAGTCGGACAAACCCTTGAGGCTTGTCTACACTGCCACTGCCATGATCCTCACGGAACAGCTGGGAATGAATCCAAAGCACCAGAGCAGAGCTGCTCTGTGCTGAGAGAGATCAGTTTATGCAGCAGTCATTGCACAGGGAAGATCACCATATAAGAAAAACAGGATTACGGGGGATGTTTCTCTTCCAGCCTTAAAATATCAGGAGAAAAAAAAAAAAAAAAAGATCAGCCACACTTAGGGAAAATTCTCAGAATATCCCTCCTTGCCCTTTTCATATTTTAAAGACACTGGAGTGCCAGGACAAGGGGCAATGCCTTCCCTCTGTCAGAGGGCAGGCTTAGATGGGATGCTGGGAAGAAATTTTCCTTGTGTGAGTGGTGGAGCTCTGTCAGAGCTGCCAGAGCAGCTGTGGCTGCCCCTGGATCCCTGGAAGTGTCCAAGGCCAGGCTGGACAGGTCTTGGAGCAACCTGGAACAGTGGGAGGTGTCCTGCCCATGGCAGGGAGTGGGTCCAGATGGGCTTTAAGGTTCCATCTCATACCTTTCAGGGATTCAATGACATCTTTGCCTCTAGGCACAGCCAGTGACCATGAACTCCTGTGATCCAATGGGAAAGGATCTCCAGCAGGATGGACCTTGCTGGGATGTCCCCTGACAGCTCTGTGTGATCCCATCTCTCTGTTTCAACCAGGCTACTCTGGAGCTTCCACTGGGTTCCCTCTGCCTCCTCCAGGCCCATTCAGATCCTGTGGAAAGGAACACTCTTGCCTGGGTGTGCTGCCTCTGCTGGTGTCTTCCCAAAGCATTCAAATTCCACTCCTTGCCTTGCTGTGTCTGTACTGCTCCTAGTGCAGTCTCACAAGGATTGAGTCTGTCTCCTCTCCCTTTGAGAAAAGCAAAATCATGGTTCTTATCCAACAGCAAGCCCCAAATCCATCCCACAGACTCAGATGGGGCTGCGTGTTCAATTAGCCATGGCTGGCTAACTGACAAGTCTGGTAGCTTGAAGGATTCCCTACAACACTCCGACACATAAATGAACATTTCCTCCCTTCCGTGCCATCCAGCAGTCCAGGTCTGGAGGTGCTGTTCCCCTGCACACACATTCCCTGTGCTCC
>CM031865.1:20735933-20745950 GCA_018697195.1 Certhia americana
GGAGGTGCTGTTCCCCTGCACACACATTCCCTGTGCTCCTGGCCAGGCAGCCACAGACCTTACCCCTTGCTCCACATTGTCCAAAGTGTCCATCCCTGCGCTCTTCCTGCACCTGCAGCTCAGGAAACCAGGTCTTCCTCCTGCGTGTACCAACATGAGCCTGAGATAGTAAAAGAGGCCCAGGAGAAGAGAGAAATCATCAGGGCTGTTAATTTGACACCAACTCTTTTGATCTCCTCTTCAGATCATAAGGGAAGGGTAAGTGTGCTTCCTTTTAATCTTCACTCCCGCACTTTAAAGGCCTCAATAATGTTCCCACCAACCAGATCATTTTCATTTGCAACTCTAATTAATCTGTGAATAAATATGCTTCAGAGAGGTGGATTGATTTAAATGAGGGCTGTCTTTTCACCTTTAATCTATAATGCTGCATTTCTCTCTCTTGAGAAAATAGCTCCTGCTTGCACTCTCTGCCTTTCTCCCCAAGTTCATGCAAGGCTCTTTCTCCTCTTTTTTATTATTATAAAATAATGGCTTCAGCAGGTGAATAAAAGGTTAGGCAAGTTTGACAAAAATGGGAAGCTATTCACCCTTGCTACCTTTAATCTACTGCATTCTCCTCCTAATGAGTGTAAATTACCCAAGCCATTTCACAGAGCCTTTCTCTGGCATAATACCTCCGGCAGCCCATTCTCACAAGGGCGGGTTTGTATTATTAGTATCAGTATTATCTTTAATCTTTTGTGGTGTGAAGAATGAGGACAACACATGGATCCACACCATGCAGCGGGAGCCAGGCCCAGGGTAACTGGGCTGTGTGAAGGAATGGGTGCTCCAGCAGGAGGATCCGGCATCCTCAAAGGATGGAAGACCACAAAAAAAAAAGTCCAGCCTTAAAGAGCTCAGCTGAAGTTTTCTCTAAGAGCCTTTAGTGGCTTCAGCTCCAAAACCCATCCAGCTCCACAGAGAAATAGTCCAGACAATTCCCACCTCTGATGTGAACAGTCCTCAGAAAGTACCACTTTGGGAAGGTGATGGATCTGGGAGGTGGTGGAGCCATCTCACTCAAAGGGGTGTTGGGGAGTGACTCTTGGTAGAATTGAAGAAATATCCTGGAATCATTTAGGCTGGAAAACACCTCTAAGGACATTGAGTCCAACCAGGCCCATCACTAAACCCTTTCCCCAAGCACCACATCTATGCATTTTTGGAATGCTTCTGGTCACAGCATCACTAGCTCTGAGGACAGAAGGGATGAAGAAAAATCTAATGTAAAACAGCCAAACCCAAAATGAAATCCCAAGTGAAGGGGAGGTCTCAGAGGAAGTCTCCCAATGTCCACCTCAAATAGCCCAGTATTGGTGTTCCCAATATCACAGACGGGACTGAGCCCTGGTTTTCCTGGCCTTGCTGGCTGAGCCAAATAGCAGCAGCTGTGGTGTTTGACCACAGAAACACTTTTTACTCACTGGGTACTTCGGACAAGTCCAGACTTGGAGCTCTCAGGATTCTCTTCCACAGAGCAGTTCTAAGGCAGTGGTGAAAGAAGAATTCAAATTCTGATAGAGGGTTTAATCCAAGGCTTTTATTACAGCACACATGCCTCTGAATGTAGCAAGTCCTCTAACAGAATCTATCAGAATTGTAGCCAAAATCTGTAACAGGCTACAATAGCTGCTATAACTCTACCTGCAACTGGTGAAACTCAGGTGACCCCTGAGGCTTTGTGGTCCCTGCCCTTTTACCTGGGGGAAGGGGAGGTGGGAAGGGAAGGAAGGCCACCAACCAGGTATGGGAAGGGGGATTTCCAAGGACAAAGGACACCTGGAATGCCCAATGCCCTCTGAGGGGTGGAGGGCATCTTTTGAAATTGCCAACCACTCGACGCCTCTCTGTAATTCCACGGTTTATGGACATATCAGGGGGAATATTTAGGGGAGGAACCAGGTTTTCCAGGTAAACCATGAAATTACACCACTACACCCAGTTACTGAGAAGAAACCAAACGAGGGTCACGTGCCAAGGAGAACATCAGGAGGAGTCTCTGGTGATCACTGGTGATCTGGAGAAGGCATTTGAGACATTTCTCCTGGAGGCACTCAAGCCAAATCAAAAGAAGGAGGGAAGGACACTTGCAAAGGGGATTTGGGCAGGGCAAGCACAAGGCTGGGATCAAATATCCTCATCCCCAGAGAGAAGAGCAGCCTCAGCAGCCATGCAGAGGGCAGGGGCTTTTCCTGCAGGTGAGCACTGTGTTGAACTCGCAGTGATTGCTCCCAGCAATGAGGAAAGAGACAGACAACCCAGAAGAAATCAAGGAACAGGCAACACTCAAGTGGTCAGGATGACTTGGGGAATTGCCTAAGAGGCCTTAACAGGAAGCAGGAGGAGAGCATTTGCTGCTTCAGAGTGAGGTGCACAGCTGTGGGGAGTACTGGGAATAAACTGGAAGCGTTACCACTTTTTCATGGAAATCCCTACACCCACTGGCCCTGCCAGACCCATGGAGCCCAGTGATCAGCATCAAGCCACATCCCTCACTGGCAAGAATTGATGCCATTCCTCAGCATCCATGGGCATTACCATCCCCTGCCAGCTGGGATGCAGGACAAGGAGAGCTGGATACAGCTGGGGAGCAGAACCAACCTGGAAAATTCCCTTCTCCCAAACTTGGCCAGTGCTGTGCAGAAGAAATGGAGTTTCCACTTGGTCCAAAATAATAAAACATAAAAAAAAAATCCTCCTGGAGCAGCATGAAAATCTTGGGTTTGCTTCAAGCAGTAGCTGGGCCATTGAGGAGCCCAGGAACCCCTCTCACCTCCACCGGTTCAGGTCCCCATTACTTCAGTTGCATTACATGTCTTGCTTTTATTTTTTTTTTTTACGTTTAACACTTGTGATTGTTATTCTTCAGCCTAAGAATGCCTGATATTCAGAGGCCCTTTGTTTCACTCTCATTATGTACACATATATGTTCAAG
The DNA here is from genome assembly GCA_018697195.1 of Certhia americana. Classification (NCBI taxonomy): domain Eukaryota; kingdom Metazoa; phylum Chordata; class Aves; order Passeriformes; family Certhiidae; genus Certhia; species Certhia americana. The sequence continues at coordinate 20,738,914 of CM031865.1, forward strand.
GTCACCAGTTAGTCTATTATTCAAGTGGGCACTACTTATTTTTCCTGTTTCATTCCCCCCTCTCCCCAAAGAGGCTCGGTTCAAGGTCTCGCATTCTCCCTTAAGTTCTACCATTTCTCTTCCTTAGAAAAACATTTTCCCTTGCCTCACATTCTCCAGTAGCTTCCATTCCATTCAATCCCTGCTAATATATATATCCAAAAGCTGCCCAGGGCAGACCCCACACCAGCTGCTGCTGCTGTTTTAAAATAATCAGAGCAAGCTCTTTAGATCCTTCCACTCTCCAATAATTTCTTGAGTTGCAAACTTCAGTACAAAGCATTCTTGGAGGTGCCCAGGAGATTTCCAGAGCACTTGCAGCAGTCCTGACAAAATCTCAGGCTGCTCCATGCAGATTTGGGTGTTAAGCACAATAGGACATGCTCATTCCTGCCATCAGACAGGAATTTTGGCTGCACTGCTGTTGTCTTTCTTGCAACAAAAGGTGAACCAGCCAGGGATCACCCAGCAGGCTGGCATTTAATTCTGGATGAACAGGGAAAATATGATTATAGCCCCTTACAAACAGGTTTGTTTGTCAAGTAACATCCCCCTCAGCAAATCTCTCTAATAGTCATTCCAGGTGTATTTATGAATGTGCAGGAAAAATAACGATGGAAATGCTTTCTGAGCCCTCCAAGGACTAGCCTCACAGCACCCACTCCTGGGAGTGAGGTGTAGCTGTGATTCCACAGCGTTGCACTTTGAGATATCCATCGAAACGAGGAAACTCAGGCTGTTCCATTTTGGTTGGGACTCACCAGAGCCCTCTGTGAGGTATTGAGGAGAGGAGAAGACTGCACTTTTATGTACAAGATAAAGTTCTTGACCCAGGGAGAGGAGCCAGTTTGGAAGGAGGGGCTTTCCCCAGGATGGGCACTACAGCTGCTGGGGGGCTCTGTGTTGCTCCACCAATGGCACAGCCTGGCTGGGAATCACAGACACAGCCAAAGCTGTCAGGAAATAAAGATGTGGGCAAAGAGTTAATGGGAGCCAGTTGCACCCCTGTCAGCAATCACGGAATCTCAGACTGGTTTGGACTGAGAGAGACCTTAAAGCTCATCCAATCCCACTCCCTGCCATGGGCAGGGACACCTTCCTCTAGCCCAGGCTGCTCCAAGCCCTGTTCAACCTGGCTTGGAACTCTTCCAGGGATCCAGGGGCAGCCACAGCTTCTCTGGGCACCCTGTGCCAGGTCCTGCCCACCTTCAAAGGAAACAATTTCACCCCAATAGCCCATCTAACCCTGCCCTCTGGCAGTGGGAGCCATTCCCTTTTGTCCTGGCACATCAGGCCCTTGGAAATTGTGTCTCCCCATGTTTACTGTTGACTCCTTCAGGCACTGGAAAGCCACAATTTGGTCACCCCAAAGCTTCTCTTCTCCAGGCTGAACAATCCCAGCTCTCCCAGCCTTTCCTCCCAGCAGAGCTGCTCCATCCCTCTGCTCATCCTGGTGCCTCCTCTGGATTCTCTCCAGCAGTTCCAGGTCCTTCCTGTGCTGGGCCCAGGGCTGGGGCAGCTCTGCAGGTGGGGCTGAGGGGCACAATCCCAATCCCTCTCCTGCTGCCCATGCTGGGGATCAGCCCTGGATACCCTGGGGTGGGGGCACAGGGAAGATCCCAGCCCATGGGGAGATGTGCAGAGCACACCCTGTATTTGTAAAGGTTTTTACACCATTTCCTTTCCTCGGGCTCAGCCCCACAGACCAGCTGTCTCACCTTTGTGGCAGATAACCCAGAAAGCCAAATTTCATTTTCTATGGGGTCACCAGGAGCACTTTCTGCACACTGGGAACTTTACTGAAGTTGTGGATGCAGGAGATGAAGTTTCTCAGCACATGGCTCCATGTGACACAAGAATCAGGCTAAAACAATGAATATTCTGCCAAAAGATTTTTTTTCTTTCCGATTTAGGAGCAGAAAGAATTCATCTCCCATCCTCTACACCACAACATTTCTCAAGGCTCTCATGCCCCAGGTTATCCTCACCACTTGTTTTATTTATAATCTGCTCTGCCCCCTCTTTCTCTTCTTTTTCTGCTTTATTTTTTCTTAAATATATTTTATTTTTTTTTGTTTGCCAGGCTCAGTCGCAGCACAAGGACATGGGGAAAGACATTCTTTCAATTCTTTGGGCATTGTGGCTGCCTGAAATGGGAAACAAGACAAAGCCAGAGAAGAAAAGCTTATTATGGGCAGCCTAGTTGGAAGAAAATGAATCACCCAAACAGATAGGTTTCAATGATCTCAGGCGAACTCCGCTCTTTATTCCACACACCCGCATCTAATTGTTCCAGAAAATGTTCATCTGCTTCATAATGACAGCAATAATGGAAATGTGAATTTCCTTATGTGAAATAAGGAAAAAAGTTTATTCAAGGGTCTGCTTCGGAAAGTACAGCCATAATGCACTTTCTTCTGGGGATTTAATAGAATTTCCTCTCAAAGAAATTGGATGGATAACAAGTAATTTTTTTAATTTGAAGACTATGTGAGCCAGAAGAGTTTCCTGCCATGAGAGAGAGCTCATAGGGTAAAGGGACAGGGCAGTCTCCTGGTATTGGAGAAGGGACAGGATGGGAAAACCCAATGACAGCCTTTGCCCTGCTGGCAACCTGTCAGGGTCCCTCCTGCTCTGCCCAGCTTTTGTGGTAGGATGGAAAAAACTGCCCCAGTTTGAATTCAGGACCTAAAAGTCAGAGCACAATTCTAAACCCCTCCCCAATATCCAGCTGGTCTGCAGTGCTCTCCTCATTAGGTGAAGGGTGGCAGAAGCAGGACACCTTTATGTGATTTCCCTGGGCAGGAGGAGCAGGAAGGATTCAGGCTGGGGGGATTTCATGGCAGGCTGGAGCAGACACCTGAGCCAAGACAAGCCCAGAAAGAACAACAGGAGAACCCCTGTGCTGCAAGGCACAGGACAAAGGAGCTCACTGAGCTTCCTGGAAGGACCTGAAGACCTACAGTGAGACGGGAACAGCTACAATTTCCCTTGGAAGCTTCAGAGACAGAGGGAGGTAGCACCAGGGTGTGTGGATTTGGGTTCACATTCTGGTGGAAATCTCCTCTTGGGCCTGCAAGTCCATCTGGTGTTCTTCAGGTGCTGATGGTGCAGGAGGCAAAGCAGGGTCCTCCTGGCACTGCAGCCCACTCAGAGCCATGGAATCCAGGAATGGTTTAGGTTGGAGGAGACCTCAAAGCCCATCCAGTCCCACTCCCTGCCATGGGCAGGGACACTTTCCACTAGCCCAGGTTACTCCAAACTCTTCCAGCCTGGCCAGGAACACTTCCAGGGATCCAGGGACAGCCACAGCTTCTCTGGGCAACCTCTGCCACCCTCACCATAAAAAAAATTCTTCCTTACGTTGAGTCTAAACCTCCCCTCTTTTAGTTCCAAACCATCACTCCTCATCATCACAAGGCTCAGCTGTAGATGAAGTTCATCAGTTCCAAGACATGAAGCAAAATGTCCCTCTAACTTAAAATCCAGGCTCTCTCAACTCTGCTTCTAGTCCCCTTCTAAGGCTGGAAATAAAGATTTAGGCCACACTGGGTATGGAGGAATATTTCCTGTGGTGGGGCAGCAAGGGGGTTAAACAAGACATGGAGAAAACCCCTGTTTAAACTGAAGAGGTGTGAAATTGTTCCCTGTGGGAAATGTGGCAAAGTACCCAGCACATCCCTGTGTTCCTGTCTGCCAAACAGAACTGTGCTGCAACTTTCCAAGGAGAACATTTTGACATTAGTTCAGACAGGAGGCAGGGTTGGAAGGGAGGATGGCTCCTGTTCCATATCCTTGAGCTGCAGTGAAGGGAAGGTTCCATTCAATTCCACAGGATCCTGAAGGACGTGACCAACTTTGAAAGACATGAGTCATCTGATGGGAGCCAGGCAGGAGGAGAACTTTTGCAATTCAAGCTGGAATTGTGCTCAAGTGCTTCAAGAGCTGAGGCCTGAGAAAACAGGCTGGCAGGTGCAATTTTCCCCCTGGAGAAGATATAAACCTCCTGTTGTCGATTTATCTTAAGGGGAAGAAAGATTTCTACTCCATAAGGTTGTTTTTTTTCTCTAGAAGACTCCCTGGACTAGTTCTTGTCTTGATGTGAGGAGCAGTCAAGGAGAAAGACAGAGGATCTGCAACAAAAAGAATTTGCGGAATTTAGGGGATTCTGAAAGACAACAAGAACAACCAGGAGACAAAAGAGTACATGCAGTGGGTGTCTTCCTGTTCAGCCACATAAGCTGGCATGGGGAGGTGAGCCAGGTGCACCCCCAGACCCCCCAAACCCATTTCCTGGGCAAACCTCCCCAAATTCTATTTTAGTTTAATCAGGCATCTGGGTGGCTCAGCAAAGATGAAGCTAGTTCCTGATGGCAGGAGTTGCTGGAAAAGCACTTGGGAAGGAGGAGAAGGAAGTGTGACACCTCTGATTTTCTTCACATCAGGGTTTTGTCTGACAGCACCTCTCTGTTCTCTGTTCCCACATGCAGGACTTTTGAGGGAGACACAATGAAGTTCCTTGGGAAAGCTTCAGCTGGGAAACTAGTTAAAAGGTATCTGATGTTCATGTTTAAAATTGTAATGCTTTAAGTTTTATAAAAGTAGTAACCTGGGCTATCCCAGGGAATTAATTGAGCAATTTCCAGTGGCATTTCAAAGAACAATTCAGGAAGTAAGCTCCTAATTTCCTGCATCATTTACAGACATGCAAAAAGCACTTCCCCCCCAATAATTCAGATTCAACCCCAAAAGGTGTCTGTTGTCTAAATAGAGACTCTGTTTTAATTGGTGTCCCTGGAAGCAGCCAGGACTAACCTGGAAGATCTCATCAGAAAAGCAGTCATCTGAGGCCAGACAGTTCACACAGCAGCAACAAGGGCTGATGAGCCTTTTATGTCAGTGGAAATTTAAGTTTGAAAAAGGTTTAGCTCCCTTTGTAACTTTACTTACATGGAAAAACTAGGAGGGAGCACTTCCACAGCCATATTCCAGCTCAGTTCTGCCCCTGAAACCACCTGCACAGGGATGGGTGCCCTGCTGATGTATTTTACCTCTGCATTTTGAGCCTTAGGTAGGCGAAAGGAAGGAATTCCCATGTCACAGGTCCTGTGCAAACCCTCAGCTCTTGGGAAAACTACAAATGCACAAAAGGTACTAAAGAGGTACATGTCATACTAGCAATCCAGTAATCCTGGGATAATTAACTGGGCTTGCAGGATGACCTGTGTCACCATCAAGGAGAGCTTGAAATTGCCCCCAGAATCTCGAAGGGCTGAGGGATCTATGTAAAGTGGAGGAACAAGTCTAGAATTTGGGGCTGGGGGAAGTTTCTTGTAATCTAAAAGCTCTTGGTGAAGAAATCACCAAGTGAATGCCACCATGAAATCACCATGGGAAGACCAGGAAGGAGATGCACTTTGACATGGAAATCACGTGAGTGAAGAAAAGAGCAAAGAAGAACAAATATCCACCTGTCTTCATCATCAGGGCACCAGAATCTCAGAGTCCGTAGCCAACCCTACTCAGCCTAGAACATCTTTTCTCTCCCTTCCCACTTTGAATTGCACTCCAGACCCTCAGGGATATGAAAGAGGGAATCAAAACATAAAGAAGTTTCTCCTCTCAGGACACACCGCAGACACCACCTCCCTCAAGGAGGGATCCACCCAGTGCTAAGAACATTCTCATCCTTACAGAGACCCTTTTTTAATCCCATCAGGCTCTTGACGAACTCCTCTACCTGTGCCAAGTAGGACCAGCTGCACCCTGCATCCTCCATCACACCCTTTGCTCAGTCCACATCACGTTCCTTTAAAGGCAGTCTGCAAAAAAGCTGGTGAGGAACTTTGGACAAGGGTGACAAGACAAAGATTTAGCACTGCCAGGGCAGGCTTAGATGAGATATTGGGAAGGAATTGTTCCCTGTGAGGGTGGAGAGGCCCTGGCACAGGGTGCACAGAGCAGCTGTGGCTGCCCCTGGATCCCTGGAAGTGTCCAAGGTGAGGTTGGACAGGGCTTGGAGCAGCCGGGGATAGTGGAAGGTCTCCCTGCACATGGCACGGGGTAGAATTGGATGGGATTTAAGGTCCATTCCCATCCAAAGAATTTGATGATTCAATGATTCACTGTAATGCAAAATTTTGCTTCCTCCTAAGATATAAAACAGGTGTTTTCCAAGGGGGTTTGATATGCAGGATTGGTGAGTGAGGGGCTCAGGCATCCCTCCCAAGCCTGCTCCTATTCCTCCTCATGGATGGCGAGTATTGCATCAAATCTCTTGCTGAATTGGGACTGGGATCTGACTTCTTTAGACCATCCATGGTATTTGGCTTCTTCAGGCTGCTTTGACATCCTCCTGATGGGTCCTGATGGCTACATGGATCCCACAAGGCCCCAGGGACACCCCATGCCCACCCCCACCCCACACCCCCCTCCCACGGGGCTCTGGAAGCCCTTTCCCTGACTCTTTGTTTTCTCCCCACCTGGATCCACTGGAGCCGGGTGCGGGTGCTCAGGGTTGGTTTTTCTGGAGGTGACTCCCATTGTTCCTTCCCCCCCCTTGCACGGCCGGACTGAACACATGGAAGGTCAGTGAGAAATGAAGCTGCTTTTATCTGCCATCTCCCACCAGCCCTAAGCTGGGTCCCCTTTTTCACACTGAGGCCTAGCCAAGCATGAAGGAAAATAATTTTACCCAATCTCTCCGCTCTAACGCACACCAACCCCCCCCCCCCCGCCCTCCTCTTTTCCCCACCCCCCCACCCATCTAAAAAAAAAAAAAAAAAAAAAAAAAAAAAAAAAAGAAAAAAAAATAGCAGCCCTTTCCACAATGAAAGCACAGCCAGATAGAAATCTTGGTGAGGCACCACTCTAAATGTGGCTGCAGCTTTCAGCCTGTCCTCACTCAAATATTGCCAGCCCCACTGTTTACTCTACTGCTATAAAAATAATAATAATAATAATAATAATAATAATAATAATAATAATAATAATAATAA
>CM031865.1:20745960-20757113 GCA_018697195.1 Certhia americana
AATAATAATAATAATAATAATAATAATAATAATAATAATAATAATAAAAAGAAAAATGGTAACCTGGTGATTACTTGTGTTCCACAAAATTGCAACAGGCAGAGGAGAGAGGAGTAATTAATTTGCCTTGGGAATTATGCATTAGTTCCCGGCTCCTTCCTCCCCACCCGCAGCCCAGCTCCCAGCACACTTCTCCAGAGCTTTATTATGTATATTTGTGGGATATTGTCACCTGTCCTAGCTCTGCTGGAGAGCTGTTGTGGGTGGGGATTGGTGCAGGCTCGGTGTTTAATCCGATATGAGCACTCCAGGTTTGTTTTCTGTGGTTGCCAGAGGAGCAGGAGGAACAAAACCACCAGCCGAGGCTGAGAGCTGGCCTGTGTAATTCCCAGCAACAGCTGCAGGATTTAGGGAGCCACACAAAACTTGCACTAACAAGGCAAAGGCACTCTAGGCCCAATGAGCAGACTGCTCCTCAGGCTTGGAAATCCTGAGTGTAAGAGTTCCTTCAGCTCAGCCAGACATCGAATGTGTGCTCGTGTTTCCTCCTGGCTGCATACCTGTGCTCCAGCTAAGAATCCACATGCCTGATGCCCTGGGCACTGATGTTTTCCTCAAATCAGGGCATAAACAACTCCACAGTGTTCAAAAAATAGGCAGCTGTGGCATCATAATTAGGTGGGCACGGTGGTGCTTGGTCAAAGGTGATGATCTGGAGGTGTTTCTCAGCCTTAATGATTCCGTGATGGTGTTTGTGTGTTCTTTGTGTCCCAGCAGATACAGTTCAGACAGGTGAAACTCATACCTGAGCCAGGGTGTGCGTTTTTGGTTGGTGGTGGAGGACATGGAACTCTGGGAGCAGATCCAGAGAAGAGCCATGAAATTGCCCAGGGGATTGGAGTACTCCACTATGCAGTCAGGCTGGGAGAGCTGGGACTGTTCTGCCTGGGAAAGAGAAGGTTGTGTGGAGACCTCACAGCACCTTCCAGGGTCTGAAGAGGCTACAGGGAAGCCAGAGAGGGACTTCTCATCAGGAACTGGAGGGACAGGACAAGGAGGAATGGACAGGACAAGGGGACAGCTGAAAGATTTAGGGGAGATACGTGGAAGAAATTCCAGGCTGTGAGGGTGGTGTGGTCCTGGCACAAGTTGCTGTGGCTTCCCCTGGATACCTGGAAGTGTCCAAGGCTAGGCTGGACAGGGCTTGGAGCAACATGAGCTAGTGGAAGGTGACCCTGCCCATGGCAGGGGCAGGAACTGGATGGGCACTAAGGTCAGTCTCAACCCAAACCATTCTGTGATTCCATGATTCTGTGCTCCAGACCAAGCTGCAGGAGAGGTCTAGAGAATGAACACCATCCCCTTGGAGATGCACAAGGACACTAGATACCAACACTCTGCCTGTCAGCTGATGTCCCACAGATGGTGTTCCATCCAGAAATGCCTTCACACACCCCGTGTCCATCATTCGAGACCCTGAGTCAGCAAAGTACTCAAACATGTCCTTCCTTCCCAGCTTCTGCACAGCTGTTCCCAGGCTCCAGAGTGAAGGTGGGTTGGCATGATTCCATGATTCCATGATTCCATGACCCAGGCAGTGACAACTAGTGTTTAGATCCCTTCCTGGGGTCCCTCAATCAGCAGAAACACAGCCCTTATGGCAGCACCAGCTCAGTCTACTGAGACACCATCTCTTCCCACCTGACTGCTGGGGCTCCCTGGAAAGAGGGGTTCAGCCTCCAGGGAGGAATCTACATGAAAAGCTGATGTCCCCCCAGTTTTGATCCCCAGGGTTACCTGCAGAATTATGTGACAGAGATCTGCTGGAGCAAAATCCCTGCAATAATCCTGTGGCTACAGGTCGCAGCAGCCTCTCCTAATGGTGCTCAGGGGACTGTGGTGTTTCCCAGACATCTCCTTGCTCCTCCCAAGGAGAGGCTGGAGGGTCAAGGTGTGGAAAGCACAAGTGATCCCTTCTCTAGATCTTGCTAAGGAGATTTTAGGAGAGCTCACCTGCTAAGGAGAGGCTGGATACAAATTTTCAGGATCTAAAAACTGATTAAAAGCTCAGATAAAATCAGCTTTTCAAAAAAAGCTGCTTTTGAAAAGCCCTCTGGTTCCTTTTTCTCCTTTCTCACCATCCAAAATCCCTCTCTGCCTTCCTGAAGGTGAAAGAAGCTGAGCCACGGAAGGCTGCCAGTGCGGGGGCTCCCTGTACTGGGCTTCTGGGTGGATTTGCTGTTTTGTGCCGGGGTGGATTTGTTCCTGCTGTTTTGTGCCGGGGTGGATTTGTTCCCACTGTTTTGCGCCTGGACGTGCAGCCCAGACAAGGGGCATTGAGTGCCCCGGGCCCTGGGGACAGTGCTGTCCTTGCACTGCCATCAGGTGCACACAAAGCTGGAAACCTCTGCAGGAGGAGAGCTCTGCAGAGCTGAAAGGCGATTAGCATATTCCGGGGGGAACTTTTTTTTCTCAAAATGAGAATAAACAGAACTGAAGGATTACAAAACCAAACATGGAACATTACATGGAGCAATAATTGCCTCCTATTATTTCCCTGCACTCACCAAAACAGCTATTTAGACAAACAAAAGAGCAAAGAAAGGCAGAGACCAGTGCTGAAAGTTGTTTTATCTCTACTAATCCCCACTGCTTTGATAAGTCTGTAATAGGATCATTTGGCATCTCCAAAGTGCAGCGTCTCAGGAAATTTCTTTGTACAGGCAGGTTGTGCTCAGGTGTCTGTTCCCAGTTCTCAGCCATGGGGTGATCACAGACTCTGTCAGGCTCTGGGTGCACACTGGGGGGAAAAAAATCCCCCTCTATTTTTATGTATGGATGCAGGGAACTTGGTGCACCTTCTTGAGCTGGGACTGCTTCCAAATATTATATTATTGCTTTTCTAATCTTGTTTTTGTATTTTATGACCAGGCTGCATGGGCCAGTGGTGAAATCACCATCCCTGGAAGTGTCCAAGAGCCATGTGGATGTGGCTCATGGGACATGGGGTTATGGCAAATGGGTTAATGGCAAATGCCAGTCCTGGGCAATGCTTGCACTCAATGGGTCTATACCAACCATAACAGCCCCATGGTTCTGGTGTTATCTTAGTCAGTGTGGAAGGTCCTTTGGTCAAATTTGGGTGCATTTGCCCATATTTAAAGTAACCCATTCCACAAATGCTGTCAGTCATTGGATTGCCACAGCAATTGGCATCAAGGAGTATGGAGACATAGGGCTGTGCTGCTCCATCCCAGCTGCTGCAAACGGAAAATATCAGCATCTGTCCTGAGTCCATAGGAGGCTTTGCTCAGTTCTTTGACACTTTTAGTCCTCACAATGTCCTTTCCCTCTCCACATTATGTTGGTTTGTACCTCAGACACTGATGTGCTCCATTTTTTTATGTGCTCCAGGAGGTGTGAATTCCATGTTGGCTCCCAGCCATGCTCTTTTTCCCATCTTCTCCCAGCAAGGACCACGTTGCCATCACTGGTGGCAGTGTCCCCATCTCCCACCTGCTCCCAGCCCACATGGTACAAGCAAGAAACTTTATTTTTCCTCCAAACAGGTTTTTTTTTCCAAAGATGGAACACAGCAGAGACCCAAACGGGTCTGTAGCAGCCTTCCAGTCAGAGCTGTGGTCTAAACTGGTGAGGACATCATGTGGATGGTCTTGGTTTTGTTTACATGACTGAGCCAAGAAGAGAAATTCCTCAAGTCCAATCCATGTCATTTGTATCCAGATTCACTCCCAAATTAGTTTTGTTAATATGCAGTGCTAGAAATTCGCATTTGCCTGGAATTCATCCCCACTGTCCCATTTTTTTCTTTGTTGCTTAATATTTCTGTGTGGTAGAAAAACATGCCCTGCCTCCACCAAGAGGGCAGAGATGAATACCTGGAGTTGATCTGGTGGAACGTGGGGGGTTTGGGCACTTTTTTTAATGTTGGATTTAAGATCAATTTTAGCCATTATTTGCCATATCAAAGTTTATGAGCTGTGCACAGAAACTTAATTGCATCAGATTTTTCTGTCAGGAGCTATGCTTTTCTGTCAGATTTTATCTCACAACAAAGAATGGTTCATGCACTGCTGCTGGCACATAAGAATTCATGAGCAGCTGCAGGGGGATAACATTTTCTCCATCAGCTGCTGAACTTTTTACCTGTAGAGAGCAGTGTTGCCATTGTGCTAGCACAAGAGTGGGGAAGAAAACACCTGGAAACAACCCCAAAAGGACCCTGATGCACAGAATTAAGGTTTTACCACAACCATGCTCTGTCTTAGCCAATTTCTTACAAAAAAAAAAAAAAAAAAAAGATGTGAAAATAAACTCTTTGATTTTATACATCACTGATGTTGCTGTGCAAGGTGGGGCCATCACACAGCTGTTATTCCTTACACAGAGGAAAAAACTTCCTCATTATGTCCCCTCCCCTTGGACACGAGCAGCTGCTGTACTAAACCTTCAGTATATGCAGCAGAGGGGGAATAAAGCAAATATTCTGTGTGAAAAGTTGGCAGTGATGGGAAAATGTCAGTGTAGAAGTCCTGAATTGGGATGTGTTTGACAGCAAAAAAGAGATGGAAAGGCAGGAAAGCTGTATTTATTAGGAGAGAATTCTCTCTGATCATTGTGGGGTTTCCCTAGCAGTGGGAAGGGAGAAATTCCCTTCCCTGAGAAGGGAAGGGGATCTGCCCCTGGAAGAAATATTGTCAGGAATCAGAACAGGCTGCACAGGGAGGTGATGGAGTCCCCATCCCTGGAGGGATTTAGAGCAGGTGAATGTGGCACTTGGGGACACAGATTAGTGGTTGCTTGGAATTGCTGTTACTCAGGGATCTTAAAGGTCTTTTCCAACCTAAACAAGAATTCTATAGGTGTAACTCCCACCCCAGAGCAAAATGAACTCTACCCTCATACCAAGCCCTGCACAACGCTTCATGCAAATGTCAGATCCTGCCCCCTAGACATTCCAGTCTTATCTCCAGGGCTGGAGAGGAGTGAGTCCAGGTCTGGTTTGTATTTCCAGGGAGCACCAGGGCTGTTCCCAAGAGTGTATTCCCCCTGTGTGTCTGTTTATTGGTGACTGTTCCTGTTCACAGCAATAATAAGAACTGTAATGAAATATCAGCGCCCCATCTCATTCAGCATATCTCCATTTCAAATCTGGGTTTTTTAAAGAATACTGCGGGTATAATACAGCCCACTCAGTAACCTGCTCTGATTTATTACACCATCCACACAAGTTTTCCATTTTTTATTGAATTGGTCACTCAGTCATACTAAATATGGCAGAAAAAAGAACAGGAAATAAAAGCAAACTAATAAAAGCAGGGTTTCCAAAGCTCTTCTTACTGAAAGGAAAGCTGGGAAGTTCTTCAGAGTTTATCCAGGAGAAAACCACCTTGCTTAGAATAAAATTGTGCAGTGGAACAGAAAATAAGATGTTACTGCAAATGAAATGTATTCTTCAGTGGCAAAAATTAAAGATGTTGTAGGAGATAGGCTTGGGCCGCGTCCATCTCCCCAGCTCTTCCCTGGGAATGATGACAGGATAGAAATGCATGGCCAGCCCAAGCCACCCATCAAGGGGCTGGGCAAGGCCACCTGGTCCCTTTGCCACTCTCTCATCCCTGCTCACCCCAGAGCTTTTTAGTATGTTGGGAAGGTGAAGATGTTTAGTTTGCCGTGACATCTTATTTTCTGTTCTGCTGCACAGTGTTATTTTAACCAGAGCAGCCTGCTCCCAGATAAACACAGAGGAACTGAATGCCTCTAGAAAATCCTGCACTCAGATGGGTGGGAGTGTGTGAGTGCTGGGGAGGGAACAGGGCTGGGACCTGCCGTGGATCCCGGTGGTGTTGTCCTGTTTAGGTCTCCACGGAGAAGAATCCATCTGTGCTTAATGGCTTGGTGGGGCAGGAAAAGGAGGATCCCTCCCTGCTGCACGTGCTTGCTGAGGAATGCTCATCTCTTAATTAAATCCAGACTGGAAGGCTCTATACTCCCTGTAAGGAGTTTAGTGTGGGCTCCATGGGATCTCTGTCTCATTGAGACATGCAGGGAATATTCCTCTACTCCAAATCCACGTGGATTGGAAAGGTGCTGTTCAGTCACCAGTCACCACTTTGCCTCTGAACACAGCACCCAAAATGTCCAAAGACCAGCTTTGGCAGGCAAGGCAGACCCTGATCCTTGGTGGGATATTTAAGGTATCCAATAATTAGTGGTCAGGACATGGCCGTGAATTTGAGCTCACCTTTGGGGTTTTGGTTCATGGGAGTGTGGGATTGTCTCCCAGATCCTGTCTAATCAATGCTGGCAGAATCACAGAATCCTGCCCTGTTCTTGGCCTCAGGAGCTCCCTGTGCAAAGGATTTCCTTGCTTCAACACCCACTGTGCAAAAAAATGTTGTCTTTAATTATTTGAAATGCTCAGATTTCATTGATTCTCTAGCAGTTCTTGCATTAGATCTTCCATGAAATTTTTTCTGATTGACTGCTCATTGTGGACAGCTTTCATGGGATGGTGGAACAACTGTCCACTGCCTTTGGAGTAAAAAAACCCATGGAATTTCACCAAAATATCAAGCCCTCCTTCACATCAGGAATTAAATGGGTGTGAATAAACACCCACTGTAATTAGCATCTCCAGTTTCTTAATTAGGAAATGTTCAGTCTTTAGGCCACCACTGGGTTAGTCTCAGAGCAGAAATCAGTGTCCCTCCCTCAGCTTCATCTCCCTGAGTGTCCAGGTTTGGCCAAATGGACACAAGAAGCATCTCCCTGGCCAGCTCTGGTTCTTGGAGTGGGAAGCACCAGAGATCTGGAGAAGCCCATGGTCCACCTTGTGCCCAGAAAAAGTTCAGGTGTTCCTGAAGATGGTTTTCCAAGTTTCACACCTCCAGCCCACAGGCCATATGTCAATCCAATTACAGCCTGGGCCAGGAACATTTCACTGCTTTCACTGTCAAACCCAGGTAGATTCAAAATTTTGGTTTTCTGCCCAGGAAAATGTAATCATAATACCCTGATAATATTGCACAAGTTAGAACAGGGTCCCCCACTTTCCTTGAAAAAAATGATGGCAGAGATAGACAGATGGAGAAACACAAAGAAATAATTTGGGATTGGGATGATGGGATTTGTTCCCTGCCCCAAATCAAGACCTGTACCCCCTGCACCTTGTGAATCTTTCCAGCAGCTGCTTTGATTGCATCGATTCCATCACCTGCAGATTAAAAGATTTGTTAAAACTAACAACGTTCATCCAAGAACCAGACTATTGTCTGAGACAGCGACAGAACAAATGCTCCCCACAAGGCACTCATTAGAATACTAAAAACCTCAAAGTCTCTAAAAAGGATGGAAAAAACTTCATTGAACACACCACCATACCTAACACAACCTAAGACGTGTTGGAAAACCCCAAACAAAACCCAAAGCCTAATCCTAACCCAAAAACCTTAATCCTAACATGAACCCTTATTCCTACTGCTAACCCTAACCCCTAAACCTTAACTATAAATCTAATATTAACCATAACACTAACCCTAACCCTAAAGGGTAACCCAAAACCTGACCCAAATCAAATCCCCAATGCTAAACCTAAACATAAATCTAACCCCTAAAACTAACCGTAAACCTAAAGCTAACACTAATCCTAACACTAGCTCTTACGCTGAGCCATAACACAAACCCTACACCTAACCGTAAACCCTAAATATTGAAACTAAACCGAACCCAAATCCGAACTCTACCCGTAACCCTAACCCCAGACTCGAACACTAAACCTAACCTTAACCCCAATGCTAACCCTAAACCTAACACATAAATTAACCAAAAACCTAACCCTAAACCAAAACCTAACCCTAAATCAAACCCAAAAATCTAATGCAAACCCTAACCCAAACCTTAACCATAACCCTAAAACCTAATCATAACCCTAACCACTAAACCTACCCCTAACCCTAATGTAACCCTAACCCTATGCATAAACAGCAACACCAACCCTAACACTCCACCCTAACCCTAACTCCTACAGTTTCCCTAACCCTAACATAAACCCTAACCCTAAGCCAAAACCTAAATCTAACCCAAAACCTAATACTAAGACTAACCCTAAGCCTAAACCCTAACCATAACCCTTAACTTAATACTAACCCCAACCCTTAAACCCTAATCCGAATCCTATCCCTAAGATGAAACCAAACCCTAAAAACTACCCTGAAACCTACACCAAAACCACACCAAACCCTAAAAGGAACCCTAAAAATAAACCAAACACAAATAATTACCCTGAAAACAACATCAAAAACACACCAAACCCTAAAAAGAACAGTAAGAAGAACCCAAACCCTAACAATCAACCTGAAAACATCACCAAAAAAACACCAAATCTGATAAAGAACTCTAAAAGCCAGCAAACTCTAACAATTACCCTGAAAACTACACCAAAAACACACCAAGCCCCAAAAAGAACACAAACCCTAATAATTACCCTGAACTCTGCACCAGAAACACACCAAACCCTAAAAATAAACCAAACCCTAATATTTGCCATGAAAACTACACCAAAACCACACCAAACCTGACTTATTGCCCCATGAAAGAACCCAAACCCTAAAAATTATCTCAAAAATTACACCAAAACCACACCAAAACCTAAAAAGAACATGAAAAATAAACCAAACCCTAAGAATTACCCAGAAAACTACACCAAAACCACACCAAGCCCTAAAAAGAATCCTAAAAATAACCCAAACCCTAAGAATTACCCTGAAAACTACACTAAAAACACACCAAACCTAAACAGAACAAAAAGAAGAATGCAACCCCTAACAACAAGCCTGAAAGCATAACCAAAAACACACTCAAACATAAAAAGAACCCTAAAAATAAACCAAACCCTAACAATTACCATGAAAACATAACTAAAACCACACCAAACCCCTAAAAAGTATCCTAACAAGAAATTAAACCCTAATAATTACCCTTAAATCTACACAAGAACACACCAAACCCTAAAAAGAACCCTAAAATTAAATCAAACCTTAACAATTACCCTGAAAACTACACCAAAACCACACCAAATCTGAAAAAGAACCCCAAAAATGACCCAATGCCTAATAATTACTCTGACAACTACATCAAAAACACACCAAACATTAATTATTATCCTAGAAAGAACCCAAACCCTAATACCCTGTAAACTGCATCAAAAACACACCAAACCTCAATAATTACCTTGAAAAAAACCCAAACTCTAATAATTACCCTGAAAACAACACCAAAACCATACCAAACCCTAAAAAGAACCCTCAGAAGATCCCAAAGCAAAGAAAGACAGGAGCTAAGGGGAAAGGGGATGGGTGGGGTTGGGGGGAACATTTATTAGGGTTGATTCAACTTTATTGAATTAATTGTATTTATACACCAGCAAAGCATATAGAAAAAATGCATACAAATGCAAGTACAAATACAATCCACATGCACACAGGGGGAAGTCTAATTTACCTACAGAGCAGTACATGCAAAGGCGGCAGCAGCAAATATAAAAACTGAACAACACAGGGCAATACAAGCCAAACACTCCCTGACAGAACAAAAAGCACTTCTGATGCCCAAAAGTACCTGCTGAAAACAAGCTAAGCTGAAAAATGCCCTTCACAGAAATGAGAGCTTGTATCCCAGTGGCTCCCAGAGAGAAAAAAAGGGCCACGTGGCAAAGGCTGGGGTTAATATTCCCCTGATTTGGCCCACCTGGGAAAAGGGAGGAGCCAAACCCCACAAGGTATAAAAGCCCTCCCAGGAGCACAAGCTGTTTAGCTTCTCTGACTAAAACTGAAGGTGAGTAAAGAGCTCAGAATAGAAGAAAACTTTTCATTGTTTTGGCCAACGGCAATGCTTTCTTTTCAACTGCAACTACTTAAAGCACTATGGAAGGCTGCAGGTAAGTAGTAAATGCTGGTGTTTCAGCAGCATAGATAGATAACATGGATAATATGTTGGAACATCACCAAATTCTTACCTAGTGTTAATTCAATAGAACTCCAGAGTGGACTTAAAGGAGGGAAGAAGAACAGAGATGATAGAAATGGTGCAAGTCCCACTGCTTCTTCAATTTCTGGTAACCTACAGTATGAAGTAAAAAACATAAGCAACGGTCATGTGGGTATTGCATAAATTAAATATATATGCCAGATTGAAACTTTCCTGGAAGCACAAGAGCACAGGCACGAGCGACCAAACATGCAAAAGAAATTCAAATGCATCCATTATGCAGAAATAAGGAAAGGGGAGAGTGGGGTAAGTTTCGTATCTCAAAGAAAAGGGTTCATGTCCAGCTCTCTAGAGCTGACAATAGATGTCTGCAGTACGAAGATCCACAAACCTGAGAGTGGGAAAAGGACCACAGGCGGCACCAAATAAAAACCCGGCTGCTGTTAAAGTTTGAGATGCCTCCTGCAAATTGACACAACGAACCTGAATGGAAGAGCTTTATTTTCCAGAGAAAAGGGACCAAGTTTATGTCGCAGTTCCAAGAAAACGAAATGGGATTCTGCAGACTAAGGTACTGAACAGTAGAGGATGGACTCAAGATCGCAGCTGGAATCATATAGAAACCAAAATGCCGTCGGAATCCTAGACGTCTCATGAACCTTACGCACAACGTGGCTGGGTAAGCACTGTTTCCTAGAGAAAGTGTGACCCTCGTCCTCGTCCACATTACCCTCTGGAAGGCCAGGAATGGGCTCCTGCCGGTCTGCAAATTCCAGCACCGTCGAGGATGGAATGCTCCAGACCCGACTGCACCAGCCAGAAATGCAGCTGCTTTGCGTGGTAGTCCGCCCTGCAACTGACCAGGAACATGGCTGGGTGAGATTTGGTTTTTCTAGGGAGAAAAGGGACCTCATTCGTGTCCACTCCTCTGGAGCTGGGAATAGGCTCTTGCCGGCTCAAATTCCGCACCGTCAAGGATGGACTCCAGACCCCAGCTGGCACCAGCCAGAAAGCAGGCTGCATTTGCAGTAGTAGTCGCACCCTGAAAACTGACACCAGGAACTTGGGTAGGTGAGCTTTCTTTCTAGGCGAAATGGAACCTCATTCGTGTCCACTCCTCTGGAGACGTAAATGGGCTCCTGCCG
>CM031865.1:20762924-20881130 GCA_018697195.1 Certhia americana
CCAGGACTCAGGCCTCTGTGACATCATAGAAAGATAGCTGCAATATTCCTCTGAGTGTGACGTTACAGAGGTGGCTCCACCAGGACTCAGGCCGCTGTGACACCACAGATTGACAGCTGCAATATTGCCGTGAGTGTGACATCACAGAGGGGGCTCCCCTGGGACGGACCTGTCTGTGACGTCACAGAGGTAACTCCACCAGGACTCAGTGCTGTGTGACATCACAGAAAGATAGCTGCAATATTGACCAGACTGTGACATCACTGAGGTTTCTGCCATGGGACTGCCCTGTCTGTGACATCACAGAGTTGGCTGCCCTGAGGTAGCCCTCTCTGACGTCACAGAGGTGGCTCCACCAGGACTCAGGCCTCTGTGACATCACAGAAAGACAGCTGCAATATTGTCCACACTGTGACATCACAGAGGTGGTTGCTCTGGGACTGACCTGTCTGCGACGTCATAGAGGTGTCTGCCCCGGTACTGACCTGGCTGTGACGTCACAGAGGTGGCTCCACCAGGACTCAGGCCTCTGTGACATCACAGATTGACAGCTGCAATATTGTCCAGACAGTGACATCACAGAGGTGGCTCCTCTGGGACGGACCTCTCTGTGACGTCACAGAGGCCGCTGCACGAAGACTCCGGCCTCTGTGACATCACAGATTGACAGTTGCAATATAGTCTAGACTGTGACATCACAGAGGTGTCTGCCCTGGGAGGGACTACTCTGTGACATCACAGAAGTGGCTGCCCTGGGACGGACCTCCCTGTGATGTCACAGAGGTGGCTCCACCAGGACTCAGGCCTCTATGACATCACAGCAAGACAGCTGCAAATTGTCCAGACTGTAACATCACAGAGGTGGCTCCACCAGGACTCAGGCCTCTATGTCATCACATAAGACAGCTGCAATATTGCCCTGACTGTGACATCACAGAGGTGGCTGCCCTGGGACTGACCTCTCTGTGAAGTCGCAGAGGTGGCTGCTTTGGGGCGGACCTCTCTGTGACATCACTGAGGTGGCTGCCCTGGGACTGACCTCTCTGTGATGTAAGAGAGGTGGCTCCACCAGGACTCAGGCCTCTGTACCACCACAGAAATGCAGATCCAATCTTCCCCTGGCTGTGATAGCTCAGAAAGGCACCTCCAATCTTCCCCATTATGTAACACCAAAGGGCTGGATGCACCAGGGATTCCCTCTCTGTCACACCACACTTGTGCAGCTTCACTCTTTACCTGTCTGTGAAACCACAGAGGTGGCTAACCTGGTGTTGCCTTGACCCTGGAATGAAAAAGAGGCGATGCCAGTCCTCAGCTCTCTCTGACCCCATAGAAGTGCAGCACCAACCTTCCCCTTTCTGTGAAACCACAGAGATAGCTTACCTAGAGGATGCCCGATCTGTCACACCACACCTGTGTAGCTTCAATTTTCCTCTTTCTGAGATACCAGAGAGATGGCTGCCCCAGGGCTGCCCTCTCTTTGACACCAGCCAAGTGCAGATCCAAGCTTCTCCTCTCTGGGATACAACAGAGGTACGTTAGCCAGGGGATAGCCTCTGACACACCACACCTTTGCCGCTTCAATCTTCCCTAATCTGTGACACCTGAGAGGTGGCTGTCCCAGGGCTGTCCTCTCTGTGAGACCACAGAGGTGTCCCCACCAGTACTCAGCTGTCTGTGACACAACACATGTGCAGCTCCAATCATCCCCTGTCTGTGTCAACACGCAGGTGACTGCCCTGAGACTGACCTCTCTGTGATGTCACAGAGGTGGCTTCACCAGGACTCAGGCCTCTGTGACATCACAGAAAGTGAGCATGCAATATTCCCCAGTCTGTGACATCATAGAGGTGGCTGCCCTGGGACGGACCTCTCTGTGATGTCACAGAGGTGGCACCACCAGGACTCAAGCCTCTGTGACATCACAGAAAGACAGATGCAATATTCCCCAATCTCTGACATCCCAGATATGGCTGCCCTGGGACGGACCTCTCTGTGATGTCACAGAGGTGGCTCCACCAGGACTCAGGCCTCTGTGACATCACAGAAAGTCAGATGCAATATTGCCCTTCTTGTGATATCTCAGAGGTGGGTGCCCTGGGACGGACCTCTCTGTGACGTCACAGAGGTGGCTCCACCAGGACTCAGGCCTCTGTGACATCACAGAAAGACAGTATGTAATATTCCGCAATCTGTGACATCACAGAGGTTGCTACCCTGGGACTGATTTCTCTGTGACGTCACAGAGGTGGCTGTCCTGGGACTGTATTTTCAGTGATGTCATAAATGTGGCTCCACCCGGATTCAGGCCTCCGTGACATCACAGAAAGACAGCTGCAATATTGCCCTGACTGTGACATCACAGAGGTGGCTGCCCTGGGACTGACCTGTCTGTGACGTCACAGAGGTGGCTCCACCAGGACTCAGGCCTCTGTGACATCACAGAAAGAGCACATGCAATATTCCCGAATCTGTGACATCACAGAGGTTGCTGCCCTGGGACTGACCCCTCTGTGACGTCACAGAGTTGGCTGCCCTGGGACTGTCTTGTCTGTGTCGTCACAGAGGGGGCTGCACCAGGACTCAGGCCTCTGTACCACCATAGAAATGCAGATCCAATCGTTCCCTGTCTGTGATATCTCAGAAAGGCACCTCCAATCTTCCCCATCCTGTAACACCAAAGTGGTGGATGCAACAGGGATTCCCTCTTTGTCACACCACACTTGTGCTGATTCAGTCTTTACCTGTCTGTGAAACCACAGAGGTGGCTAACCTGGTGTCGCCTTGTCCCTGAAATGAAAAAGAGGCGATGCAAGTCCTCAGCTCTCTCTGACCCCATAGAAGTGCAGCCCCAACCTTCACCTTTCTGTGAAACCACAGAAGTAGCTTACCTAGAGGATGCTCGCTCTGTCACACCACACCTGTGCAGCTTCAATCTTCCCCTTTCTGAGATACCACAGAGATGGCTGCCCCAGGGCTGCCCTCTCTGTGACACCAGCCAAGTGCAGCTCAAGGCTTCCCCTGTCTGGGACACAACAGAGGTAGCTTAGCCAGGGGTTAGCCTCTCTGACACACCACACCTGTGCAGCTTCAATCTTCCCTAATCTGTGACACCTGAGAGGTGGCTGTCACAGAGCTGTCCTCTCTGTGAGACCACAGAGGTGTCCCCACCAGTACTCAGCTGTCTGTGACACAACACAAGTGCAGCTCCAATCATCCCCTGTCTGTGTCAACACACAGGTGGCTGCCCTGGGACGGACCTCGCTGTGACGTCACAGAGGTGGCTTCACCAGGACTCAGGCCTCTGTGACATCACAGAAAGTGAGCATGCAATATTCCCCAATCTCTGACATCACAGAGTTGGCTGCCCTGGGATGGACCTCTCTGTGATGTCACAGAGGTGGCTCCACCAGGACTCAGGCCTCTGTGACATCACAGAAAGAGAACCGCAATATTCCCCAATCTCTGACATCATCGAGGTGGCTGCCCTGGGCCTGACCTCTTTGTGATTTCACTGAGGTGGCTCTACCTGGACTCAGGCCTCTGTGACGTCACAGAAAGGCAGATGCAATATTGTCCTGACTGTGACATCACAGAGATGGCTGCCCTGGAACGGAGCTCTCTGTGATGTCACAGAGGTGGCTCCACCCTGACTCAGGCCTCTGTGACATCACAGAAAGAGCACATGCAATATTCCCCAATCTGTGATATCACAGAGGTTGCTGCCCTGGTGCTTACCTCTCTGTGACGTCACAGAGTTGGCTGCCCTGGGATTGTCTTGTCTGTGACGTCACAGAGGGGGCTCCACCAGGACTCAGGCCTCTGTGACTTCATAGAAAGAGAGCCGCAATATTCCCCAATCTGTGACATCAAAGAGTTGGCTGCCTTGGGACTGAGCTGTCTGTGACATCACAGAGAGGGCTCCACCAGGACTCAGGCCTCTGTGACATCACAGAAAGAGAGCGTGCAATATTCCCCAATCTGTGACATCACAGAGGTTGCTTCCCTGGGACTGACTTCTCTGTGACGTCACAGAGGTGGCTGCCTTGGTTCTGAGCTGTCTGTTTGACCAATTTTTTACCAATACCCTTCTGGACATGAGATGAAGTTTCCCTGCATGGTTTTGATCCTTTAATCTAAAATACCACTATTATATTAACAAATTTTGCAGTGACTAATATTAACTCGGAAGAGAATGATGAAAATATTTTCAGCATATGCAAGGCCTGGAAGAAGTATCAGACAACAAAATTCAGGAAAATAATTAGCCAGACAGCAACTGAAAAGGGTTTCATTTCCAAGGAGAGACTGAAAAGGAATCTGGGAGAAACTGCAGTACAGGTGAATACCCAGCCTGCTATATGCATAGAGGGGAGTGCCTGATTACTCTGTTCTGTAGTTGTGTTCCAGACTGAGATAGGACTTTGTGGAAAAGCTGGCATGTACATGATTGCACTATTTACACAGCAAAGTGTGTACCAAGTGTTTTTTCTGTAGTTATTATTAAAAGAGACGAATAGAAAAACATGTCCAACACATTCTTAGAATCACAGTTTCTTGTTGCTTGGGTAGAATGTCTTTGGAGGCTTTCCCCTGCAGGTATTCTACTGCCTACATATATGAGGTCTAGACATTTGTTTCAAACCGAGTTTAATAAAAGAAAAGTAATGTTTATTTTGACCCTTGATGTGCTTTTTATGCTACCCTCATACTCTAAACCGTTTCATTCATCTATTGTACATGTTTGCCAGTGGCACTAACGATGGTATCATTCCTTTAATGGAACGTGAATGGAGCTCTTTGAATGTGTCAAAATATTTTTAATTATTCATTATCAGGAACGTTACAAAGATATGGAAAATTGATCCTTGTGAAAAAAAAAAACTGATTCAGGGAGGAAAACTGATTTGACTCAGAACTAATCATACAGGTTGGGGTTTTGTGATGTTCTTTGATAATCCAGTTGCACAATTTCACAGTACTGTCCATGATCTTATGAATTTATTTAATCTTTTGTTGTCATGCTTAAATGCAAAGGCTGAGCCTGGACCTCCACCTCTGAGGACTATTGTCACCTGAATAAAAACCCAAGGTCCCCCAGGGAATTCCCTGTCCTATCCCAGGGAATAGATAGTGGAAATGATAGTGTTGGCGTGTGTTATTTCTTTCTTTATCCAAGTATATGGGTTTCCCTTGCTGAAGGTAGCTCCGTGTAATCATTTTGCTCTACCTGCTGCTTGAAAACCTGTGAATTGCATGTCTAGGAGCACTAGAACAACTCTCAGAGCATGGATGATGTAAATTATATGACTTTGTATAGAAATAGATACTGATATATTAATGAGTTTGCTGAGAAGACTTAACACATAGATATAATGATGAAATGAAAATTTAAATTTTCACATAATTTTTAAAATGGAAAAACCAACAGTAATCCTGTTTCTTCTGTGCTTTTATTTTTCAGGGGAATACTGACACTCAGTAAAGTAGTATTTTGTTTGATTGAAAAACAAACCTCCTGTAAGACTGGGCTTTGTGTTCTATAGATTTTATAACTGAACCCAATGAAGATGTCCAATATCAGCTTGAGTATTGTATTACAGCAGCACTGTAAGGTATGTCCAGGTTATCCTTTGTGGTTGTTCACAAAGGATGCACTTGAAAACTTTTTGGAAATAATCACTTCTTGTTATGTGAACTTTTAAATTTTTATTAGTGATTAGAAACTCATTACATAATACAGAGTTGTCTGGCAGATGTTACCTGCCATCCTTATTCTCTTTTATCTCATAAATGTTCTATTTTAACACTATTATTCACATAAAAAATGGTGATTTTTTTTTTTTCCAAAGGGAAGACCTAACTCATTGTTAGAAGTATTTATAACGGTCAAATAACAGTAAAAACCTACATGTAGTTCTTCTGTATCTGAAATACAGAAAACAACTCAGGAGAATTTTATTCTCCTGGTTTAAACCATTTGCCTCATACACCACCAAGAAAGAACGAGGAAGATATTCAATCTCTCTTCATAAACTCACTATGAATTAATATTGTAGTTCATATGATACATAAAGATTTCAGGAGGGATTTTCTGAGACTCTTAGGTGATTTAAATATTTCAGTCACAGGAAATATTAAATTTTATTTGACTCCTACTGCTAGTGTAACTTTCAATTATTTTAGAATATTAAAAGAAAAATCTGTTTGAGAAATGTATTCCTGAAGTTGGCTCTCAAGCAGTCCATGTCCTCCATGCAGAGCAGGGATTCCTGATTTGTTCGGTATCACTCCTGGACCACGTGGTCTTGCAGATTCCCAGCTCCAGATCAGCTGTGATGGCTGCAGCAGGAGGTGGGAGGAAGAACTCTGTGCCACCCTCTCCGGAGGTATGGGCACAGAGCTGTTCCCCTACCCTGCTGGCAAGGGGCTGTGTAAGCTCTGGAATTCCAGCTCCCTCACCCATGCAATGCCTCCTGAGCCATCTCTGCACAGCTCAGGCTGTGTTTGGTGGCACTCTGTGTTTGGTAACACCCTGTCTGCCACTAGGACAGAGCCACTTTTTCCTGCACTGCTGTGATATTCTGCATCTGGGAACTGAAAGGAAGTTTTTAACCTGCCTAGGCTGCATTTGTTAGCAAGAACCTTTGCACTTACTGCCAAGAGAATTCTGCACTACCAAGAATTGCCAAGCCTTGATATCCACATCAGAAAGGGAGGTTTCTCTGACTAGGCCAGGAAACATCAGTGAATATTTCATACAGTCTGAAACCAGCTTTTTGTTCTCAGGCATTCTAACTTGTTTTATCAAGGTATTGCAAAGCTTATTTCATGTAACTTTCAAATCCAAGCACCTGTCGTGGTTTGAACAACAGGTATCTGCTAAGGAAAGCAGGAGCCTCCCTTGGAATGGAGAATTTAACCTCCCTCCCCCTGAATTATTATAACTTTAGAAATTAAGGGGCTCTCAGGTGAAGATATGGGAATAGGAATAATGGTTCTTTATTAGGGGAACAGAAAAACCAATAAAACAAAAAGACATGCAGTATTACAAAGGAGAAAAAGAAAGAACCAAACAAAACCCACTGATAGAGTCAGGATACAGCCTGACACATTGTGGGTCAGGGTGTTGGTGGCAGTCCACTTAAATGGTGGCTGCAGTCCTAGTGGCAGATGTGGCTCTCTTAAAGTGATGGTCCTGTAGAAAGAGTGGAGTTCTTTCACTGAAGGTCCAGTGGTGATAGATGGGCCTGGTCTTCCTCTGAGAATCCAGTGGAAAAGGCTGCTTGGTGTTCCAAGTCTCAGATTTTTATCCAGGTAGGAATGCTTGGCTCCTCCCCCTAGTTGTAGCATTTCCCAGTGGGATGATGTAATTCTGTCAGTGAGACTCATTGGCCCATTAGCCATTGAGAAGAGAAGATCTCTCCCTGGAGGGAGGATGGATTGTGAGGAGACAAGAAAACTGCCTCAGCTGGTTTCTTGACAGTTGGCCCATTGACAGACAATTACACACACATCCCACACACACTCCCCACCCCCAGTTTCATCAGATGGTGATAGAATACAGAGTTTTGGTTACATTTTTCACTGCAACCCATGACAGCACCCTATACCAAAATATAGATAAAATGGGCAATTACACTCCTTATACGAGATTACACTTTTTATAGCAGCAGCAGTATTGTGAGGAAAATGAGAGTAAGCAAATTTAAGGGTGTAGAATTCTGTTTCAAGTGGCTTAAGTTACTGTGCTAGGAGTAAGTTGATATTATCTCGGATTCCAGTCTACTAATTTTTAAGTTTAGAAATACAGTATGAGCATGCTGTATCTGACAAACTCGTTGAGTCCTTCTGATGCCATTAATAAATATTTAGATTGAGACAGGACAGCTTTCTCTAGCTGAAGAAACAGGCAACAGAATCCAGCAATGGTGATGTGT
Organism: Certhia americana; assembly: GCA_018697195.1. Taxonomy (NCBI): domain Eukaryota; kingdom Metazoa; phylum Chordata; class Aves; order Passeriformes; family Certhiidae; genus Certhia; species Certhia americana. Next base: position 20,770,865 of record CM031865.1, read on the forward strand.
ATCACGCAGGAAATTAATTTATTTTCAGGAAAGTTCCATGGAGATACTGGGCATACCAGTGCAAGGCAGTATTAGGGAACTTATTCAACATCTGTACCTAAAATTAGATCACTTTAAGATTATTTGAGGAGTGTCTTTCCCTGTAGGACATTTTTGACAGCATTTGATGGAGTTCATAAATGTTGTACCTTCAGGTGACAGCTGCGTTGATGCATTTTTTGACTAAATCCTGTGACTTTTTCATTAACAACTGGTGGGAAGTCAGGTAGGTGCAGTACAGCAGGAGGGTAGGACTGACCTGTTGTCTGGGTGGTCCTGGAACAACAGTCTCCTCTGATAATGATTTGTGAACTGTGGTAGGTGAATTTCTTGTCAGAGGAGTTTGTACAATTACCAAACCTCTGCTAACTTTGATGGCAAAATTATGAATAAAAGTCTCTACAGTCTTTTTTTGACATGTATATGTAAAGCCTGGCAGCAGTAAGAATGCAGCAATACAGATTTGCCAGTGCATTTTCAGAGAACTGATCCTGTGGGATTTAAGCTAAAGGGAATGATTAGAGAGTGTCTGTATTTTAAATGCCACAATTCTAAATTATCTTTCAGCTGCTTTAGAGGGGTTTTGCAACAATCAGAATATTGTCTACTGAGAGTACCTTGGGTTTTGTTTTTAATTTCGTTGTCTTGTAAAGATTTTCTGCTGAACTATTAAACTTTCTGAATCATTTTTCTCTGAAGGAACAAAAGATATATTTCCAGGGTAGGCTGTAGAAGAGCTAAATTTCTAGAGTGCAAAGAGTAATGATGACATGCGTGCAAAATGGCACTGGTCCTCCTGCACCCTTCCCTTGGCAATTTCACTGCCCTGTCTGGAGGTTCAGTTGCCTAAAACTATTCCACTATCAAAAATGAGGAAAGCTTTCCAGCCTGGAGGTAAATGATATTTCATGTCAACAATAGAAGAAAATAGATTGACATGATTAGCTACATTTTGTATCCAGCTAGAGTTTGCCAGGAAGATAAAGAATGTTACTGATGGTCAATGAATCTTTCCTTTATGAAAGCCTCGGATGGGAAAAGGCCCCTTGGGGTTGATTTGCAGGACAAATAGGCACTAAATCTTCTGTTACATGCCAGTATTTAGATGTCACTAGCATTCACAAAGCTCTTGACTAATCACAGGGGAAGTTGTCCCTCAGCAGTGAACATTTTTCTGGTGAAGCACCTATAAATATTTTTCTGTGTATTTGTGTAATTTCTTGATTACAGACTCAGCCCATAGTCTGAGGTGTGCCAAGATTCACCTTGTACCCATGATCTGAGGCTCTTTATAATGGTGGTAAAACACCTCTGTACAGTGGTGCCTCTGGGAAACAGATGAGAACAGACCTGCCTTGGGCTAATGTGAAGTGGGGATTTGGGTGTGGATATTCCATTTCTCCTGGCAATATCTAACATCTGATGCAGAGAATATTCTGGAAATAATCGCAAATCTCAGTTCTTCCCCTTGGTCCAGTTTATGTATAAAGTGAAACATTTTTTAGACTCTACTTCTGAAGTAACCATCAGACTCCAGAGTCACTCTCAATTTGCCACTGGCCTCAAACTTGCTTAGAAAGGGCAGATAAAAGCCACCACTTTTAACAGAACAGACTGGGGATCAACCAATCACATCTGTGCTTTTGGCAAAGGTCCAGTGGAAATGGTAACTTAACTTTAGAAATTTCATTTATTCTACGTATTTCTGAGTGAGAATTTTATGAAACAGTCATATCCATAAATTAGAATGGATAGTAATGTGCACAAAAGGATTTATATGTAGAGCTTACGTAATTCAACTTCAGTTCCTTTCGGTTTTTCCAACTGCTCTCAGAGGCTTCTCCAAGTGTGTTTGTATCATCTAGGAGTGATTCTGAAACAAATAGTTTAATTTACTCATTGCTTCTATGGCAATCCTTTTAGAGAAATTAGATAAATAAGAGAAATGGGCAGAAATTGCAGTACTGCACAGGAGAAGGTAAGATTCTACAATCTAAAGGTAAATGTTGTTGGTAAAACATTTTAGTATTCCCTGATGCAAATTTAGGAAAAATATTAGGCTTTACTTGTCTGTTGCTAAGATTACACATTTTATTTTGAAAAAAGGTATTTCTCTTTTGAGAAGTACAGATGGCAGTGTTTAATAAATTATTGGAGCTGTATCTTCACAGAAAATACGGAGATTTAGTTTTTGTGCTGATTATCTAAAGTTCAGTGACTCTCTCTCATTATTCTCCCAGATCAGTGACCACCTCTGTGTATTATCTTAAATAATTAAGAGGGTAAAACTTCTGCCAATACTGGAAAACAGCAAAGATTTTGTATCTTGTATAAATTGAGCATGAGTGAGGTGCTTGCCAGGTAGTTAATCAAAGGAAAGGGCAGCATTTCAAATCCAGCTTTTTAGTTCATCAAAAATGGTGCAATTCTCTCAAATGTATGAAATTATGCAGATTCCATTATCCGTGAATACACTTTTAAAATACTTTTTCTAGAGGGAAAAACTCTTCTAAGAGTAATTATTTCATAATTAGATATTAGTTGAATTTAAAGGCATTAAAGGCATTTGCTGGCTTCCCAGCTAGGTAAGGCCAGAGGGTGGCACTGCAGCCCTGGGTGTTGTACGTGTGAGTAGGCTCTACTCAAAGCTCTTCACCACTGGCTCTGTGAGGAGATCAAGCGGCACATGCCAGAAAACATCTATCCAAGTGATAGGCTGTGGAGGTCAGTGGACACTGAGAGGCTTTCCCAGTGTTAAGGAGACATAAGAGGCTTCTCTCACAGAATACCCTGTTCTGTTATGCCAATGTACCCCTGTTCTGCTCCCTCAGTTGGCCCCGTTAATCCCCTCTCTGTCCCTATATCACTCAGTCACTCCCTCCCAATTTCCCCATTGGCTTCCATACCACAACCCTGCCTTTTTACTGCCCCCATACCCCCTGACAATTGGTCCCGGATGCTCTCCCTGCCCCTACCACCCCTATACTCAAACCTGGATACTAACGATGGGCCTTGCTGTTGGAGTCTGGAATTATAAGAAATATTTCTTTGCATGTTTGAGAGCTTTTAAGATCCCTGACAAGCAGTGTTTTTAACCTTTGTTCGTGGAAAAAGGGCTTTTAAGCTCTGGAATGAAGCAGAGTTTTCAAGAATGTGTTTCAAGATAGTAGAATAGTATGTAGTTTTATCATAGGGTGAGAATTTTAGATATATTGGGGTTTTAGGATGGTAAGCAGGTGAAGACAAGATGGAGGAACCACATGGCTTTTGGGTTTCTTCCTTCTTCCTCATCTCCCTCCATGTTCTGCAGTGAGGTAGCACATTCTGGTTGGTTTAGAATAGGGACTAACTTTCTAACAAAGATAATAGTTATTGGAGAAGTATTATAAATACTGATTTAGTAGATTGTAGTATAAATATCCACACCACCCTAAGGGAGGGAGTATTTGGAATTTGGGATTCGGGATTTTGTGCCTTGGACTGGCCTGCAGAAAGAGCTCTGCTAGTCAGGAACAGAATGTATTGATAAGAAAGAATAAACAATGAAAGAAAACACAAGAAGAAATGGCTCACAATCCTGTTTCTTCAGTCTCTGGCTGGAGAAAAAAGACTTTTGCATTCTCAGGTGACAGAGGAAAAACAGCCGGCAACAGAGACTCACAAAAATATTTTTTATAAACCCTTGTCTTTGACCCTGGGCAATCTGTGTGCACGGCTGGAATAAACATCTCTGTGGAACCTATACAAAGGCCCTTCCTGCCTCTCTTTACCATCAACCATATTAACAGCTATCACAGCTGCAACAATGGTCACATCCAGAATGTTGGTAGCCACCAAATACCCTGGGACTTTCTGTGTGACCCCTACTGAAGGCTCTACTCTGAGCTCAAGAATTGTTCCAAGTGCTGCAGAGGACTCAAATGTGGGGGTTTTGAGCTGTAATTGACAGATCCTAGTTTCTTCTGGCGCTGTGCAGTGTAGCTGAGTGCCTGTCATGTTAAAGAAACCCTGACTGAACTCCATGCCAGAGTAAAGATATGCTTTACTCTGCTATTTCATGTAGTTTCTCTGGTGTCTACCATGGAATATTTTTAGGCCTTCTATCTTGTGGTGTCAGGGAACCTGGCCAATGAGTTTATCAGGTAGAGGCTGAGAATTTTTTGTACCTACAGTAGGAAAGAACCAGTTTCCCAAGAAAGAAACAATACTTGTGGGTGAAGAGGAATGCTCAGAGTGTGAGAGGGACCAGGACTGTACCAGCTCTGCGCAGCTGCATGTCTTCTGCTTTGTGGGGACAGACAGAAATATAAGAAGTCTAGAAGAGAGACAAGCTTTGATTCAAACTTCTAGCTAGGAAGGGGATTGCCATCTCTGTCATCACCAGGTACATTCTCTGTCTTGGAGAATCATTCTGGGGTAGTTCCTCATTGTGTATTTTGTGTCTCTCCATGTCACACACACAGACACGAGGTTGTGAGAACAGGCAATAGGGGATGTCACATACATATCACCATTACCTCTCTTCTCATTTCTGTGGACTTTGTTCAGTATGACTGAAACATCTACACTTACTTTAATTTTTTCAACTCCAACTCTTCTCCCTTCTTCAGGAAGAAAAGGAAGCTCTGGCCTTTCTCTTACAAATAAACAAAACTGGGGGTCCGCGTCACAAAACAATGAATTTTTTCATTGTCTAATTTTACTTTCAAATTTGACTGAACCTGTTTTGCTGAGGTATTGCCAAAATATTCATTTTTAAATGGGGACAGAATTAATCTGACAAGATACTGCAGGAAAGTACTGGTTGACTTTTAACACAAACAACACCATTTGCATGTATGAAATGAGTCTAGGCATTCAAACACCAAAAACTGTGTGAGTTTAAGGAAAATAACAGCATATTTCAGAAATGTCAAATATTAAACTGCTGTGGATCCAGGGTTTCACCCTGTGGCATCCACAGTCACACTGGAAGTATGTTAATGTTGGCAGAAATGTAATACTATCACTTCTGTTCTTTATTTCGTTTTTCTCCTCCTACTTCTCAGTTTATCTTATCTGAAGTGTCTGCTGAATTGTGCTGGAGTGTCTCATCCACAGATGATGCCAAGCAAAAGCACGTAATCCCATCTCTTTGTCAGGATGTGTTGAGTTCAGTGTACTCACTGCACCTCCAAGGAAAAAAGCAGGAAAGTAAGCAAAGGCAGCAGAGTTATGGAAGGTATTTTGCATTTTGTTCTGCTATTTTATGAATGTGAGCAGAGAGGACAAAGAGAGCGAATATTTTCTGTTTACATGATGCCCTGATGGTAGGACATAAACCTTTAGATTGCTTATCTGTGTCCTGAGGAGTACCTGATGACTGGGCAGATATGTAGTGAAGATCAGACTGCTGTGATTTTACATGCAATATTTTCCTAGGCAATGTTCTTCTTTCCTTTATAATTGCATTTGTTGGATAACACAGTCATGCATTGTAGCAGTCCAGTGAGGGGTTTCCTCCTGCTACATCAAACCCAGTTTGGCTGGAGAGCATGGCTTAAAAGACAGGATGGGTCTGATGCAGCAGCCAAAGGTATCTTTAATGTATTAGAGCAGCCATGTGGTCAGAAGGCAACATCTAGGCCTGCAGAGCCTGAGAGCTACCTTCAGTGACTGTGTGGGTCAGGGGCTCACCTGCAAAATGCAATCACTGTCACTATTACAGTTACATAGAAACTGAAGGTCTTTATTCATATCTACATCAAAGCTTCCTTAGTCTTCTTTGGTGTTTTAAAGTTGTGATAAATATTCTTGAAATCTCTTTACATGTCAGAGTGGGATGAAAGACCTTACTGCATATGAGAATCTGGCTGATAGTGTACCCTCAGTTACTCACACCTGGGGACAAGTCACAGAATGGTTTGAGTTGGAAATTACCTTGCAGTTCAGTTCATCTCCTCCTAACCCCCTGCCCTGCGCAGGGACACCTTCTACTGTCCCAAGTAGCTCAGAGCCTCATGTAACCTCGCCTTGGACACTTCCAGGGCTGGGGCAGCCAAGGCTGCTCTGGACAACCTGTGCTAGGGCCTTACCACCTTCACAGGGAAGAATTTTTCCATAATATCTAATCCAAATCTTCTCTCAGTTTGAAGCCATCCCCCTTGGTCCTGTCACTGCAGGCTCTTGTAGAAAGTATCTCTTCATCTTTTCTGTAAGCTCCAGTCAGGTGCTAGAAGGTTGCAATTAGGTTACCCCAAAGCCTTCTCTTTTCTAGGCTGAACAACCCGAGTTCCCTCAAGTCTTTCCTTGTAGCTGAGGTGCTCCATGCCTGTGATCACCTTGGTGGCCCTCAAATCACATAACACAGAGAAAGAAAATACAATCTATTGAGGACTAGTTTGTTGGTGGGTTTTTTTTGTTTTTTTTTTTGCCAATATGCTGATGATTTTTGCATTCATTTTTATATCTAAATGCCACCTTTTCTCTAAACTCCGCAGAAAGTAAATTTTTGGTGATTTTTTCTCTCCTCAGTCATTGTAAGAGAAGGAAATCTGTAGAGTACCTTGGGAGAAATCAGTCGGTTCTCTGCATAAGGGCAGCTTGGCTGAAAGGGAGGCATGCAAGGCATGCTTGCATGAGAAGCTGGCAAATGATCAGATGAGGCTGGGAGCTGTGCCCTGAAAAGCATCCTAGGAGAGATGAACATGTTCAGGGGAGTACTCTGGGAACCCTGAGACTGTGCTGCTTCATTTATTCTTGGAAATTAAAATGGAGAAGAAGATGCTGTGAGCAGCTCAATATGATTATCATTTGTGACATGCTGCAGGACATAAAATTCCTTGTGGTAGTGGCCTTAACTGCTAATGAGTAAATGCTTCCCTTGGTTACATCTGTGCTGCTTTACTGAATCCATGGATCTGTTATGGCAAATGGGAGTTAAACTGGAATAAAACATGCACAACTGTAACTGAAATGCTGATCACAACAGTAAGCATTTTTGAAGATACTAAGATATTTTAAGAAACAGGCACCTATGTTTTGTTTGTATTACTCATTTACAGTCCACTTCTCTTTCTCCTGCGAATAAAGTGTAAAACGATCAAACACAGGCTGGATCATTAAAAACAAAAATAATGTGTGAACTAAATGTAATGAGTTTTATTCCTTTCTCAGAAGATTCAAACGAGAAGGTGCAAGGGCTGCTCTGCTGTATACACATATTTTTGGACACACATAGGAATCCTGTGTAGATGGACACTGAGATCCAAATTGGCTCAGAAGCTGACATTATGGGACTTGAAATATTTGAAACTGAGGCTACGACAGTTTCCTCCATTAATGTGGCTTCATGAGTTAAAGCTCTGAAGTGTCCTGGTTATTCTTAATAAGCTCAATAATCCCTTATTAAAATTCTTGCTGTTTCTGACAATAAGATAAAAGCCTCCTAGTGAATGGCATCTTTTAAATAAAACACTTCTGTTTACATCACTTAATAGCAACTTTGTCTGACATGTGCTGGTTTTCCATCTTCTGTATATCTTCTGTGGTTTTTGTTTTGCTTATGTGTCATTCTCCTCACTTGAGGTTGGAGACATTTGCAAACCTTCTGCCTGAAACAACTCCAGTGAATTCTCTAAGTGTAAACATTGCAGTACCTTAGCTGTTGGACTGATGAGCTATGAGCTCCTTCAGAGGAATAATACTCAGCCACTGCCACTGCTGAATTAGGGCAGACTTATAAGGAGAACCTCTTTTAATTGTGTCATAAGAATTCACAAAATTACCTACATGTAATAGTGAGTACATACATTGACACAGCTTGAAATATTGAAAATATTTCACACAGATTACATATCTGAATTTACCCCAGTTTAGAAATAGCTGAAGTTGTTTGGTGGCTACTCCTTCATCTCTGCAGTATGGATAAGAAGGTTTCCAGTGCTAAACAGCTAAAAAATTGGATCGTTCATTAGTTGTAGCCACTGCGGTAGGATTGTTGTAACAAGTCAATAAGAAATAAGGTGGTAATGAAACTGTCATATTTAATTGGATGTGAATTAATATGGCAGACACAAAGCTGTTCCCAGCTCTGGAAGCAGCCATTCCAGAGTTGGACTGAAGCACAGCAGCACACAGGAGCTGCTCTTGACTTTGCTCCTGTACTGATAAAAGAGCAACTTGGACTCCAACACCTCCAGTCTGGCCCTTTCCAGCAGAATGTATAAACATTTGGGCCAAACTTGGCCCAAAGGATGTCACAAATTGAAAGGACTTTGGTGTATGTCACCAAATTTTATGCAGTTAGTGTTGTGGTTGGTAAGTGTAGCAGTCCAATTAGCTGGGATATATAAAAGTCAGGCCCAAATTCTTTACAAGAAGGAGTGGACCTAGGACCCTGAGGAGCAGGGGGCTGAAACCTTGGACTTAAAAGGTCAAGCCCCTGCCCCATAGCTACAATTGGATATCTGCCCCCCAGGTAAACTCTATATCTAGCTAGGTTAGCCTCACCCCAGGTCTTTGATCCAGGCCTGGGTGCTCTCTGGGGAACATCCTCAGGCTACGCAGCCGGTGAGTGCTGCCTGATGTTGCCCTGATATTTGAAAGCTTTTCTTAGTCTTCTGATGTTTACATTCTTGTAATGGAATTTCTCACAAACTTTCACTTAAATAATTACTGTTTTGCTTTCCTTTCTGGAGGACGAGAAAATTGATGGACTCTTGGTTTGACCAGTGTGGTTGGAGAGATGGCAACTTCACCCTCCAATCCCTGGTCACCTTTGGAATTGTATATATAGCGAGGTCACAAAATAAACTTCCTCTTTTCCTTGAAATTAATTTTGAAGTGAGCACCTGTGTTCATTTCATGTTGTAGTGCAACAGCCTAGAGAGCACCTGGTCACTGAAATGAATTAAAGAACATTGTCAGAGTCCAGAACACTCCTTTGACTGTCCTGAGTGATTCCACACCCGAGCAGGGGGCTGGGAAGCCTTGGCAAGAAGTCAAAGACTCCTGCACCTTTGATTTTAGCCCCTGGGAGAAATTACCACCACTGTGTGAAGAATTACAGACCATGGGAGTTTAAGTAGGGTGATAATTAGCTATGCACTGGGTGAAAAGTAGATTTATTGAAAAGTGGTATTTAATAAGCAAAAAACACAAAATGGAGTCGCCACGTGGCTTTGGGGTTTCTTCTTTCTTCTTCTCCTTCACCATTTTCCCCTGTTTCATGGGCATCTTTGGTTGGCTCAGAGTAGAGTCTGACCTTCTAACACGGGAGACAGGTATTGGGGATCTTTTGTAAATAAAGCACATGTAATTTTTAGTATAAAGATATTCGTCACCTTTGGGGCTGGGTCATTCCCCGTGAGCTGACCTGCAGAACAGATCTCTGTGGGTCAGAGAAAAAATTGTACAGATAAGGAAAAAATAAACAGCCTTGAGAAAGCAGAGGAGATGGCTCTTGGTCTTTTCCTTTGATCTCAGTGATGGGCAAAAGACTTTTACACTCTCAGGAAGAACAACACAACATAAAAACCCAAGAGAACATCTCTGAGCCTCATCCATAGCACCCGTCCAGTCTTGTAAGTCACACTCCCCAACCAAAGCAGACTTGATCTAACAGGAAGTAACCCAAGGCCGGAGGGCAGACGGCCCTCTGTTACAACAGATAAGAGAGTTACTTGCTGGGTTAATGCACTGTGAAACCTCTCCTGGATTACTGCTCAGTCCATTTGGCCTGTTGTATCTCCTTATCACATAATTCTCTATTGGACCAAGGATATTTCTTGTTAAATCTTAGCTTTAAAATGATGAATCAAGGTTGATTATGGTTAAATATGTCCTGATTAGATCAGATGGTTTGAGGGACAGAGCAGTTGCTTGATGGGTGTATTATTTATAAAGTAAAACCCTTACGTTGGTGACATTTTGGCTGTTTCCAGCTGGGATGGGTGCCAAGGGGACACAAAACTAAGCTATCTGAGGTTATGGACTCTCATCTACCCTGGGTATTGCAACCATGGTTACATTTTCTGTGTTACTCTTTGGATAATGCTGAAGGAGCTGAATCCATGGCTGAGAAAGAGTGTGTGGAAAAAAGCATTACTGTTGAACCTTGTGTGTGCAGATTTTGATAAAGAAGTAATTTCCTGGCCCTTTGTGCTTCACCAACTTTGCAGCCCTTGACCAGTGAACTCAGCATAGGAAAATTTTAACCAGGTGTCTCTGTGATAGGGAGATTGTTTTCAAAATGCCTGGACCTTTAGTTCAATATGGAGATCTGCAAAGGAAGGGGTAACAATGCTGTTTTACTGCTGATTGTGAAATAAGTTTGACAAAGATGAATCACTAAATAGATGTTGTCTTGAAAATGCACTGATATTTTCTTTACGAAGTTCCTGTTGTGTAGAAGTTTATTACATCTTAATGAATTTCATTTTATAGTGAGAACATCTCGAATGTACGTTAATTGTGTGATATCAAGTGAGTCATGGATTTCTGTAAATGTGCTAAAAATAAAAATGTACTCAAGAAATAAAATGTCTTATGTACCTCTCCCTCTGCCATAATGCCTAAAATTCCCAAATATTTTATCATTGTTTCAGCACAATTTTCCAAAATTACTATAGATAACAATGGTTATGAAAGGCAGCTTTTCCCAGTGCCTTTTCCCAAGTACCTGGGGTAGTAGTTAATTTGAATTTTAGCATGTGAGAGAGAAATAAGAACTATTACCACTGCTTATACAGTTTCCTGAGTAAATACTAAATTCATCTGATGATTAGTGCCTGGTTTAATTCAATTGCTTCTGGTATTTGGAATTAACAGATCTCACCTGGAAACAACAGCAGACAGACAGCAGAGATGAGCACCAGCTCACAAGAGAAACAGTGGCAGATGAGCATCTCCTGAAGAGGGATTGTGAAGGAGAACTACCAGGAGAGTCTGCAAAATATTACCTAAACTCCTGTCATGTGCCCTGTCACCTCACCAGGGTGAAATATTTCATTTCCCTTCTCTAGGATGTTGGTTGTAACTGGAACAAGGGAAAAGCCAGATCAGGTCTCTGGCTCCTAGCTGATAACTTGAGGACAGATAAGGCAAGGATGGAACTGGAATCAGGAACATTGTCAGTGATAATTTCAGGATGTTTTTAAAACTGTATCTCTCTGGTTGCTGGAAGTCCCCCAAAGATATATCTACACATGACAAGGAGCCAGCTGAGCTCTCTTTAAACAAGTCTATTTTAAGTAAGGGAACGGTGTAACATTTTTATTGTGTCATTGCATGACTTTTATAATGTATTGTGCAATACAAATAATTTCAAAGAGGTTATTGTAGAAAACTCACATTATTCTACAGCTCTTTCACAGAAGTGTTAATATACACATGCATATGACTAAATTGTTTATTTATTTATTTTATTGATACCAGAGTCCTCAACACAAAAGCAATGTTTTATGAGTTCTTTTTATAATACATATAGTCATATGTCTTCAAGCCTCCTTTTGTCTTTTCAAGGTATTTTCTTGTTTCACCTATCTTTCTAATACTCTTTAGTTGGCAGGTGTTTTTTTGAACACTGGTTTTGTCCATATTCTAGGAGTTTATGAACTGTTCCAAAATTAATGTGGATTAGATTATATTTAAGAAACTAATGAAGAATATCCCTTTGGACAAAAATCAGTAGTTACTATTTGGATTATGTATAAAATTATCATTTTAGTTTGTGTTTTTTATGCAGAAAAATAGAAAATATGGGCTATCTATAGAGATTTTTGTATATTATCTTTTTATTACTAATTCCATTATTTTCATTAAATTTGTCCTTTGCTTCAATGTTTAATGCGGTGGCTGGCAAGAGGGCCACTAATGATCCAGGCTGCTTTTTCACTGCCTATTGTGAGGAGTCCTCCTCCCATGGGACAGGCACTGTTTGGTTTATTGCTTGGCTATTTGCATAATTATTCACTCAAAAAATAGTGTATATGTGGATTTCAACAGCAGCATAGTAGGTAACATTAATCAAGTTCTTTGAATAATGTATTATTTATTTAGTATGCATTTATTAAGTATTACATTTTAACTACTTAAAGTATTAAGAGTGTTATAAGTAGTGAAATTATTATAAACAAACAGGTCTACTCTTCGGGTAAATTCTGCTTTCCTTTGCTGTGATGAGACCTTTGGATTTAACCAAAATTAACATTTTGCCTGACAAAGCCTTTTTTTCTTTTTATCCTGGATTTTCTGTTTCAATTCAGTGTTCTCAGGATAGTACAGGTAAGGAAAAAGAATTCTCTTAGCTTCTAGCAAAGCATAATTTAATGTACAACCAGTTAATTGTCCTCATCTTTTACAGCACACTAGAAATCAACTTTTGAAAGAGTATTGGTAGGAATATCATTGCTTAGATATTAAAAAACGAGATCAACAAATTCCTTCAGATTATTTTCAGGACTTTTTTAGGAACAATAAAACAATTCAAAGTGAATTCCTGTATAATGGTTAAGCTGTAAACCATTTTAGCATGTGATGGCCCTTCTTGGATGTTAATCATCCTTGTCTTTAATGCAATTAGTCACAGTGGTTTGTCAGAAGAAGTAGGATGGACCACTGTGGTGGAATCCATAATTATTTTTCTAAGGAAAATGAAGAGCAAACATTTCAATATGACCAAAAATCCTAAACAGGTAAGTTTCAGGAGGGAAAAGTGTGAATTGGTAAGATGCTTGGGGACAAAGAGCAGAACTAGAGCTGTTACTTACACTTAAGATGGAAAGCTGAAGAGAGCAATGCTGCTAGAGACATTTAAAGACATCATTGGGGTTTGTGGCAACATGGCCAAAGGAATATGTGAAGGATTCAATGGAACAAGTGAAAGCACTGAGAAGCACAGCTACTACACTCTGTTTTTCACGCAGTTGTTGCATCCAGTGTTTCAGTTTCTTTGACACTTTTGCTGATGCTGACAGGAGGGGTTGGATATTTATGTGAGGGAGACAACTGAGGAGGACTGTGGGAGGGAAAGTGTGTTTTGTCAGGGTATTTACACAGTTCAAGGTCTCTTATCACAAGTGTTTATGGTGATGAGACAAATACAGAGCAATTACTAGTGACTGGGTAATTTAGTAACATTTTCAAAGTAGTAAACAGAAGTGACTGGAGTGATATATGATTTGGGGCATCATCCCAAAAACCTATCAACACTGACTACAGATTTGGTGCACCAGGTAATTTTTCAGCAAACATTTGCAGCTCTTACGCTTCTTTTATTTGTTTGCTTCCATGAGATACAGTCCTCAGCATGGGACCACAGCTCTTCCCTGCCAGTGTCCCACACTGATTTCCTTTTGCACATGGATTTGTCATAGAAAAACAAGATATTTGAGAATTATCTGGGCTGGAGGAAAACAGTTGCACATCATGGGCTATCTTTCAAGGGTGAAATTTATACTATTATGTTGGGGTCTGCTCCACAGAGGAGGGTGATACCTCGGCTCTAAGCAGGGGAAAGTCCTTCTCACTTAGAGTGAGCTGAGACCCACCCCTGGATACCTCATCTGCAATGAAAATTGTTGCTGGAAGGTTCTCAGTTCTCGTTTTTACTATTGGTTATTTTTTGCCACAATATTTTCCATATTCCTAATCACCTGCCCCCATTGGACTGTCCCCTCGGATCCCTGCCTTAACCTCGCTTTTTCCTATGTGCATAAAACTGCTGTTACCCTGGACCCCGTGCTTTTTCGGTCTGGTCCTAGTATTGTGCACGCCGTCTAATTTGTTGTTTTTTCCTTATTGAAGTTCTGTTTCTGGATGACCGAATCAGAGTAGTCTCTCTCATAGAAGTCGCTAAGGGTGCGTTCCTGAGGAAGCTACTGGTTAAATTATCCGGGCTAGAACCAGAGTGCTTCACCTGGCGCCCTGAATAAGGACCCCTGATATTCAGGGGACTGTCGGGGCACCTGCCCCACCTTCAGGAGCAGGTTGTAGGATTTTGCCCTTCTCATCTGTGCTGGCAACGGAGTGAAGCTGCGAGGACTTCGCTGGATGAGTGAGAAGGACACTGCCTTATCAATGACCTTCGGAAGAAGGTAGGAGAAGGGTGGACATCCTTCCCATTTCTTTTCGCTTTAGTTAGCTTTAAAATTGATTTTTCAAAATGAGTGTGAGGATGTCAACTGTAGCCAAGAGAAACATTTCTAAAATGTTTAAGTTAAAACTGGAAAACCGGGACAAAAGATTTGAAAAGAAGGAACTTCAAGAACTAATTCAGTGAATCCGAAAAGGTTTTACGGGTGCTACTGAGCTCATGATAACTGCACTGGACTTTTGGGACTCGGTAGGGAAAAAGATTTACAATTCAGCTGCAAATTGGGACCGCTTCGCTCAGAAACTGATTCCGATTTTTAAAATAACATTTGTTGCTATTAGGAAGGAAATGAAAGAGAAACTACTTGCCACAGAGTGGTAAAAATCTAATTCGGAACTTCCTGGGGACACCAAAAAACCCTTTTCCGCCAGAATCTACCCTGCAAAAATCCCAGAGAACAGATACAGGGCCGAGATGGCAATCTCCTGTGCCCGTAGTCGGCCCAGGGAGTTAAGCAGCTTTGCCGGTGACCCTGCTGCCCTGTATCCGTCCACACCTGACCACCTGTGGTCCGAGATAGTAATGCGCAGACCACCTTGGACCTCCCACACACACTCAGCCCTGCCAGTTCCCTTGCATTCTCCTCTCCCCCTCTCCTCTACTAATATAAAGCGGTCTAGCTCCATGATAGTCACCCATGGCTGTAATACCTCTGACCGCCATTTTAAAAACCTCAGCCATTTCAAAGAGCACAATAACCTCTCCAGTCAAGGCCCTGATCTGTTGGGAATCTCCACTCTCAGTCCTGCCCATAATTCCATTGACTCCCTCCTGAGGCATGCCCACTTCCCAGAAGAACCTCCGTTTTCTGCCCCTGCCAGAGCTGATGGCAAGTGCCACACTCCCTTGGGTGGAGCTGGAACCTGACCTGCTAGGGAACCAGAAGGGCCCGCCTCCAAGGTGGCAGCACCCTTGCCACCATGGCATAGCCTGAAGCTGGGTATAGGAAAAAGCCATAAATACAAAAAGGTATTTCTGGCAAGAAGCTATTCCTTCCCATCTGATTTCTCTGATTCCTCCTCATTGGAGGAAGATCTCAACTGGTCAGAATATAGAATGGGTGTTTGGGAAAAGATCAAAAGAACAGCAATTAAAACAGGTGATTGGGAGATGGCTAATAAATTACGTGTGACACCAGTCCGGTACAACAGGAGAGGTCAACCCTTCTGGGAAGCTTTGGCTTTTACAGAGATCAAAGAACTGCATAAAGCAGCCAAGGAATATGAAGAAGTTCTCCATATTTCTCTAATCTTATTACTGCTATCTTTTCTGCCCATGTCCTAACCCCTCATGATGCCTGGTATTTGATGCCATCATTGCTGACTCCTACTGAATTCTCCTTGTGCGAGTTGGGGTGGAAATGTTTATTAAATAAACTGCTTCTGGACTATGCTGGAGATCAAGCCAGAGCAGGACTGAGCATAGATCACCTGACAGGGGAAGGAGCTTTCATAGACCCAGATAGACAAGCTGCAAACCTTCCTAGACCTGTGCTCAATGATATAAAGTATACAGCTGAAAAGGCTTTGTTGCAAATTCCTGAGGCAAATAAGCCACAGATGGATTTTGCTGACATCAAACAAAGCCCCACAGTACCTTACATGACTTTCTTAAAATGGCTAAAGCTAACTATTGATAAAACGGTAGCCGAGGACCAAGTGAGAGAAAGACTATTAAAACAATTAACTGTGTTCAATGCAAATTCAGAATGTAAAAAGATCTTGCGTGATTTGCCATCAGAGCCAGAGCCTACCATTCCTCAAGTGGTAGAAGCTTGCAATAAGTTGGCTACTTCAGAGCATACAGCCACTATCCAAGCACAGATTTTAGCCAATGCCTTCAATGATTTTCAAAAGGGCTCTAAAACCCCACAAAACAATAAAACTGGAAATTGCTATAACTGTGGACAAAAGGGACATTAGGCAAAGAACTGTAATAAAGCAAAGAAAGGAACCTTCCAAGAAGAGTGGGACTGTGGCAAATGTAAACAGAATACCAACTACTGTAATCAAGTGCAGGCTTCTTGTTGTTGCCAGCTGGGAAACTCCAAGCTGAGCATGGGACAGAGGTGCATGATGACACAAGAAGCCCAGTCACCTGTCATGGGAAACACCAAAGTCCCGGGATTCCACAACTGCAACACATCATTGAAGACCTGCCTGCTTCAATGCCCGCAAGCACCAGACTGGAATTGTCAACTGCTCAGTCAGTGCTAAATACAGACCTTTCCTATCACATCATTTCTACAGAGTGCTTTGGCCTGGAATAACGTCCACATGATTTTCTCATAATAGGCTTGGACAGGTGTAATGACGAAGGGTGTTTTGCATTGCCCACAGTTTTAACAGTTACCTCTAGTCAAGAGATCACTGTTTTACTTGGTGCCCCAATCCTCCTTGTTTTTTACCTGAAGGACTAATTTTTGCTCAAGCTTTCTTATTACCAGAAGTAGACAATGGTGCTCCCAGTGAATCTTATGTTGCATGGACCAGATGAATTGGCTTGGGAAGAATTCCAGTTACCTGCACCTTGACCTGCCTAGGTAAGACTGCTACTCTCACAGGACTCATTGACACGGGCGCAGATGTCACTGTAATTTCCCAGAGACACTGGTCATCAGAATGGACTCTTGTTCCATCCCTTGACACACCAGTTGGGATTGGAGGACACAGTAACACCATGTGAAGTTTGCATCCAGTCTCTTTTAAAGGACCTGATGACTGCATAGCAACCATCAAACCATTTGTTATCAGAAGGGATAAAGTAATTGTTTGGGGGCGAGACATTTTGTCTCAATGGGCCGTGAAAATAGAAACAAGATTTGATAAGGGCCACTGACGAATGCGGTGCTGTAAAACTCACCTGGACATCAGAAAACCCTGTCTGGGTTGATCAGTGGCCTCTTCCTATTAAAAAACTCACCACCCTAGAGTTTTTAATAAATGAACAGTTAACAAAAGGACATATCATCCCTACTAATAGCCCCTGGAATACTCTGATATTTGTATTAAAAAACCACACAGTGAAAAATGAAGACTGCTGCAATATTTGAGAACAATAAATGAAATTATTAAGGAAATCGGACCTTTACAACCAGGATTACCATCACCTAATATAATTCCCATATCGCTAATAATCATTGATTTAAAAAATTGTTTTTTCAGCATCCTACTCCACCTCGATGATGCCCCACGATTTGCCTTTTCTGTGCCCTCAATCAATAGGCAACCCCCCTTAAAGAGATTTCACTGGACTGTTCTGCCCCAAGGGATGTGAAAATCTCCCACCATATGATAATGGTATGTAGCCCAAGATTTTATCACTTGTCTGTGAGAAGTTTCCTCAATCCATAATACTACATAACATGGATGACCTTTTAATAGATGCAAAAGATGACACCATTGTGAATACTGTGGCAAATGAGACAATTGTCCACATACGTAAGGCTGGTATGCAAATAGCTGAGGACACAATACAACGGTCTCCTCCTTGGACTTACTTAAGTCACAGGATTACAGAGCGCACCATTATAACCCAAGTGGTGCAACTACAGGAGGATCCCACCACACTGCAGGAACTGCAAAGTCTCATTTGATCTATTAACTGGATTCACACTCTTCTAGGAATAACTAACCAAGATTTGGCTCCTCTATTTGATTTGCTAGAAGGAGACACAGACTTTTATTCTCCAAGGGAATTATGAAGCAAAAATTGCTCTAAACAAAGTGATTGCAGCTTTGCAAACTCATCAAGCCCACCTATGTGATCCAGAGTTATCCTTTTTGTTTGCAGTATTAGGAGAAAGTCCACATCTATATGGTTTAATTTTTCAGTGGAGTAAAAGTTTATCAGAACCTTTGTTGATTTTAGAATGGGTTTTCTTGTCATATCAAATGTCTACAACTATAACTACTTGTCCGGAAATCCTTGCACAACTGGCAATGAAAACCATATCCCGAATTTTATCCCTCTCAGGAAAAGATTTTTTTACAATGCTTATAGCTGTTACTTCTAATTATTTAGAACGGCTCATTCAACAATCAGAAATATTTCAAACTGCATTGTCAGCATTTCTAGGACAAATTTCAGTTCATTTCCCAAAACATAAATTATTACATCTTTCTTTTAATTTAAACCAAAAACCTTTAAAAATTTATACTCCTCTTAATGCTCTTAGCCTTTTTACAGGTGGCTCTGGGAAATCACACAAATCAGTAATCACATGGAAAACCCATGAAAACAGAAACTAGGAATTGGACATCGAAATTGTTGAGGGCCCGCCCCAGATTATTGAGCTTGCTGCAGTTGTCTGTGCATTTTCCAAATTCGTAATTCCTTTTAATTTAGTAACTGACTTTTTTATGTTGCAGGAATTGTGGAACAAGCAGAAGACTCTATCCTCAAATTTGTTTCCAACAAAAGGTTATATGATTTACTTAAGGAATTAATTTTCTTTCTTTCCCTAAGGAAAGAGCCTTATTCTGTCACACATACTCACTCACATACCACCTTACCTGGATTTATAGCTGAAGGCAATACTCATGCAGACCACCTCACCATGGCAATCCAAACTACCCTTCCAAACCTTTTTGATCAGGCACATTTGAGTAATTCATTGTTCCATCAGAATGCCCCATCCTTAATAAGGTCATTCAATCTAACCAAAGATCAGGCACAAATGATTATCAGTTCCTGCCCTGATTGCCTTCAGTGGGAAGCGAAATCAATCAATCCCTTCAGTGGGAAGTGGAATAAATCCCAGGGGATTAAACAGCTTAGAACTCTGGCAATCAGATGTCACACATTATCAATCATTTGGCCAATTTAAATATATTCATGTCTCTGATGACACCTTTTCAGGTGCCTGTATTAATAATAGCCCATGTATTTGTTACAGCACATGCGGCAGAAAAAGCCTGAGATGTTATTAAACATTTTTTTGCAAGCTTTTTCATCTCTAGGTGTTCTTCAAGAGGTAGAAACAGACAATGGGCGTGGATATGTTTCAGAAAAGGTAAACCAGTTCTTTAATCTATGGGGGATAAAACACATTACAAGTACTCCCCATTCAATCAATAATTGGAAGAACACACAGAAGTCAAAAAGACCTTTCAGAAAAACAAAAAGGGGGAATGGAGACCCTGGCTACTATGGAGAGGCTATCAAAGGCAGTATATATTTTCAATTTTCTTAACAATTCATTTATGGAACCCCTTCCACCAATTTTCAGACACTTTAGTAACACCACTCAAGCTAGATTAAAAGAAAAACCACCAGTACTAATAAAAGATCCAGAAATGTTACCAATTTCTGGTCCGTTCCCATTGACTATATGCATGTGTATCTACAGGTGCAGGACCCAGGTGTACCCCCACCAAAAACATCAAGGCACATCTACAGCCCTTGTCAAAACCTGAAACAGAACCAGAGAGCAACTGAGAGAAAAATCTCCAACATCCCCAGAAGATCAACAGGGAGAGGAATTATTGTCAGAAGTGTCACCACAAGGATGACAACCTGGATTTCCCTGCACATTTGTTGCAGCTTCCTCCTTCTTGGTAGCAACTGGGTAGTCCCACAGCCTAAACAAAATATTTGGGTTACTTTAGCTAATATCACCGAACAGGAAACAATGTCTTTCAGTTGCCAGCCCTAGTAACCCTTTCTCCACCTGTTTAGTGGGGTTACCTACGGATGTGTGGCCAATACCTGTAGATACCATCCGTACTCTGCAAATCTGGGGAAAAGGTGCTAATCTTTTCATTTGAAAATGAACCCTGCGGATGATTGGGATCACTGGACAAGGAAATTACGCATGCACCAACTGAGCCCCAAGAACTGGAGTTATTTGGGTCAGTATGAATGCATTATTGTGTAAAATTCTGGAAAATGAGTACACTTTTGGATGTTTCCCCAAATAACAAAATATACCAAAATCAAATCCTGTAGTGCAATTACATTGCTACTTCTACCTGGTCCAGATTGTATCCAATCCAATTACCACCCGGTATGTTTTTTATCTGTGGAGATAGGGCTTGGCCAGCGATACCATCAAAGATCATGGGCGGTCCATGTAGCCTAGGGCACCTCACTCTGTTAGCACCCAATGTCACCATGGCACATACATTGGAACTAATAAAAAGATCAACTCATCAGTTTGAAGGAGACTGTAATGACAAAATTACTTATTGGACAAAACCCTCTGAAATTGCAATGTCCTTCTTGTTTCCATAAGTGGCTGCTGCAAAAGCCTTGAAGCAAATAGACAGGATTGGAAAACTAACACTACATCGATTGCCCTAAGTGAGTTATTGAGTGATGTTAAGGCTGTCAGACATGCCACTTTACAAAATAGAGTAGCAATTGATTTTCTTCTTTTGGTCCATGGCTATGAAGACTTTGAGGGCTTATGTTGCATGAATTTGTCTGATCACAGCGCATCTGTTTACCACAGCATAAGCCTTCTGAAAGAAGGAGTTAGAAAATTACAAATTGAAATGGGAAGTGACTGGATCAGCAACCTTTTCAAAGGCTGGAACTTTTCACCTCATGTGCTTTCTGTTATGAAAACTGGACTGTTATTTTTGTTTATACATGTACTGATAATAGTTATTGCTTCTTATTTATTCAAGTTTATGGTTATAACTTTGGAAGAGACAGTTTATCTTTCTGTTTTAGAAAAAACACAAAGGGGGAGATGTTGCTCCATGGAGGAGGGTAAAGACCTCAGATCTAAGCCAGGGGAAAGCTCTTCTCACTTAGGGTGAGCTGAGACCCACCCCTGGATACCTCATTTGTTATATGAAAATCATTGCTAGAAAGTTCTCAGTTCTCATTATTACTATTGGATATTTCTTGCTTCAATATTTTCCATATTCCTAATCGCCTTCCCCCATTGGACTGTCCGCCTTAACTTCGCTTTTTCCTAACAGTGCATAAACCCCACTGTTATACCATGGACTTACCACTGTTATACCACTGTTCTTTTTTGGTCCACACCTTGTACTGTTCACGCCATCTTGTTTGTTGTTTTTTCCTTACTAAATTTCTGTTTCCAGACAACCTAATCAGAGTGGTCTCTTTCATAAAAGTTGCTAATAGTGGGTTCCTGAGGAAGATACCGGTTAAATTATCCAGGCTAGAATTGGAAAGCTTCACTATTAATAAGTGGTATACATGTTACTGTTTCTATTAAGGGTACTAAGGAATATATTTAATTAGGAATTGTACATGAAATACTTAAGATCTGTTCTCAGCTCTGCCAGACTTTCTGTGTCAATATTGGTTATTGTTTGTGGTTACAGCTCCTGCTTTTAAAGAGAAAGGAAATTTCTGTGTGAGGGCACCAAATGTACCTGTGACTGAAGGCAGATAGCTCATTAATAAGATGAATATAAATATCTAGAACAGATGTGAAACTGTCAGACAGTATAGGCCAGAGTTGTGCTCAGGGAGAGTTTTATTTGTAAAATCAAAATACTCCAGTTCATAAATACACTGACAGGCATACATCCTTAATGAATGACTGTGGGGAGGGGAAGAGAAAAATCCAAACCCCCAAACCTTAAAAACACAACAAAAATACCACCCCCAATCCTAAAAAGACAAAAGAACAAACCCTTACAAAAAGCCAACGAATCAACAAAAAAACTCTAACAAAATACTACAATATTGAATATGGCAGTTCTTACATTAAATCTTTAAAGCAAAGTTTTTCCAGCAGACTAACCAATCTTATTTTCAGCTTGTTGCTCCCATCTTCTCCATCTTCTTGCTCCATCCCATGCAGGACAACTCTGTGTACACAGGTGAGCTCAAGCACAGCAGCAGCTGCACTGAAATTAGTAAGGCTCTACATCAGCTTGTCTGCACTGGCTGAAACTGAGCTGAAATGGTGACACAGTTAATAAAACTTTTGATTGCTTTTTTTTTTCTCCTGGTTTCTTGGCATCTTAAAACACTTTTTCGTGGCTTTCACACCCTTGTGAAAAACAGGGAGTATGGTGGCAATATTGTAACTACTTCAGATTTATAATCTTACTTGTATTTTTAACACAGAGATAATGTGAGAGGAGCTTTTCAAGGGTGAAAGTGTTGTACTATGAGTTGGATCTTTCCTTTCAAGGGGATTTATTTTCAAAAACATTTCTATTTAATAACTGTGTTACTATACTGTCATACTGATTTCTGCAGGGGACTTTAATGTTCTTGTATTTTGGTAGGTTTTCCCTTAAATTATAGATGGAATGATGCTACTGCTTGAAGGAGATAAAGCACTACTCTGGCATGTTTCACTTCAAGTCTCACATGGAACCAGCCTGGTGGTCTGAGCTCTGGCTGGTGACAGTCCTTCTCTCGTGGTGCAGGGCCAGCTCTTCCCTCTAACAAATGTCACAGACACTTGATTTGAGGTTGTCCTCTCCCTCTAGGGCCTTTCTACACCACTGGAACAGCCTCTGTAAGAACATGCTCTAAGTCACCTTCTGCGATGTCATGGGTTGCAGTGCAAAATGTAACCAAAACTCTGTATTCCATCACCATCTGGTGTGCGGTGTGGTGTAATTGTCTGTCAATGGCCAATTGTCAAAAAAAAACCAGCTGGGGCAGTTTTCTTATCTCTTCCACAACCCATCCTCCCTCCAGGGAGTTATCTTCTGCTAATGGGCCATTGAGTCTCACTGATAAAATTCAATCATCCCACTGGGAAATGCTCCATCCAGGGGGAGGAGACAAGCATTCCTACCTGGATAAAAATATGATATTTGGGCCAATAACCAACCTTTTCCACTAGATTTTCAGAGGAAGACCAGTCCCGTCTATCACCACTCAACCTTCAATGGAACACTTCACCTTTCCACAGGAGTATCGCTTCAACAGAGCTAGATCTGCCACTCCAACAGGACTGCAGCCGCTATTTAATTGGACTGCTACCAACACTCTGACCCACAGAGTGTCAGGTTGCATTCTGACTCTGTCAGTGGGGTTTTTTTGTTTGTTTTCTTCTCTTTTGTAATACTGCGTGTGTTTTGGGTTTTTTACTTTAGTTCCCGTAAAAAAAAGCTATTATTCCTATTTCCATATCTTTACATGAGAGGGCCCTTAATTTCAAAGTTATAATAATTTGGAGGGAGGAGGTTTACATTCTCCATTCTTAGGGAAGCTCCTTAGGAGACACCTGTCATTCACATCATGACAGATTTGATTTGCACAGTTTCATTAGCCTTCTGATCAAACCCAGTCCTGATCATTGCAGTCCGTAGCACTTGTCTGCATGCTTTGCCAGGGGAGCTGACACTGCAGAGAAACATTACAGCTTCAAGTGCCAGTGGATGGCTTACTGTTAAATCTGTTACCAGTGCTTGCATGAGCCTTGCTGAAGCTGAAAAATCCCCCCCCCCAACTTGTAACATGCTGCTATAAATCCGTAGTTTTTTTCAATTGTAAAATAGGTAATTTTTTAGGGTAAAAAAAAAATTAGCTGGATAGACCCTAGACACTTCTCCAAGCAGTGTGTTTAGTTGATTTCCTGGGGCTTTAGACTTACTCAACGAGGTGCCAAGATTTTCAATTCATGTTACACAGTTTAAGAATTCTTTCCTTGAAACTGAAATTAGAGCCAGGATAGTAGTCCAAGCAGTTGCCTTCTTGGGTTAGTCAAGGATGTTAAAGCATTTGACCTTAACTTCACATTGCAAACTGCTGGTGTTGTCTCCACAGTTTCTGCAGGCTGTCTGTATTTATCCTGCCTTCTGGGAATAGTGGAATGATGATATGAAAGGTTTCTTTTGTGTTAATTTTGACATTATCAAACAAGATTCAATCTAAACAGTTAAAGTTGGCTAGTTGTTTAAAACCCAAACATACTACTGAGTATTCCAATTAATAATGCAGTAGTTTCCTGTGAATTGGGAAGACTTGCACTTTTAGTCCTTTGGTAGCCCAAGAAGTGTCAGTAAGAAAAGATTTCCCCAGTTAGCCTGGGATCCTTTTGATTATTCTGGCACTTGTTTAAATCACTCAGTTTGTTAAATGTGTAAAAAGCAACAGCCCTGTAAGTGTCAGAACTCTCTGCTAATGAGTAGTATAAAACATTTTTATTATTTTCATGTGACTGCAGGAAATACAGTGTGTTTCCACAAGTAAGTATTGTTTTGGATAAGTCTACCTCTTTTTGTTTATAATCCAACCTATATCCTGATTCTGACTGAAATTCACCCTCTAGGCTCGAGGTGTTTAACAGACTCTTCTGGCTTTTACCTCTGCATAAAACCCTAATAATTGGATATTACCAAATACAGATAATAATTGGAGATTGGCAGCATTTGTAGAAGAGCTTCTGCTCTCCATTAACCCTTAATGTGTTCCTGAGAGCAGAAGAAAAACAGTGGAAGAGAGTTCCACAGCCAAGGGTGTGGCCATAAACTACTTCAGAATTATCAACTCTAGTATTTTTTTGTTTGTTTTTTGGGGTTTTTTTGTTTTGGTTTGGTTTTGGTTTTCTTCTGTTTTTTGTTTGTTTTGGGTTTTTTGGTTGGTTGGTTGGTTGGTTTTGGGTTTTTTTAAGTGAATAGAGGAGTTGAAGGCTGGGGTGGGAGTTTAAATATTTTCCAAGGAGTGTCAAAGAGGTTGAAAGCTGCTTGGGTTTAAAGAAAGAAGTGAAAATGTGAGATGAGGCAGTGCAGCATCCAGAGGAACACAGGAGTCTTTTAGGGCTCATTTAAACAGAAGCTCAGAAGTTTTCTTGATATGCTTTGGTGGTTTTGTTATACCTGCACTGTAATTCAGTGTTGTTAACAGAAGATTTAGTCATCCAGGAAGATTAACCCCCTGTACTTCATGAAAATTGCATACCATGTCATTAAACTAAAGTTAATGCTGGACAGTTTGTTGCAGAAAGTTAATAATTTTGTCTTCCAGATCTTTGGAGAGCCATGAGAAAAATTATACACCTTTAACTCTTTTTCAGAGTGTAGTCTGCATTTTATTTTCCTGCTGCTAGTGAATGTGCATTTAATCCTCATGGTGTTGTCCTTTTGATTCTGTTATTTTATGACCATTGCAAAATATGCAGCAGCAAATTAATCAAGAAAGTGCTACATTTACCAAGAGCTCCATATTTTATTAGCCAAACTTTGCTATTAGTATTTCATGAGCAGAGATTAATAAAACATTGCACAATTAAATATTTCATATTATCAATTGCTTCTATCAATTGGAAAAATATGATAGGTTGAACACTCTTCAGTACTATGTGTGATGCTGGAAGGGCAAACCTTCCATAGTTGATTTGGTGCAAAACACACGTTCATTTAGCAAGTTTATTCTTTTAAACAAACTAGTAATACATAATTGTGATGTCACTACTTGTCAGTTATTTTTTTATACTTTAACTGGTGTGCAGAAAGTTTAATTTTTCAATAGATTTCTTCCTGCATTATTTAATTGGATAATTTTGACTAAATAATTCTCAAATTGACCCGGAGGTGTTTGTTGGCAGGAAGACAGTATTTATTGCATATGAAAAGATTTAGTTCATATTTTCTGGCTTGAGAAGAGCTGCTTCATAGGATGTATATCTTTAGAAAGTATTTACAAGGCAATTACATAGCATTTATTTATGCCCTTATGTGCCAAAATAAGCCAGTTTGTAAAAAAATTGCGCTTGCTCAGGCTGCCGAGGAGTAATTTGCAGGAGCGGGTTGAGCAAAAATAATCTGACACCACTAATGTCACTTCTAAACACAGCTTCTTTCCCCAGTGATGGGGAGGATTTTTCTCCTCTCAGCATGCTTTTTCTCTTCTCTCCATTTTTAAAGGCTTTAATGTGGTACTGAGAGAAGCCTAGTAATAGTGAATTATATTAATTAAAACACATACTCCTCTAGACACATATCTCTTGCATTTTTAGCCCTGAAATAGTAAATCTCCCTATTCAGACTTCTCTCTTCTCTGAATGCTTTCAGTTTTCACTGCTTAAAAAGTGGATATATTCATGAGTCATGTACTAAAACTTATATTTTATGAATTGAAAGGGTTTTAGTTTTTCTGCAGTATTTACTGTAAAGAGAAAATCTATGCCCTCTCTCAGCTTGGCTCACTTGGGAATTTAGCCACTTTCCTGGGATTTTTTATGGTCACCTGTGGTATTTGATCATTCTTTAAATAGCAATGTATTCTGTCATATTCTGCTGTTCCCTGAAGCTACTCTGTCCTGAAATGTTCTTCTCTTTGTTGTGGAAATTCTCAGCTTTTCTGAGGAAGGAAGTGGTAAAAAATTGTCTTTAGAGAAATTAATCATCTGTTGACAATCCTGCAACACCACAGGGCACAGCAGCAGAAGGATGGCTTAGGTGGAGGACACATCTCAATGAAATTAAAGGCAACTCAGTCTGTCCTTCCCTCTGCCACACCATTCCTGTAATAGTGCAGTACTGATCCAATCTGTATTATCAAGTGCTGTCAAAAGCTGGTCTGGGAAATCTTTGAAATAAGGCTAACAAGCAAAAGATGGAATGTAATGATTGTCTTATTTAATTTTCTTTGCAACATCTTTTAGCCAACTGATACAATGTTAAACTTCTATCGCAATTATATCATGATCCAAAAGAGAAATTCAGTACAGCTCCTAATTCTTCTTGTTTACTCAAAACTGTGAAAAGTGCAGTTGATGGCGGTGTAAAAAGGAAAATACTTGAGGGCAATTGTTTCAAAAGCAATCATTCAGGAATATCTGAGCTGAAATTGTTTGCAAGGCAGGTTGAGCAAACATTTACATATGAAATGTAAATTTCATACACAGTAAGAGTGCCCAGTTAGAAAGCTCATCTGCATTTAGAAGATTATGAGAGAAGAGAAACAATTTTTTACATAAATTAAGTATGTCAAGTAAGTGCAAACAAAGAAGGGCAGAATTCACTGAACTCAGAAGATATGAAAGGAAAGAGGGACAACTAATTGTTTCCAAGGCAACTTGCTATTCATACTTTAAGATTTTTTTCTGGGAGAAGACACTGACCAAGAAGCAAGAGTGAATTTCTATAAAAGCATTGCACAAGGAATTTTGTCTTTACAAAGGCAGAGATCGCTTTTAGAGGCAAAACTGGAAAATCCCAGTCCTAAGAAGTGAAGGTGGAATCTTGGCTGCATGAAACAAAGGCCCTACAGAATTTTATGCTTGCAGGAGGAGCCCAGGAGTGTTCCCTAATCCATGATTCTCTAATTTCTGTTTGAGAAAGCAGCATGTGCCTGAGCACCATGTGTACAGAAATGCTGATATGGCTGGACTGTGTTGTACCTACTAAGCATGCTCTACAAACTTGTCTGTCCATCTTGAATATAGAAAGGAAAAGAATTCATGTTTTTCACATGATTTAAAATAAATAAAGAACAGTCAGTGCCCAATGAATACCATTAGGTGTTATAATTACAGAAATTCTCAGTTTATATGTCACTGGGTACTGGCCACAGTAAAAACATCTATGCAGGCACTTGAGACCCCTCATGTAAATACACATATACAAACATTTGTAGTTACACCTGTATTGTTTATGTATACATAAATACATAGACTTGAAGAAATGTGAAGAAGGTTTAGGAAACCATTTGAATGAAAGTTTAGAAACTAACAAGGATTTAGGTCTAAAATAAAAATCAGTGATGCTTTAGAAGATTTGATTATCTTGAGCTTCAGTCCTAAGTAAATGTTTTGAATAATAAGGTAATACTACGTAGAATTTCTTTCTCTGACTTCAGGAAAGCACTTAAAATATGAAAATTCCATGAACTTCAATATGACTTATATGCACTCAGACTTGTACACATGCTTCAGTCAGGATTGTGGAATGCTTTTGGCTCTCTGATTGATAGATGGGACATTTTTCCCTTGCTATTTTCATTGAACTAAAAGTACTCTAATTCAAATGTAAAGTAATGTGGAGGATGGTAAGCCTTTGGCCCAGTTGCCTGAGCTCTCCTGGAGGAGCGAAGTTTGAAGATGGAGAACGTAAGAAACCCCAAGAAAGGGAAGCCCTTAAGCAAGTTAGCTTCTTTTGTTAAGGTGATTCTTAAGGTGTCTCCCAGCATGCTTTGCATTGTTATGTTAATCCCATGTACCTAATTGGTCCTTCCCCTTTACCCTGCCCCCTGCCTTTTGTATACAATCCCTGTTCCCTCAGCCTTTCCTTGGAGCTATCATCCCTGTCAACCTTCATAGAGTTGCACCTGAAAATAAAGGCTCTGTTCTCTGTGAAACGCCAAACAAGGCTCTCGTCTCTTCTTCTGCATTGCCCAGAGGCAAGAGAAGCTGACATTACTCCAGTGAAGGTGAGATGGGCTTTTGTGCCTGAGAGCTCACCTTCCTAAAAGATGCTTCTCTGGGAAGGTTGTGGCACCTCGACTGCTGCCCTCTGCAACATAGTAAAATCCTTTCCTATATATAAGAATGATGTTTTTCAAGTACTACTGATTTTGTAGACTCAAATAGCAAACTCTAAAGAACCTATTAATAAAAAAACCAGTTCCAATATTTTAAATTAAAAACGTAAGTATTTGTACAAATTTCTGAAAGAATTTTGGAAATACTTCAGAGCTTGAAAAAAATTTGAATCTACTAAAAATATTTGGTTTGTTTCCCCTCAAACATATTTTTTTTATCAGTTAATTTTGTTATCAATTAATTAATTGACAATGATTTTTGGCAAAACACATTTCTATATTGAAAGAGAGTCATGGGAACTAGTTAGAATTTCCCAGTATTCAAGTTTCCTAACACTTCTATGTTATATTCAGGATTCTGCTTAAATATTTCGCTAGTGTTATCAAGCATTAACTATTTCCTGACACAGGCAGCCTGGTTTGGATTCATACTGCTGACCTGCAGATGAATGACGCAATATCCAGTACATCTGGAAAACATTTGCAAAAAAAATACTCATATAAATGATTGATGAATTTTTCTACAGTTCATTGAATAATTTATTTTCATGACTAGTATTCAATAAACTCTACAGCCAGCCTTAAACCTATCCTAATAAGTAGGCACTATCCATCACCTGTCAATGATCTATAAAGCACCCTGCCATCCAGGTCCCAGAATTCTCCATTTTAAAGGGGAGAAATGGTAAGTCTGGTCACCTTTCCTTCAACCTGTAAAACCTCTTCTGAAGTTAAAGTATCACATGTAGTTAAAGGATCAGTTAGCTTATGCTAACCTTTCTGACGAGTTCCTCCAGAGTTAGTGGCCGATTGTCCAATTCTGCTGTGGTGGAGCCGTGTCAGTGCCAGTGCCGGGAGGTGCAGCCAGTCCCTGGCTGGCAGTGGTGGTGCTGCTTTGGGGCGGAAAGGACATTCTGAGTCAGACCTCTCACAGCCTGACCCTCAGTTACAAGGCTGTCTGCGTCTAGCTACTCACTGACTTTCTCAGAAAGCTCTCTCCTACTTTTGCATGTAGCCATCCTTCTCCTCCCAGTTCTGTACCTGAAAAAAGTGGAAGTGATCAGCAATTCCGTCCCATAAGAATTTGGGGTTTGCATACCAGTAATAACTCTCATTTAGGCATTCCTTTTTCTTTCTGAAGCTGTGCTCTATTCACACAAGTTCTCCTGTAGACATTTAGAAAGAAACAGTTTTTGGGATAATGATTTTTACCCAAAGTCATGACTGCTTCAGTTTGTGCTAATTATAGATTCCAAGATTGTTAATCTCTAACAGATGTAATGTAGTTCACCATGACAGTAGGCTAAATTTTGAGGATTTAAATCTGTAAGAGAAAAAAAATGAAATTGATTACTATGTTTTATATTGGTTCCTTTACATAACCATCTCAACCAGATAATGAGACCATATTTATGTGAAGCACCCAGTTCTGACCCAGATAATTTAACTGGAGGTTTCTTTGGGGGTACCCACTTTCGGCGACTTTGTGAGAGAGACCACTCTGATTCGGTCATCCAGAAACAGAAGTTTTAATAAGGGAAAAATAACAAACTAGACGCCTTGCACAGTACAGGGATCAGACCTAAAAAGAAGGCGGGGTCCAGGGAAACAGCAGTTTTCTGCACGAATGAGGGATTGGGTTAAGGTGGGAATTTGTGGGGACAATCCAATGGGGGAAAGCGATTAGGAATAGGGAAAATATTGCAGCAAAATACAACCAATAATAATAACGAGAACTGAGAACTTTCTAGAATACCAAATTCAGGGGTGGGTCTTAGCTCATTGAGAGCTGACCCATTGACTTAAAGCCAAGGTCACTACCCCCCTCTGCAGGGTAGACCTCAACATTTATGAATATTTTCGTCCTAGAGGAGTTCCAGCTGTCAAGTGGTACCACATGCAGGCAGATTTTTCAATCTATGGGTTATCATCAATTACTCAAGAGCTGAGTCACCAGCTGGACACAACCTTCTATGGTAAATTTTTTTCTCACCTTTGGAATCTCTTTTCTCCTTTAGACCTTTACATTTTGGAGTTTGAGACTTGGAAATTTAGTGATCTGTCTAAAATGATACATGCCCTGAACTGAGAGAGAAAATTGGATAGAGTACCCACAGGAGTCACAGTCCATCTGTATGCTTTTAGCTATTATTTGTGTGCCTTATTTCTACTCTACTTTTGTATGAAATTTCTCACATGTTACTACCTGCTACCCAGTGGTAAGAAGAATTAGGACATTCAGACTAGAATGATACATTTGAATTAATGAGAATTAGTATCACATTTAGTGTTTGAATGATTATTTTTGTTTTGAATTAAATTTTAGTCAATGCTGTGTTCATAGAAAGTTAACTTAGATATGTATATGTCAATAATAGAAAAGTGGTTCCAAAACAACAGGGTCTTTCAAAGAGGTGTAATTTCTTCTAATATGTGTTAAGTTACTCTGGTAGGACAGTTATGTAATTCTGTGAGTGGAAAATTTTAAAACAATAAGTAACTTAAAATGAATATAATGAGAAACTTCTTGAATCACTTTGAGCTGCAAGATCATTTATGAAAGCAATGGTCAATTCCTAAGATTTATCTGTGTTTCCCTTTTTAATAGGAAGAGAGGAAAGATGGGAAAGATGGCAAAGATGGCAAAGATGGATCTTCTACATCCCTGCAGAGATGGAGATAGGAATATATTTGATATCAGATTTTATCAGTGCTATTTATAATGATTAAGAGAATTATTACTGCACTGCAAGTGCTGCTACAAGCCCTCATCCATTTTATATCATGTTCTGTTGCATCACATCAAGAACAGTGAGCAATATTAGGACAGGATGCAATGATCAGTGCCTGTCTCAGGAACTCTACAGTTTGCAGATCTACATTTAATGACATAATTAACTGTGGTATTTCCTCCTCTTCAATTTTTTTTCTTCTCTGAAATAACAAATATTGTTTAGAGTTTACACTCATTGTTATCTAATATATAATGAGTCAAAATTCAGACTTCAAACCTAAATTCACCAAATTAAATAATTTAATATTTTTATTTTGTAAATATTGTAGCCATACCAATTTATCACCCTTTTCCCACTTCTTGCAAATTCTTTCTGATATTGTCTTTGACAAATATCTGCCATATTCCAAAAAAAATGTGCAGTAAGTTCCTTTTTGTAATTGAGAGTCCTTTAAAAGTTATTCTTAATTGCTGAGGGACTGCTTCTGTGACTTTTAGTTACATTGAGATTTGTAGTTTTGTTATTTTTGTG
Organism: Certhia americana; assembly: GCA_018697195.1. NCBI lineage: Eukaryota > Metazoa > Chordata > Aves > Passeriformes > Certhiidae > Certhia > Certhia americana. The sequence continues at coordinate 20,802,737 of CM031865.1, forward strand.
CTTGACTACTTCAGTTTTCTCCAATTTGAAGTGCCAGAGAAATTGGTGAAAATATTTCAATTAATACAAAATGCCACTGTTAGAGTAATTACTTGCTTCAAAAGTTGAAGTATGTTTGTGCTATTCTGAAACTTTTTATAATAACTTCTGGTTCAAGCCTTTAAGACTTTTCACTTGACAAAAGACCATTGTTGGACCTTAAATTTGTGTATTTGTATGATTTGTCCATCCATCCATTTTCAGCCTCACTCATGTTTTATTGTCAGCTTTGCTCTGTGCCTTCCCTGATGTGCAGCTCTGACTTGATATGATCAATTCAGGGATAAGAAATGTATTTTGCTTGTCCTTCCAGTTTTAGGAATATCTTGAATGCAAATCTGGCTGTATGGTCTTCTCCATTATAGCAGGGCAAAGCCAGTGTAGCTTCACTACGTTTTGTTTGGAGCTATTTTTCATTAGCTGTGTATCAGATTGACTGCCTGGAATGAGTTTATCATTTTCATTGCCATTGCATTTGCGTATTGCCCTGTTCATCTCAAGGACTGTGTTTATTATGGAATGTGCCATATCCTCCATGCTGTAGGAGGTCATGAACATTTGTAAAGTGCTTAGCCCCAGCATGGCTAATCTTGAGTCTGTCATAGTTCCTCTACCAACACCAAACCAATGTGATCTCCTTTTGCAAACTAAACTTTGGAAAGGCTGTGAAATCTTGATTGCAAACAGGCTCTTTTCTCTTTGTAAAAGCTTGTGTGGGTCTGGGTCTTCTCAGCAAGAGCCTGCTGAACGGCCAGGAAGAGGCTACATGTTTATGGAAGTTTTCCTCATATTATTTTGCCATGCCATGACAATATTTTCTTGACTACACAGATGGAAAAGGAGAAGTAAATTCCTGAGACTGCAAGAGCTGTATTAAGGCTCATCCTTTCCATGATCATTCAGTGCTCAACATAATTAGCACTGTGTTGCTCCTCTTGAAAGTGATGCTAATTAGCATTAATTGAAAGGCACAAAAAAGAAAATTTATTTCATACCTCTGGAAAAACATAACATCAAAAATTCAACACATTTTAATCTTCTAGATTTCTGAAAAGTCAAATTATTTTTTTCAAATAAAAAATCCAGCAATCTCTTAGTCATTCAAGTGTTCTCAAAAACGGAAACTAGGAATTTTATAGGCCAGTATAGACACAGTAAAATCCCCAGCAGTCAGATATCAGGAATTTAGATGAGTCTCCTGCCTTCTTCAATAGCTGTGTGAGGCACAAATTCACTAACAAGAAAGGGCTAAAAGGTCTGCTGCACTTCCTCAAGTACTCAAGTACTCCCTTGTTTGTTCCTCCAGATCATGGAACTCTGGAATAATTGTCTGTTCGAGGCAGCCAGAGCAGCCCTGGATTTTACCTCCAGGAACTCCAAGCTACTCTTAACCATAGCTGCCACTATCAGCTGCATTCCAAGAGGAAACTTGATGCAGCATTGTCAAAAATGTTAATGTGAAATGAAATAGGACAGCATAGCATAGAACAAAACTTGGAAAAGAAAACAATGTCCTTTAAGCTGTTTTTACCATCTTCACCCCCTCTGTTATTCAAAGTGGTTAAATGTGACTTACCAAAACCTTCATCACATTTATCTTAGGCGTTGTTTAACAAAGCAGTGATATTATACCACTTAATATGTATGCATATTTAGGTCCTACCAAATTATGTCTTCTCATTTGTTTCACATCCACTGAATGGGAATATTATAGATATAAACCCTTTCAACATCAAAAATCCTACGAAACTTATAGATATAGTCATAGTTTAACTGTTGGAAATACTTTCGTGAGAATGCTGTATTAACTCCGTTTAGTATAAGAGAATCACAACTCAACATTGATAGTGATAGGATTAAAAAAAAAACTTGGATATTTTTATTGATAATTTATCTTAAGATAATTTAAGACAGAAGGCACATCTTAAGGTGTTAACACCTCTCAGACCAAGGTCAATTTTGTATTTTAATAAATGATAAGAGACTCAGACAAGTGATTGTAATGTAATTGCACATCAGCAGGGCTTAAGTAGATTAGATAAGTTGCTTCTCTTTGTGAAATGTTTGGTGTTGATCATGGCATAGGCTTATCTGGTGGAGTAAGGGTCACAAAGCTCAAACATAAACTTTTGTATTGGTTGTAATGTGATAGAGTTCTATAAAATATCAAGGTCTGAAGCAATTAAACAGAGGATGAATATTAAACATTTCTAATTATTGTAGAGCTAAGGATCACTTGGTAAAATTATTAAACAGGTGTAAATCAATCAAAGATTTTTTTTTCTCTTTTTTTGGATATTAAGGTTTGGAGTGATTTGTGGAAGCTGAGCTACAAATCAGCTTCAAAAGGTTAGACATCTTTTTTCACTGTTACCAAACAATACAGTCTTTACCTCATATTTTTATGTGTTTTTATTTTGAAAGCAGAAAAGACTAGTTCAGCTAAGGAATAGTAGTAGTTTGCCCTGTTTTCTATACTTTTTCTGTAATCATGAGGTTCTGGCTGCTCTACCTTAGCTCATATTCTCCACTTAGTGTTTGGTGTATATTTAAAATGAGAATTAGTTCTGATAATTAGAAAGCTATTTTGTCTTAGTATTTCTTCTCTTAAGAGTGAGCTTAAAGATTGTTGAATTTGTCAAGATGATAAAAATGTCAGTTAAACATTTGAAAGAGAACAAAATTATTCTGAATTATTACATTAGGAAATGAAAGGGCTGGATGCCAAATGACAATGAAAGAGGTAATGTGTTAGTTCAGGATGTCAGAGAATGAATAACTTGCTATTTCTGCTATCCAATACTTAATGTGACTTTCTGCTGATACTATAGTCTAAATTCTAAGAAAGGACTGAAGGAAAAAGAATTTTATATTTGAAAGTAACCTTATAAAAAACTAATTAAAAAAAAATCAGCATGCCTATTGGTTATCTGTATTTAAAGTCTGTACCTTCAGCTGGCATTGTACCCAAGCATGGAGAACTCTTTGCCAAGTCAACTCAGTTCCTTGCAATAAGCTTATCTTGCTTTGATCTTCACCAGCTCCTCAGACTCCTAAGTGTGATCACAGCTGTTTGTGGATGATGATCTATGCTATCACCCAGATGCCCTTTGTTGGAAATGCAATTTAGAGCTTGTCTAGGGGAAGGGAACACCTTGTCCCAGTGAGGGATGAATCAGGTGGCTGAAGAACACAAAATGTTGCCCCATCATTACGCACCAGAGTTCGGCTCCACAGGCTCCAATTGTCAAAAGCATTATATATTTTTCTTTGATTTATGTGTTTTTAATGGCTTCATCTTGTGCTTCCACACTGTCTAGTCTTAGCACATTCCAAACACGATGTAATGCAGTTCACTGTTTTCTGTCTCTGACTAAATTAACAATGGAGAAGAAGTATGGAAAATGTTCTACAGAATAATTTATTCACCTTCACCTTCTTAGCTTTCTTTTAAACTTCTACAGGATTACTTTTGGTTATCCTTGTAACTGAACAGCTTCCTCCCTTGAGCCATTTCCTCGGGGAGTTTTCTTTTACCTTGTCATTTATCATTATTACTTTCTCCACTTGCACTGTTTCTCTCTGCAATTTCTTTTTCTGTTACAGTTGCTTTGTATGTCTTTGATTTAGGGTATTTATTTAAATTTTCAATTTATTCCTATTTAGATTTACACTGTGCAGATCCAATTATCTTTGCCAGACATGGCAATATTTTGATATGCTCACTTTTTTTTTTTCTTGAGGATTATTTGCATTAATCCCCATGGTTCCAATCTCAAGTGACTAATGTTTTGATCAGTTATTCATCATGCTTTTATTTAAAAAATAGGGAGGGGTGAGGGGAAGGTCTTTCACTCTCTGTATCAGTTTTAATTAGTTTCTTTGTATTTATTAGTTTTGTTTTCTATTTACCTCATTCTGTCTACACCTTTCTTGCATGTTCAGCCATCTCTTTAAAATGCACAAAGTAAAATTACTGACCTGTAGTTTTTAAAAAAAATGTACCCTAGATGGTAGCCAATTATAAACTCTAAAGCTGGCAGCTGTTAACAGGACCAATATGCCTTCTGCTCTTTGTTTGCACTTAGAGGCATTAAATTGCAGTTTGAGTGGCTCAATCCTTCTGACACCTTGGTTTACAGTGGCAGTTGTGTTGGGAGCAGACAAAGGCTGAACATGACGTGTGTGCAGCAGAGAAGCTGGGCCACTCCAGCTCAGGTTTGGACTTGCAGCACACTCCAGGGGGAATTCAGAGACCTGAGCCTTCACTCCCCAGCACAGATATGACAGAATCCCACAGTTGTTTGGTAAGGATACAGTGATTCCTCCTCATGTTTTCATGTGTCCTTGTAGAGTATAACAAGCTTGGACAAACAGCAGGCAGCACTCTCTGTTCTAAAATTATTTAAATTAAAGAGCTTGCTTTATCAAATAAACTTAAGGGAAACACTTTAGTATAAACATATGCAGATGCCATTAAAATTATTAATTTCTGTTCAAAGTCACCCAAGAAACAGGTCTGCAGGATAGAAGCAGAACTGGTATTAACTTTTCATTTGAATTCCATGTATGCTAAAAATAAAAGAACCATCCCATTTACCCATTTATAAGTTCAATATTAGTAATAATCTGAAGTCTCCCAACAGATTCCTCAAGGAAAAAAGGTGATTGAAAACACTGCTTGGCATTCTGAGTTATTTGTTTAGGTAGACCTGATTGGATTTCTGGTAGCAAAAACTTTGCTTTCTAATTCTCAAAAAAAACCACAGTAGAAAATGAAAGCAGAAGGAAAAAATTATTACAACAAAATAAAGATACGTTCATGTGACAGATGGTGGCTTGATTTTTCATCTGCTGTTATTTAGGTAAAGGAACACTCCCTTCTGTTCCTCCTTGTAAGAAGGACTCTAAGTACTGACATTTTTACGTGAAAAGGCAACCTTTTTCTTCACAAAGCTTAAGACACTTAAAAAACTCTGGTTAAGACAAAGGAAGAAGTATGATAATTTCTTTCTAGGGGTAAATAAACACTAATAAAAGAGAATTAAGACAAAACCCTGATCTGACATCTGCTAATTAGTCAAGCTTCAGTACCACACAAATTGCAACTCTGGGGCAATAACTTGCCTTGTTCAACACCACATTTTCTCAATATCATATGTGAATAGCAAATCAAACACTCCCTTAGCACAGGAAGAAATGTCTCCTTGACAATTTCCAGGCTTGCACTAAGGACACAAAGAGCTCACAAATTTACCAGCTCAAGACTATCATTGTTGCAATGAAAACAAAGAACAGTTTTGGTGTTCTTCCCACTCTCTGGGGAGTTTGCCAGAACTCATTTTTAACAAAAAAAGGAATGTATTTCCACAAGTTATAACAACTTTTATTCCCTCTAAGGCAAAAGCATTGTAACTAATGAAAGTAAAGCTTTACAAGGAAAGAGGGAGAATTTCAATAAAATCAAACTAGCCAAAATAAATCAGAGTAAATTCTGAGTAGTAAACATTTACAATGTTAAGGACTCACATGTCACAGAGCAGGGAGGAAAGAATCCAGCCTAAAATGCAGAAGGAAGATTATCTTCTACTGACTAGGAATAACTACACTAGAGACAAAACTATCAAAACATGTTTTGCTATTTGTATCTTGCTCAAAAGATCTGAATATCCAGTTTTATATCATCTGGATTTAGTCCCACCCTCCCTGGGCCCAGCCATCCAAGCAGGTTTTCACTCAATGAAGAACATGTCTGTCTAAGGCATAAACTTCCAGGTTCTCCAGGAGAATGCTGTGGGAAACAGTCTCAAATTCGTGGTAATCATTGTTATTCATCATCATGGATCATGAAAAGTAAGATATTTTCCTTGCCCATTGCACTCTGCAGCATCCAGGAACTTTGTGTTGTTAATTTCCCTTTTCTTGAATTCCACTCATTCATTATTAGTTGATGGAATTTTTCAGATCAGCCCATGAACAATTAGAATTGTATGACAACAAGATAAAAATTGGTTGAAAGAAAAGACAGCTGAATGAAGACAAGTGTGAAAGAAAGGGAGAATGATCATTGCTGGAACTGAGATACATGATACACATCACTGAATGAAATTTAGCTCCTTAGCTCACAGAGGTTTGGCTTATGTGGAGGGCTTTTCCTTAAATAATAATGGGATTATGTAAGAAATTTGAAACATTGCAAAGAAAAAACTTGTGAAATTACTAATGACTTCTAAAAATAAAATAATCAGGTGCAGGCTCCTATGAAAATGATTGCTAATTAAAAAAGAACATCAAGCTATCCAAGCAATATCCAAAATACACCCAGTTTATATAGAAAGAGATATATTTGTGACATTTTAAAGTTTCAGTCTATTGCTTCAAGCACAGCACCCCGCATTGCACTGTTTGTATTCTATTGCTAGCTGTTTCAGTGCCAGGGAAACCACTGCTACCTCCTGTTGGGATCCTCTGGGAAACAGAAAGTGCATCTCAGGAGCTGAGATCACTGCCTGACATCCTAATTAAATGGAACAGCTTCTAGTATTTACTGTTTAAAGGAAAAAAAAAGGGTAGGATTCAGCATAAGGCAATCTCATGACTTAATTTACTCAAAGAATTCTTTACATATATAAAGCCTTCTTAGGCAAATGAATCTCAAAGAGGTTAAAGTATTAAAAATTAAGACTTTCAACCCATATCCTAAAACCAGTTATGTAGCAAATCTGTGGCAGAGCAAAGTTATGACACTTGCTGAGGGCTGGAGATCAAACTGCAGATTTTTTCCCCGTAGCTCAGTTATCCATGAGAGAATAGAGGAATTATTGACCACTTTATAATATTTTGTTAATTTATAATCCAGTTGTTATTGGAATATGTGTTCTTCGCATGCCTCAGCTATACACTGTTATTTCTGTTCCCAAAGCTTTATAACAGCTTAGTCTCTCTCACTGTATGGCACATTTATTTTCAACCTGTCATGGTTTAGCCCTGACTGGACAATTTTGTTATATTGACACCTGATTAAACCAATGAAAAGGGTGGATACATCTCTAGTGAGTACATATTTTGAGGTGAGAGTATGGAAATAGCTTTCTTCTGGTTTCCCATGGGGTGAGTGACAGAGCCTCAGCCTGGCTGTTTCTCATGGCTGGGCTGGGCCAAGGTTCCCCCTGCTCTCCCCTGGCACCCCTGGCAGGAAAAGGGGAAGGAGAGGCACTGTGGGGGGAGGGGGGAGGAAGGCTCAGCTCAGTCCTGGCTGCTGAGATTTGCTAATCCAGAACAGCCCCACGCAGCAAACTGGGGGCTGAGCCAGGCTTGGCATCTGCCAAGCAGAGAAAAGGGAGGTGATCAGCCCTGGTGTGAGACATCTGAAGCCTGACCAGGCTGGTAGGGGGATCCTAGCTTCCCTCTCTCAGCACAGCTGGCATTGAAGGCAGCGGCAGGCCTTGAGATCCTGGCCCAGCTCCAGCACAACTGCAATGCATCACCTGACTGCATTGTCCCAGCTGTGCCTGTGCTAACTTTCTTCCTAACCAGGTGAAACTTAAAAAGCATGAATATTATCCAGTGAGAGAAAGAAGAGACCAGATGAAATGCAGAAATGAGACCTAATGTCAGAGAAAGTGAGAAGAGAATCTTAAATGGAAAGGAAGTTTGAAGAGTGGCCAGGTTAGGTTGGACTTCTCTTGTGAGGCCATAGAGAGTGGACTAAATACCCTGTAACCTATGGAGTGTTTTTAGGGGGATGCAAAGTTCTAGACATAGCTGTGAGCTGCTGGATAAAACTGAACAGAGGAAGACCAAGAAAGTGAGAGATGATGCCCTCTGCCCATTGAGAGAAGGTGACAAATGATCTTTGTTTCTTGAGATGTCGAGAACTTTTGTTTTATACTAGAAGAAACATCCTTAAACTAGAAGTTTAAGTTAAACTGTTTTATACTAGAAGAAGCATCCTAATAAACTGATATGGCCCATGAGCTGCTGTGGCAGGCTGTTTCATGGGAGGGATTTCACAATGACAACGTTTCTTCCCCTGGGTGGGCCAGTTGTGAAGTGTGAAAGCAAGAGAACTGGTATCTTGTGAAAAATCTCTATGGTATTCAAGAGAGACTCCTTTCTCCTTGATGAATTGAGAAATGATTATTTTAAGAGTGATAACTGACTGAGAATCCCAAGTTCTGTCTTTTTATATTGGAGTAAGAAAGTGAGTAGTTGGTGGGGGGAGGAGAAGTGTTTTGAAGGTTTCATTCTGATTTGTTTTTTTTTCTCTTAGTGTTAGTTAATAAAGTTTTATTGCTTTTTAGTTTAAGTCTGCTTTGCTCTTGATTGGGAAATTTCAAATTGGCAAACCAAAACTATGACATAAAATTGGTGTTTCTGCCCAGTTTCCAACCGAAACCACAACACAAATTGGTGCATTGGCCAGGAAATGAACAAAACCCACAATACAACCTAAAAAGCCTGTCATGCTGTCATGTGGTTCCTTCTGTCAGTTTTTCCATCTTAGCATAGGAATCACGCTTTGGAGCGAACTGCTGTTATAGCAAAATATTGTAGATACTACTGAGATCAAATGAAACCCACACTATCCCACTGCTATAATCTTAATAAGCCAATTCCTTTAAGAAGCCATGTGTTTTAGTGTTGCTACTTCAGTGGCAATCAGGAAAACTGTGATGATGGATCTTCAAGAATCCAGTGCCAAGTGCAATTTTCCTCTGCGTACTGTAACTATCACTCAGTGCAGTGTTTGTGCTTTAACTGCTGTTCTAGAAATACTTCCTTGTGCATCAGAACAGTTCCCTCTGGAAACTAGACTCTATGCTACTGATCGCTTCCATTCTACTTACAACATTGCAAATTCATTTTCCTACATGGAATTTTTACTACTCAGAGAAGAGAGGGAGGAAAAGAGGTGTGACTCAAGTGACTCATGTTCTCCCAGCAAGGAGTATCTGCTGCAAATTAACTGCTTGTAGGTATAATATACACTGGAGTTTACAATACAAGATTTTTGGCCAACTCATATTCATTAATTTGAAGAAAAGAGGATTCATTCCATAGTTTCTTAAATGGAAAACATACTACATCTCTTTGCACCAGGTAATGTATAACAAGTAAAGCCCACAATATCTGTGGATCAGGAACTGAGGCAGACATAGAGCACATTATATAACTGTACACTGTTTTCTGCTGCCAACAATGAACAGCAAATTCAGTTAATTATAATCACCACTATCATAACCTCTAAATGTAAGCCAGATGATTGCACATGCTGCACCATTTTTCACTTACAACAGCACTGATGTATTTTGTATACTGTAATACAATAATGAAAATACTTTAGGGGAAAAATAATTTAAATAGTTGGCATAGCAACTTAAGCCTTTAGGCAGGAGCATTCACTCTCTAAATCCCTGTTGAGTAATTGAATATAAAACCATTGACAATGGAAACTTTGTTGACTTGTGTTGTATACAGTAGGACGGAGGACACTTAAAGAGAACCCTCTGCCTTTTCAAAACACCAGAGACATGTCCAAAAGTCACACAGGGAACAGAAGAAACAGTAATAAAGGACCATCTGTTACGGTGTAGAAAGTGGGATTTCCAGTGAGAAATTCTATTCATCAGACTAGAGCATCCTTTACCTTACTACACGTGAGAAATCTGGTAGAGATAAGCTTCATGCAGTAACACAAACATTTCTCTGATATTCTCATACAAGACGTGTGGCAAGGTTTTGGTGGTGGCTTTCCTGTGTCCAGTGAAGGCAGTGCTAGCTGGTTCCAGGACAGACCCGCCACTGCCCAAGGCCAAGTGATGGTGGGAGTGCCCCTGGGAGAACTTAATCAAGGAGGAGGGAAAATCCTGCTAGGGAGAGGAGTGGAAACATGTGAGAGAAGCACCGGGGTCAGTAAAGAGGAAGGGGGAGGAACTGCTTCAGAAGTGAGAGCAGAGATTCCATGGCAGCTGGCGGTGCAGATGGGGAGGAGCAGAGATCCACTTGCAGTTGGTGTAGGACCTGGAGCAGGTGGATGCCTGTATTCCTGGAAGAGTTCAAGGCCGGGCTGGATGGGGCTGTGAGCAACCTGCCCTAGTGGAAGATGTCCCTGTCCATGGAAGGGGTTTGGAACGAGATGATTTTTAAGGTCCCTTTCAGCCCAAAACATTCTATGATACTCCTTGGAGGAGGCTGTGACCTCCTTGGGAAGCCTGCACTGAGACAGGATCCTGGCAGGACCTGTGAAAAGAAGTGAAGTAAGCCTCTCCTTGTCCCTCCCGAGTTTCCCTAACTAGCTGTGTCGTGGGAAAGGCAGGGGAGCTCCCTCACGACCGAGATAAAAGACCAAGGGCTGCTTTTCGTCCGGGATGGAGCTGGAGTTTATTCTTGGCTGGAGTCCGGGAGGGAAAAGAGGAAGAAGGGAATTTTCCCCGGGTTCTTGAAACCTCGGGAAAGGGGCAGGGAAGCATGCAGCACAAGCCAATGAGATAACATTCCAGGGACATGGAGAGGAGGGGATAAAGACGTCACACTTGGGGGTGGGGTACATAGAAACAGTAGAGGGACGGATACAAGCGTATGCACTACTACAGAGGGACGCATGGTGCAGCAGGGGAGGAGTGTGAGGAGAATGGAATCACAGAGCCGTGGGATAAACTGACTTCAACCCAACTTCCCTGTCTCCCTACACCGCTCGGGGGAAGAAATTGAAAGTAAAAAGAAATTTCGAGTAAAGCTATCCCAGGAAGAAGGGAGGGGTGAGGGGAAGTTCTTTTAACTTCTGAGTGATGTCTCCTTGTCTTTATCTCAGCCCATAAGCCTGTCTTATTTTCTGTCCCTCTGTCCACCTGAGGAGGGGAGTGATAAAGAGGTTGGTGAGCACCTTTTGCCCAGTCAGGGTGAATGTACAAGAGGTATGCACAGAGCAAGCACAGGAACATAAAGAGTAGGAAAAAACCCAGAGCTGCAAAATTCTAAGTAAAATTGAAAGTTTAATGTTTGTGGCACAATAGCTCCAGCCCTACTTCAAGTGTGAACTTAGACTCACAGCTGGAACAATTTTGTTAAAGAAGCTTTTTCACCTGTGCAGTGCACGCAGGCAGGTATATTCTCCATCCTCCCCACAGGGGAGCAGCAAGGATCGGCATCAGATTTTAATTACAGATTAAGTGTTTACACTTGTTGATTTCCTTCTGGGAGCTCTTCTTTCCCTCTTCACAAGTTAATCTAAAACTTACTTTACTTTTCTTTTACACATATGATAAACCTTCTCAGCTGGTGAAAAGGAGGAACTTCTGGGATAAAGGAAAATCTTCACTTCCCTGATCACAGGGAACTTCTGCTTACCACAGCTTTAATTCCGTGTGCTTACCACTGCTTATTCCATGAACCCTTTACTCTCACCTCTGCCCACTTAATTTATGTTTTTCTCTCCTCCCCTAGGCAGCGTAAATAATAAAATGGGTATTCTTTCTTTCTTTCTTTCTTTTAAGTAGAGCCAAGTTTTTAGCACATATTTCACTTCTCAGCTGGGCCTCCTATTAAGCTCATTACTGCTTGGAGCCAGGCTAATCAGGAGAGAAGTCAGGATGTCCAGCAGAGAACAAACAAAAAAATGAAAACCAGACTAAAAAGTGAGGCTGGATCTTGATCCTAGGGTTGGGAAAGCAGGTACACCAGTCTGAAAGTGAGCAACTGCCTCATAACTGCTGACTGTGACAAAGATTTGGCATTAACAGCACAGTTCTATTAATGATGAATTTTGTAATAGAATTTAAAAAAAACAACACCCCCCCCCAAAAAAAAAAAAAAAAAACCCTCAAAGAAGTTTGGTTGGTTTGTATCCACAGAGAGTTGTTCAACATGCAGTACAGCACCTTCCAATGCAGCATGACCCTAAATTTTAAATGTATTTGTTTGCAACTGCTACATTTGGTCTGGCTAACACAGCTGCAGTGTTTGCTTTGAGCTCAAGTTTTTCTCTGTGGTCTGAATAGCAGTACAGTCATGCCTCACCCTTGAGGAGATGAAGATCCTTACTCTGAAAATAAGCAAGTTCAAAAAGACCCAAAAGTGAGCCAATCCAGCTACCAAAACACATCAGGCAAAGGACATGTGTGTGACCACCAGGATAAGGATAGAGTACAGAAGGGCTGGAGGGGAATCAAGGAGAGACAGGTAATACTCAGCCAGTACTTCCAGTCATTCTGTAAAATGCTTTTATAACTTTTATCATAACTTTTATAGGTTCCAAACAATGACAGGACTCACCCTGTAACACTAATACATAAAACAACAAGGCTTCATACAGCAAGAGTTAGAAATAAGTTGTAAAGCTGATGCATTCAGACCCTAGTAACAGTATGTGTGCAGACTGTGGTAACTGTGCTGTTTTAGTTCCTTAATATCCATGAAAAATAGACCCTCTTAAGCATCTTGTAGAGATTCACTTTATGCCTTTGAGATTTCTGCAAAGGGGAATGAAATACTGTGATTTCTCTCTCACGTGAACATTACAAAGCCCTTGCTCTGTGGGAACATGTGTCTCAACCAAAATGAGATTTTTTTTTCAGGTTTTCTTCTAAATTGTGTAAATTAAATTTCATCTATACATTTTCCGATATTTTTCATGTGTTCTCAAAGAAGAACAAACCCACTGTGAATATTTCAAGTATTTGTCTATATTGAATCTTTGTGTGAATTTTATTAGACCTTGATATTTTGAAAATACTAAGTTATTTTAAATGATTTTTTAAAAATTATTTTAGACAACCCTTATCTAAATATTTCTGGTGCTAAGTATGTTACTATATGATGTCAGTTGAGTTTGCTAATTAAGAAATACACGAAATTACATTAAAAAATCCTTTCCTTTGACACTGTATACTCTTAGCTTTCCCTCTGGCTCAAATAATATACTCCTCAAATACAATATTTCTTATTTCCAGTCAATCATAACAGTTGTAATTTTTGTTGTGTACAGTAGTTACAAATAGTTCTGAAGTCAGTTTTAATGACTATAAAATGTAGATTCATATTACGTGATCAACAGAGTGACCTCATAAATAATCATATTACGTTCCTTGTCTATTTATCATCCATTTCTTTATCTGGGGGTAAAGGTTTCTGGTGCTCAGTATAATACACTCCATATCCAGCTTTAGAGCAATGAACAAGCCTTAAAGCCTACCAGGGGTTTGTTCTTACCAGATGCTGACCTTGAGAGCAATTCCCTGTCCCTGGTCTGGTCTGGCTGCTGCCTCTAGTGTGCCTCCCTAACAGCCAAAACTCCTGCTCAGTTGTTGAGATTTGAATGTCACCAATTCTGCCTTTTTTTTCTGTAGAAGGTAGCAAAATAATTCTGCTGCTAGAAACAGAAGTCAAGGGTGGCCATTTCACTACAGGCAAAAAGTTGAATGAAGGATGAACAATAAAGCTCATGTAAATTAGAAAAATTAGTACTGTAAATTCTGCTATTTCTTAAGTCATGGGAATTATATGAGGCAGAAGACAAAGTTGTCCAAGAAAAGTAGAAAAATACAATTCACGCGGAATTCAAGGAAAAGTAATATGTTCTGGAGAATGATATATGCACAAGGTGCTACTAACTTCAGTATTATGCAAAAATGAAAAAGAGTGTCCAAGTATCAGCATGTGGTACATGAGATGCACATTTTGTTTGTTTTCTTACTCTCCTACTTTTCCTCCCTCAGAAAACTCAACATGTATTCACAAATGTGTTGCAAAAGTCAGACAAGCACCAGTAGATCCATTATTTCTAATGATTAAATTCAAAAAGCCTTTGTTGTCCTGTGCCAAAATTAAATATGCACAGTTATAAAAGCATTACCATTGATTGAACTGGAAAGACAATGAGAAGAAATAACATCCATTAAAGGTTCAGGTTATGCTATGGAAAGCTATTCACCACACAAATTTAGTACTTATGCATGAAAATCCAATTGACACAATAGCCTATAACCATTCCAAAGAACCTATTATGGCCCATCATGTAAATGGTTACACATAATGACACAGCCTTTATGGCCTGCAGGGCTCTGGATCAGTGAATTAAAATTTCTCTGGGCAGAACAGACTTTGAGCAAACAGGCTCAAAGGAGCTGTTACAATAAACTGCGCTAAGACCTGTCAAACTCCCAATTGCACATTATCCCACTAACACAAGTTGAATTGCTAAATTTTGGTAAATTCATTTAATTACAGTACAGCAAACAATATTAAAAGTCTATTCTTGAATATACAATATAGATGTCACTGTCCTTTACTGTTTTGAGAAAGAGAATAAGTTATTTCAGATGTAAGCTGCAGGTAACTCTTAGGGTTATTAATTACTAATTAGGGTCTTAGAGGGTGGATTCCTTTTTCCTTATCAAGTAGGACATTTAGATGGGAGTGGAAGTGGGGTCAATACAGGCTCTTTTAAACTGGATGTCTGTGTTTTACCTTCAGCACAAAACAAATCCATTTTTGGAAAATCATGTAATATGAATACTCTCCATGAAATCATGGGCCTCCTACGACCTTCCTTAAGGCAAACAATAAAACTTAAGCATATTTATTAATAATATATGATTTTTCTATTGCACCTTTCTGAAGCTCTGCTTTAGCTTTGCTGCAAAGTAATGATATTCTATCACTTTGTGGATGGCAAACTCGGCAATACAGTCCAAACAAAAGAGCAGCAAAGCTGAAATCTGAACTCTGAGAGTGCCAAGTTCTCTGTCTTGTGCTAGTCAGTGAGATATTAGTGATGCTTCATTTCATGTTCAGTTCATGCCAAGACTTCTGTGCGGACTTCCCTTGACAACATACTTTTAACCAACTCTCTAGATAGGAGTAAAGACTATTAAAAGAAGCTTGCATTTTCAAACCTATTAAACAATTACAGCATTGTCTGATTTTGAGAAGCTTATTTTGAAATATTATATGACCTGATCATCACACCTGCATTCTAAAACTTTTGCTACATTTTTGCAGAAATCTTAATGTCAGCTCTCCATACAGTAAAGCCCAGTTATTCCTCCAATACTTATGTTTTTTTTAAAACCCCTTGCCCAGACAGCAACATTTTCCAATTTTTCAAGGACATGTGTGTTTTTGTTGGTGGTCTGTACCTCCCCAGATACTCACCCATCTGGTGTCCCTTTTAGTTACTTCACTGTAGATGGGTAAGACTGCAATTTGTGGATAAAACCCTTGTGCCACTCGTGGCCATCCATGGGAATGGCAGCCTTTCGTACCCAGCAGTGCCCAAGAGACTCCATTTGTGTGCACAGTTCTGTGCAACAGCCAAACCAAGCTCCCAATTCCCACTTCACATAAACCGTGACTCAGATCACTGAGATGGGGCACCATTTTGTCAATATCACTGAGAGATCAGAATCAGTCCAAAGCCACAAGCTCTAGCATTTTTGTTAATTATTGTGGGGCTGCTGGAAGTGAGCATTTCTTTTTGAACAAATTACATTTCAAACATCTCTATCTCAGCTCTTTGCTTTTTTTTTTTTTTCTCCAGGGCTGCCTTTTATTTTTGTGGGAGAAGAAAACAATATATTAAGTTCTTTACATGCACTAGGCAGGCATTGAACTGAGCACAGTCGAATTCCCTGGTGACTAGATGTCTACAGCCCAATTTACTGCATTCCTCCTTTCAATAAGCAGGTAAGGCAAAGAATGGAACAATCTTCCTTTTCTACTGCTTGCTGCTCAGTTACAAATTGCAGCACCATCTCTCATTCCAAGCAGACCTTTCTCAGCTGCATGCCCAGAAATTGAAATGTTGAGATGTTTATAAATAAGTAAAAACCTGCCTGTATTTAATGCAATGTGATATTTGCATAATTACTTTTCAAGACAATGAGTATAACAGAAGCCAAAGCACAGAAGGTTGAATATTTTTTAGAGCACCCTGTGCCAGCAAATAAACACAGAACTCTTTTATCAAATTGCAGAGAAGTTTAGAACCAACATAATTTATTTAGGGAATAATAAACATCCATTTGTGCTGAGCAGGTGGCCAAGGTGAACAAATGAAAGACATATATGTAATCAAATATTAGATGAGCCATTGTTTCATTTCCCACCATTTGTGTCTTGGAACATCTGTAACCAATCCTGCTGAACAAAACATTACAGAATAAATGTGGCTGTCAAACTACCTCCTCCAAAGCCAAGAAATTGGCCTGAAGCAAATCATGAAAATTTGAAAGAAAATATTCTGAGATGGTGGTTCTTCTCTTTGTTAAATAATGAAATCAAGACCAACTACAAGTAGTGTTTTAAGTTACAGCATTTTAAGAAAATAAAGCAGAGCAATAAATACATAAAACCAGCCTGTTAAAACTGTTTTGGACCTTAATGCTATAGTCTAATGCTGCTGAGAAGTATATTCTAAAAACTAGGAGGTTCTGCAAACATAATTAGAAAAGAGAACAACAAAAAAAAAAAATAAAAAAAACCAAACAAACAAACAAAAAAAACCAAACAAAACCCAAAAAAACTAATAAAGTGCTTTGAACAATGTTTCTCTTTTAAAAAATGCAAAATCACAACTTTTAGTCTCCTCAATGCATCTCAAGTTAAAAGCATCTGGATGATGTAGTTTGAAAATATAAGCAGAACTCAAATAAATAGAAAAAAAAAAAAAGAACTAGATATTAGCAAATTTTTTTTTTTTTTAAATACATGAAACATGTGTCCATAAGTGTAAGGTTTTGGCTACTTACTCCTGCCATAGAAAACAGGAGTTTTCTAAGAAAACAGAATCAAAAGTGGAACTAGAGCAATATTCAGAATGGTAAAGTCTAAATAATAAAAGACAAACAAAATTAATGGAGATCAGAGAGGAGGAATTTACACAGAATAATTAAACATGAACTTCTCTGTTGTGTTACTGCTTTCACTAGCATTTCCAGGAAAGTTAATATATGTAAAAGAACAAAGTTCTCAATATCCATCCAAGTGACAGCAAAGCAAGGATAAAGTAACAGCCTGCCTGAAAGGTGTAAACATCTGAGAGCAGGGAGAAAACTTTCCAGGTACCATGACTAAACAGTGTTCAGAAATTATTGCTGTCACTTAAGCAGCTGGGTTATGCAAAATTTAAATCACCAGTGAATGTTACAGATTGCAAATCCTTTTCAGGGGCAAAACTGATTCCAGTGCTGTCCAGTACTAGAGAGAGTGGCAGGACAACAATTGCCAGTCCCATCCAGTAAAGAACACTTCAGCTGCAGGAAGAGAAGAGAACTTCATCTAGAAGAACATTTACTAGGATGTGCATGTCACAGGAAGGTCACCTACCGGCTTGGAAGCTCTTGTTTCAGCCAGTTACTCAAAAAGAGAAATGACCAGAGTAGTTTGACCAGCCCAACTACCACACCCATATAGACCACCTGTAACTCAAATACCCAGGAAATTGTTTTGCTTCTGTTTCCTGGCAGAAGTTCTTGCTTTGTAAAATGGAAATATTTTGCTTTCTTGGTTGAACAGAATCTGCATTTCAATAATTTAATTATTTTGCTAGATACAAAGTGCTTCCAAATTTCATAGGAAAATTTGGTTCATTCCCCTGCATTTCTTTTGGAAGTACATATGTTAACACTTCAGAGAGAAATCTCAATTTTCAAAAGCTCTTGCAGCCATGCATCAATATTTTTAATAGAGTTCATTGCATTTTTTCCCCTCTTCTTCTCAATAGTAACTAAGAAAGCCTCTATAAATTCTAGGATTTTGGCCTTTAAACAAATACCTCCTGGATGTGCCTTTGCATTTATAAATGTGGTAGTTACTGTGAGATTTTTGCATTGCTTGCTTTTAGTGGTCCATGGTAGGAAACAAATCATAATAAATCTAAGATCAAGCCATTAATTCTTCTGCAACTCAAATGCAATATGAATATCTCACAAGACTCATGAGCTGAAGGGGAAAAGGTTTCAACTTTAAAAATTTTTAAATTAATTTTGATTTTATTAGTTTTAATTTTAATTTTATTATTTTAAAAAAGCTTGCATTTTCAAAAACATTTAGACACACCAGTGACTTCCCTAGGGTTACGCTCTGTGCAGAAATGACATTGTATTTTCTGGCAATTTTACCCTTTGAAACGCTCAGCTTTTCATCAGAAAGCCTTCACAGAAAGTATTATTTCTTCATTTTAACATTACTAAATACATACCTGATTTCCACAGACAGCTATGAATGGGTTCCAACAGTTTATCTGAAGGTGAGAAGCCATAGTGGGGTCATAAGAAAATCCAACCATTCAGAAACCAACTTTTCAAAGCGGTTTTTGAATGCCATGAGACAATACAAACTAATGATACAGAACCCAGTTGCTCCAAGAACTAGGCTTAGGCGTAGCTGCTTAGGCTAAAGAAGCAGTGGGATTTTGTCATGGATTCTCAGCTCTCTGGACTCAGTGCACAACAGGTGAGCTGGATGGTCACATTTGGGCAGGGGTACAGCTCCCAGTGATCTGGATGATTACAGAACATAAGAAGAGTGAGGTGGGGTGAAAGTGTCCTACCCACAGTCTCCAACGGGGACCATCAGCAGAGTGTAGAAATGAGGATATTTTCCAAGCTTTCAGAGGGTGTGCCTTACGGGTTTTATCAGCCACAGAGAATCTCTTGGTATCCAACAGCTCACAAGTATTGTCTTTGAATTTGTGTGTTGCTCTTTTGAGATCCTGACAACTTTTTGCCTGTATTGTAAACCCTGTGCTGGGAGTTTCACCCTCTTCAGCAGTAAAATGAAATCTGTGCTTAGAAGTTCATTATACCTGCCTGATATTTAAAATTTCTTTCTACCACATAAACCCTCTCTTATTGCCTAACTTCTTTATTAATGTCTACAATCTTGGAAAAAATATTTCCAATGAGTAAGTCATATGGAACTAAAACAAGACATCACCAGAGGGACTTTCTAACATAAGTGCCTAATAAATGTAAGTGAATCTTGTTAAAAACTTATCAGGGTGATATTTGGAAATTTGAAATGGAAAAGGTAATAATCATTATAAGATCTAAGTTTTTCCTTTATTCACCAGTGTTAATATATAATCATATGTGCTTGGGTGACCTACTTTTCAAATAATAGCTCTTGCATAACTTTCTTTTGGGCAGTTATACCTTTCAAATTTTCCAATATTTATTCAGAAGTAGACAAGTGGTTACGAAAGTGCTTTAGATAAATATTTTATAACTCTGCAATACAAGTTATCTCTACCTGCTACATTTTAAAAAAAAAATCATTTTAGGGAATAATATTTATCATTCTTGTTGTCACTGGAGGAAATCTATCTGGAGAATAAATCATGGGGCAACGTCCCTGAGTCAAGCAGACTCAAGTTCTTCATTTTCTGCACATCCATGAACTGACCCTAAAGGAGACTGTGGTAGGAGTTTAGAAGTGTATGAGGCCATCACGGTGTGGAGAAATTTGGTAAAAATGCTGGTAATTTTGTTTTTACTGATTTTTTCTCATCAAATAATCGGCCAGTGACTTACTCACTGAGGAATAAATTTCATGTGAGTCCTCATTTAAATCCCAGTTTTCCTATAAAACTAGAAATCAAATCATCACAAACTTACCCAGCCAAACATCCATTTGACTCAGTAAAACACATTAAAAGTAGATAAAACAATAAAAAAGCCCTCTCAGCTGAGTTTGTTCTTAATTAAACACAACAGACCAACTGTGCTGTGCACCTCAGGAAACTTCGGGGGCTATAGAAAGCTCCAGATTAGATTACTGTGCATCATCCACAAACTCACCAGGAATTTTGCTCAGCTACAGGCATGTTTTATGTTCCACAAGGAGTTTCTTTAGAGGGGTAATCAGAAAATTCTGCTTACAATTTTATTTTTTTGTCCTCTCTTAAAGCACTTCTTTTCCGAAATAAATGCATTTAACAAACAGAGGCACCTATTTAACACAGCGCCTGAAAATGCTCTTTTGAAGACATTTTGGGGCTTTTGTGTCCCGAGTATAACAGGATTTAGGGCCTTTGAGACACACAGTTCTTAAGAGACACCCCATCAATACAGTGCTGAAAGTGGGCTAATAAAACAGCGTATTCAATGGGATATTCTAGACTCAGTGTGGTGTTAATACAATAATTAACATTTTATTAACCTCAGAACAGAGTTTAACAGAATTTAACAGAGTTGAACAAACTTAACAGAGTTTGCTTGTGTCTGCTAAGAACAGAGCCCTCTGAAATCTCTTGGAACCTCTTGGAGGATAGAGACAACCAACACATAAACACTGGAAAACCATGAGCTCATCTACTCAGCCAAGGGAAACTTTACCCAATTCTTATTTCTCGGACACAGACAGGGAGAAGGTTGTAGAAAAGCAAGGAAAAAGAGACTCCTCCTGATACAGCTGTATTTTAGGGTGCTGTAACCTCTGCAGTGCTGCAGTATCCTTTTCACAGCGTGGAAGGAGGGCAGAGTGATGGCCATTCTTTCTTTCACGCATACCAGAAAGTCTCACAATTCATGATCTCAGCACTGCAGAGGTAAGAAATTTTTACTAAGCTTTACAGTGCAATTACAGACATATAAGAAGGTTTCTGCATCCTTCATTGTATCTATCTGCAAAAGGCTCAGAGCTAATCTGAGCTTTTAAAATTTGGAAAAGATACATTGCCTCTGGCAAGTCCATACAACTTCTACATTCAAAATTTCACTCACACTTATTTGTCAATTAATTTAATACATCAGGGAAACCACCCTACCATTTGCCTTTTATATTGTGATGGAATTGTTACTGAATCTTGTCTCCATTATTTCAATTTCCTTCCCTGGATAAATGGAAATGGAAACTGAGCACTCTTCTTCAGTGTTTCAGTGAAAGTAATTTTCAGGATAGACCTTGAGCAGTCATAACCATTACTTATCTGATCAAAACCCCACAAGTAAGCATTGCACAAAGGGCAGGAGGGAACTAAAGATAAAACGTAAAACATTCATTTCATCACCATAAAAAGGAAAATCCTAGCCAGCTGTACCATTAGTCCAATTTCAAATGCAAAACTTGGTACTCAACAAAGAAAAACGATTCTTATTTCAAGGACTTTTTTCTCACCTCTTGCCAATGTGAGACTTGGCAGCATGACATTGATTAGCGGAACAGAAAGTGCCAAAAATATTGAAAGGGAATGGATTACAATTTTATGGTTATTGAAAACTAATTATATTTGTCTAGCAAATAATCACTATATGTTCAATGTATAATTTCAAAGAAAAGGAATGGAAAACCCACCCATCATTTTTGTTATCATAAAACCTGATTAAACCCTTATAAAAATATATATTCTCCTGACTGCTTGATTCTGATTGAGTCCTCTCTTCCTCAGGCTCCTAATTGGGGTCCTCTCCCTCAGGTTCCTCCTGCAGGTTCCACAGCACAGTATGAACTTACTGCTCTGGACTGGGTTCTGCCCAGCACAGTGTTGCGGCCAGTATTCATTTCTATTTGTTATTTCATGTTTAATGTTCATATTGTCAAATGGTTCATTCTATGTTCCCCCGTTGTTCCCCCCGTTGGTTTGTTCTTACATTGTATCTTCCCCAGTTTGTACCCTATATGGATTTTCCCCACCTCCTATTCCAGCACCTTCTATATCAATCATCCTAGCCTTACCCCTTGTTCTAGTGCCTTTCCTGCCAATCCTTTCCTCATCCAATCTCGGGTGTGTTCCACCCCTTGGGTGTTTCGGGGTGTCACCCTTTACTCGATGCTCCATTGGGGCTTGTGACCCCCTTTTCCCTCCCCCCTTACCCCCATTAGCCCAGGGACCCTGGGGAAACCCCGCTACTCCTCCCCTGTGCTTCGATCATTGGTCGGGCAAATGCATCGCCCCCTCCCTGTAACCCCCGTTTAAAAACCCGTGCACAGTGGTGCTCGGGGTCTCTTCCTCTGGTGTATCCTTCGTCTGCGTCTCCCTCAATAAAGGAACTGCTGGAATATCACCGAGGAGTGGCCTCCCCTTGCTCTTTTGCCCAGACTCTGTTGCGGTGGGTAGACCTGGTCACCACTGGACCCGCGGTCCGACAGGTTCTGCAGTTGCTGCAGACGTGGAAACTGCGGTTCCCCACACCAGACACGGCGCTGGGAAAACCCGATTACCCCCGAGCTAGCCGAGCTCCGAGGACCCACGTCACACAGGACACACAAAAAGCAGATGTTCCAATATCAGCAGCATGTTGTTCTGTTTATTATAATTTCACTTATCACAGGGTGTATATGTGTAACCCAGGGCAGGTACGAGTTTATAAAAACAATGTGTCTTTCTTTTTTAGAGGCAGGTATAACCTACTTTCTCTCATTACTTTGTACTTTTGAAGGTAAATAACTGAAGCAAATTTAAAGATATAGTACAAAGGAAACAAGCAGTATATAAAAAAGTAAAAACCACAGCAGGCCAAAATGCTACTTAACCAAACAAATAAGCCATCTTGGGAAAACACATTTTTTAACATTATCTGCATGGTTATATCTACAATGTACTAACAGAGAGTTGGGTAAGACTCTTCCCCTTAGAAGCTCCTTCACACTGCATGCAGTGAAGTCCATTTACAGCAGCACAGGTATGAGCTCAGTTTCCCCTGAGAAGACAACAGGTCAAAGGTTAGGTAAACGTCTGTCCTTATGGACCAATGAATAATAGCAATTTGACTATCCTCATAAGCTGCAATGGAAATTAACACTTAGGAACATGTGCAATTCATTTTCATTATCATCAGTTCCCAAAAATCATCTTTTACAAGGAACTTCAAAAGAATTTTCCACTCTATAATGTTAATAGTAACATTATCACTCTCAGGGCAAAAAAGTAATGGGTACATAGTATTTCACCATGCCTAAGTTATCTTTACCCTCTAAATTAGAGCAGTTCCTTGAAAAGGTTTTTAGGCAAAAGCCGTGGTTGTGATTAGTCCAAAGATAAAACTTTCTGATACCGCCCAAATGTAACAATGTTGCTACCAAGGATTAGAGCCACGTGCATAGAAAATAAAAGGAAAACCACATATATTTATTATTTTCTATTTTCTTATATTTCATAACTATTTTGTCTTTCTTTCAACAGCTATTAAACTGTTAGGATACCTAGGCCCTGATGAGTGGAGCTCCAAATCCTGTATTCTGGAACTTGGCCTCTATGAGCAAAGGATGCTAAAAAGCAAAATCTTCCCTTTGGTTCTATTTATATTCAATCCTTTACCTTCCACCTTACAGATTTTTCTTAAAACCTCAGTACAGGTTAGATTTCAACTCTTTAATAAGATCGACTTCCTGCCTGGAAAGGTAGAGTTTCATGTACCTGTCAAGAATGACTCTTCCTCTCCAGACAAGAAACAAGACACTGCTATCACTTTATCTGTTCCTAAATTGTCTGTATGAAAAAAGTGATAATCTGATAAAAATTTTATTTTTTCTGAAAACGAATTCTGAGTTTCAGGTGAAGGAATTTTTGGATGATGAAAGTACATTGTTATGTAAACATAAAGATGAAGAGCCACAGCTGCAAAACCACATAAAAGGGATTTTTGTGTGATGTTAAACATCAGTCTGAGTAGATATGGTAACAATAACATATTTTGTGTAAGGGAGACCTTACTTTTAGTTCAAGAGTGTCGTAATGCTGAGTTAAAAGTCTGTTGAAAATCAGAATAAGTATTTGAAAATGGATATAACTAATAGAATTGCATTAGTCTTCCTATTGTTTAACTTTTTTAAAAAAGAAGCTTTGTCAGAGATACACATATGAAAGGGCTTTCTGTCCAAAAATTCTGAGATAAGGTTCTGTCTTGACATCAGATAAAATTCTGTAAAGAAGAAGCAATGTAGACACCTGTTTCAGCACCAAGTAAGATACCACAAACTCTAAACCACAAAAGACACATAGGAGCCAGTGATTAGAGCTGTGTTATCTGACCACTGCTGTAACATAATATGCAAAATGTATTTCTACTTTCTTAGGCATCAGTTTTTCCTTTATAAATTTCAGTGGGATCCTTAAATTGCCAGACATCTCCATTTAATGACATATAGTACTGATCTAAAACTTGGTAAAGTTTCAGTGCTCAGTGCAATATTTATTTTTTATCTAGAAAGATGAAAGTCATCTTTCTCACAACTGATGTACTAACATACCTGTCAACAAATAATTGTCACAAAAGGAAGGCATGGCTTTGATGCTTAAATCATGTCATCCTTTTCTTATCATGTCCTAGATTAAACTCAAAGTCTTATTACAGTTCTGATCATTAAGTTCAACCTGGCTAAAAAAGTTATCACTGTCTCCTGGATTACATCTCCCCAGGCAGCTGCTTCCTTTAGGCAGAATGACTCTGAAAGGACGAGGCAAAGCACCCCAAACATCACAGAATCATCCAATCAGCTATTGCAGAAAAGCATATCACATAACTCTGAGCACAATAAAATCCATCCTAGCACCAAATGGGCTCTCTGCCCCTGTGAACATCTGCTCCACATCCTAATTCCATTCACAGTTTTTCATAATTTCCACAATAAATTTGTTCAGTAGATTCCTTTTTAGTTACGCCTGCATTGTTCATCATATGCAATAGCTCTTTCAACCTCTATGGTGCTCATCCCTCAAGGTTTTACAGAAAACAGGATGATCTTCTCTCTACACTTGTATTTTAGCTTGGCAAATACTAAATTAAACACAAAAATATGGGTTCCCTCCCTTCTCCTTTCTGCTAATTATATTTGTCTAGCAAATAATTATATTTGTCTAGCAAATAATCACTATATCTTCAATGTATAATTTCAAAGAATAGGAATGGAAAACCCACCCATCACTTTCGTTATCATAAAGCCTGATTAAACCCTTATAAAAATATATAAATATATTCTCCTGACTGCTTGATTCTTATTGAGTCCTCTCTTCCTCAGGCTCCTAAGGGGAGGGCAAGAGAAAGCAAACTCTTTTCAATGGCTGCCTGTGTTTGTAGGACGCTCTCCTGAAATCGTTCCCTATGGGAGCAAACCTGATTCTTCTAAGGACCAAATAAAACATGCATTTCCTTGTCATATGCCATGAGAACATCCATGCACACCCAAAACCTCCTCTGCAGATGTTAAGAGCAGGTTGTTTGCTGAGGTGTCTCTGCTGTCCTAAATTGAAAATATTACCACATTTGTATTTCACTATGGGCAAGACTACACTTTCCGAAGAGATTATGCAAGCACAGGGAAAGTAATTAGGATAGATATTGCCACTAGATGTTCAGATCACTTAATCACACTTCTCTTCTTTAAGCTAGGAATTATTTATCATAATTTCCTTGAAAAACTAAATGTAATACAATGTTTCTCATTTTAAGAAGCAAGCTTTTTCTTCCAAGTATTTATCTTTGTTTGAAATGTTTCTATTAATACCGAGTCTGCAGATGAATCAGCTTGTCTTGAGTGGGATAATATATGTTTTGAAACAAAATCTATTGTCATTTTGAATCTTTAGAGAAATATTTTATTCCGAAATGCTAATACTTTCAGGATTCTACTCCAATAGCAGTCTTCCAAATTAATTGGTAGGTCATATTTTCATTTCACTGCTATCTGAACAGAAATGGTTTTGCATTTTGTAAATGTATTTTTTAACCACTCCTAATTGTTTAAATCAATATATAAAATTAATTAAACCTTGACTCCAATTGGCTCCTTTATGTAGTATAGAAATGACACTGATCTTTCTGAAGCATTATGTCACTGGATAACTATTACAGACATATGATTGAAATTAATTCTGTTTGTATGTCAAAACTAGCAGTTGCTATTTATATACATATTCCTTTTCGTTTTCTTTGCCAATCCAGTTATGCCCATTTTTCTTTCCAAACTGCCCCACTCTGTAAGATGTTACTAGAATAACATCTATCATAATTCTTTTTGGTTTGGTTTGGTTTTATGTTTGTTTGGTTTTGTTTTCTCAGATTTTTCAGTGGCAAAAAAAGATGTGTTAGAACTGCTACAGGCATAATAATATTTAGATAGAAAAAATATTTAAATTATCTTAAAATAGTGCTAAGCTTAAGACAAACTAGCACATGAGAAAATTTAGATTCAAGAAAACAAGTCAAAATTTACTGGATCTGATTCAAAGTTAGCTGGGAATTCCACTGAAAGATTCCCATTGCCTTATAAATAGGCTTTCAATCAGATCCATGGAGAGCACATTATGCACTAAGACTATTCATGACAACTTCAGTCAGTGGTACTCATCGAGAAAACAGCTGTTCCTGGCTTGACCCCTTTTTTGCTGCAGCTTTTACTCCTCTATGTGAAAATTGTAACATTTTTCCATAGGTTTATCTATGCAACTGTTTAGCTATATATGGTCTGTATTTAATTTGAGACTTACTATCACTAAAAAAGTCTTTGCAGCTACTTCAAAGTGAAGAACCATCAGAAATGTCATCAGAAGATTTAAAAATAAGATTAACTACTACAGTTAAGACATTACATAAAACCACACCGTACCATACCAATGTTAGTTCCAGAAGTCATTCAAAGACTTCATTTGCAGCAATTTCAAAGGCCACCACTCCCCATTAATTAAAAATATCTCCCTTTCCAGAGTGATTTAATCTTTCTCCCACTCAACTTTCTGATGTTCTCTTAAATTTTTTCATATATTTTGCAGTTGTAGATATTGTCTTTTAATTAATTCACCAATAACTATGTTCTCTTTTTGCAGTAACAGACTGCTCTAGCACTCTTTGACAAACTTCATTTATTCAAATTAAGAGGTGAAGCTCTGGATAGGGAAGGTGAATTTTGGTACCAGGCAACTGCTTACAAAGTTTTTATTAACTCAAACAAATGTTTGATTCAAACACTGCACAAAGAATGGCACAGTGCACCAACATTTATTTGTATTATGTTTTGCTTTGTTTTCATAATTCAGTAATAGCCTAATTTCAGCCTTAGGACTGCTGGTTTGATAATAAAATACTTTCTTGTATAATTTAGGCCTGACCTCAGTTTTGCCTCAGACATGTGAATCACTATAAAAGATAGGGGATGAGTTTTCAAAATAATCTTGCCCTGCCATATTGATGAAGTGATCTAACTTCCTAATTGATCCAGCAGCCCATTACATACTTCTTATTGCTCAAGACTGATTAAGTGACAACTGTAGTTGATGTAGGTTTTACACTACAAAATAAACAGTTCATCACACTAAAAAATGATGAGGCTGCAGACTGGACAATAGATTGATCCATGCAGCATTTATGTCACACTCTGTAATATCACTGATACTATATTCCATTAGAAAACACAACTTCAGCTGTCATTTTTTTAACCCTTTCCTGCAAATTGTTGTAGATAAGAGTATTTACAGGGTCAGATGCTGCTTTTTCCAAATATCTTTGAAAACAAGCAGTTCATAAGACCACTGAATGCCCAGGCAGCTGCCTTTGAGTGTCCTTTGAGCACAGGTTGAAACATCAGACATCTTTACATTGCTTTTTGTGAACCTTGGAAAATGTTGTGGGGTGGGGTTTTTGATATTGACTCTCAGTGTAAGTGGGTAAAATTTAAAAAAAAAATGAATTTCAGTTACTTCCCTTTTGTTTTCATTGGCAAAAAGTACTCCTTCAAAATCAGCATATGGATGGTGTCAGAACAGGATTTTGCCTTGTCTCCTGACTGCTGAAATGGTACTTCACAAAAGTCAACTATAAAACAGTCTCCTCTAGCTTGCTTTAATATTCCTCCAAGAAATAACAGTACAGCACATGAAAATTCTTTCCCCTTACTCAGAGATTGTTCTGAGCTGGTGCAGTATGCCAGTGCTGTGTGAGCCTTCTGTAAAATGGGAGTTAGAAAAAGTGAACTCTTAAATCACTTGTAAGCACTCTCGTCTTAACATAAATTTCTTGTAGTTTGTTACTGTCACACAAAAGTGTGATAAGAATAAATTATATAAAAGCATAGGGAAAAAAGTAGCTGTTTATATACTTTATTAGTTCACAGAGTGTAGTCTATGATAATCCTTTTCTAACTGGCTGCCCAAAAGGGAAGACTTATATCTTTATTTCTAAGTGCAAAGTCATGGATATGAGAGGCAAAGTTGCAGTGTTTTCCAAAAATCACACTTCCACATTTCATATTTTCCTGCAGTTTGACCATAACCACAGATCCAGGCAACTCTTCTGAGTCCACGTCTGCAATTATAAGTGACTAATTCTAGGATGTTAGGCAATTCAAGTAAAGGAGGCAAATGTTAAATAAGTGGGTTTGTAAGACAAAATGGAAATTTCAAACAGAATAATTAACCACTGTGATATTTCATTTACCTGTTTTATACAACTGCCTCATCTGGAATAGTCTTTGCACATGATTTTTGTTGCCAGTGTCTCATAAGCTTCCATTCCCTCCGAAACATTAAGATCAATGAAATGGGGCTGAAGCAGCTGAGAATTGGACCCAAGAGCTTTTCAAGTAGCTATTCTTCTCAAAAAAATGAACAGTATATTAGGCTCTCATTGATTCTCAAAATGTTGGTAATACTGCTTGGCTGTAGATGAGGCACTATTATTGTGTCATTTAAAGCATGGACTGCATGTCTGAATCCACTAATGTCTATCAAAAACAACAGCTGCTCTCAAAGCAGGTTTTTTCCTGCAGAAATCAGCTTTTGGAAGGTAAATGTACATTTCTGCTGAATATTGGGAGCAACTCGAGCTGCTTACAGGATAGTGAAAATCTCAAGAGAGATTGTTATAGAACAGACAAGAAAACCAAAAGCAATAATTGAGCTAGAGGAACTGAAATTACTTACTCTGCATCCTGGGCCTATTCATTCAGTAATGAGTCTGGTTGCTTTCTTCTTTTTTAAATAGATTTTTTTTTTCTTTTTCTTCACCCACCCTCTTTTTTTTTTTTTTTTTTTTTCTTTATTTAACTCATTTTAACTTATCTCCATATCCATAGTTTCCAAGCAGACTGCAAAACACTTCCAGAAAACACCCATGGCCCATGTTAAACCAGTTGATCTGGGATAATCCTTGCTTTAGAAAACTTCTATCACTATGCAAACTAATGATTCCAAGGATCTTACACATTTCAAGCAAACAACAAACAGGACATGCTGCTGTGGATGTCTGGCTAGTGCCAGGACAGGGATAGGGAATGCTGCTCGCCAGACTGCAATTTACAATCTTCTTTTCAAATGGTCTTAAGAGTCCTTTGCTTTCTTTGAGGTCAGCACATTCACAATTTACCCAGAAGTAAAGTTTGGATTAAAAAACCAAAGAAACTTGTCAAAAAATTCCTGGAAATGAGCACTGGCCTGTTTTATTTTCTATGAAGAAGCTGTTCCTCTACAGTATTCAAGGGATGGACTAATGCATTGTAAGCTCCTGTAAAGTGCCACATTATGTAGTTTTGATTATTGGATTATTTCTGGACTCAAGATTTAGGAGAGTTATATATTCTTCTATGCTGAAGTAACACATTTTAATGCATTTTGTAAATTTCCCAAACTATTCCATTACGCTGACCCTTGCTGTATACAAGCCTTTGCTAAAAAGCAAACAGCCTCAGTTTGAGAAATTTTGTAGTTTCCTTTTTTGCCTATTCTCTCACATCAATAAGGGTTTAGATCATGTTATAACCCTCAAGTCACTACACTAAAACCAGTCCATTTTTTGGTGCAATTTCACAGTAATTTCACTGCCTCAAAAGCCTGCTGCTCCTCCATTCTAAGCCTGCCCTATTCATTTTGTTTTGAATGCAAAGATGGATGAAAGTAAAATTTTTTAGTCAATCCAAGAATGCAATTGCAATCTGATTATATGCATTTTATTTATATATATATATATACTTATCATAATGTATATTATAATATATAATGATATATGATATACATGATGTATAATGTATATATGTATGTGTGTGTATATATATATGTGAGATATATATATATATATATATATATATATGATTATATACACAATTCCTGTTAATGCAGGGACAGCCATTAACAAAGGGACATTCACATCCCCTATGACCTTTATTCCAAATAGAGAACACATTCCTCTCTGCTATGTATTTTTTCCATACCACTACCTTCGTCTGATTTAACCTTAGATACTGTTGCTTCTTCCTCATTGCTTTCCCCTCTTGGAAACCTTCCATAACTTCCAGATAGAAAACCACTAAGAGTTAAATATCAATTACTGCTGGAATGCAAAAGCTTCAGCTCTAAGTTTGGAATTGAAGAGACAGAAGAACTTGCAGGATAACATATTTTTCATTATTGCAGTCTTTGCCTGAACATACATAACAAATGTGCTTGACAAACCAAGTATGAAATTGCTACAGGCAAGGGGCATTAACAAATTGGCAAATCTGGTGCCTTAGGGAAGTAGCAAGATGAAGCTGTCTATCTGAAACTGCTGTTCTGTTAGTGTCTAAATATATACTTTCTTCAACTGCTGCAGGGTGTAAACTGAAAGTAACTTGCTGAGAGGGTGCTGACTGAATACTCTGAAGGAGACTTCATTTGTGATTGCACAGCAGTACATCGGCGCATGCCAGTGCCACATTCAGTGAACTCTTCTTGGGGTTTAGGAAGGGTATTGCGGTGCTATGTGGAGTATCTTGTTTTATCTTGTTAAACTTGTTAAACTCCAATTATATCTGATATAATTGGAACTATTTTATAAGGTCCAGGACATTGAACTAGAAATTGTCTTTTTCTGCACAACCCACATGGCCTTCTCCTGCCACATTGATGGAAGTATAAACTGCCTATGTGTTCATTTTCCTTATAAAGGACATTATGAGACTGATGACAAGTTTTATATGCAAAGTTACGAGGCAAAAGTGCACTTTCATATTGATATGCAAAACTTATCCACCTGGTAAGAAATGGCTTAATGTACAAGAGTCTTAAGAAAGAAGATGATGGAGCAAAATTCTAAGCATTGTAACTAGACTTTTGTTAAGTAGTTAATTGTGCTTACAGCTATGCATGGTGATCACCTTTAGCTCTAAAAAATCCTAAATAAATACTTAACTACTACTGGTGGTGGTATTAGCAAGGAACATGGCTGCTGTCTCTGATGCAACATCAAAGCTGACAGGAGATACACAGCTACTCAATTATCAGAGTGTAGTGGTCTGCCCTGCAGATAGGGGTGGAAATCTTAACTCCAAACCATGGGTCAGCTCTCAATCAGGGTGAGCTGGTACCCACCCCCAATTACCTCATTTGGTTTATGGAAATCATTTCCAGAAAGTTCTCAGTTCTTGTTGTTGTTATTGGTTAACTGCAATATTTTCCATATTCCTAATCGCCTTCCCCCATTGGATTATCCCTCCTTTCTCCACCCTAAACCCCTCCCCTGTGTTTGTGCTTAAGAATGCTGTTACCCTGGACCTTCCCGCTCTTTTTCGGTCTGTTCCCTTGTACTGTGCACGGCTTATGGTTTGTTATTTTCCCATTATTAAAAAGTTCTGTTTCTGGACGACCAAATCAGAGCGTCTCTCTCACAAAGACGCCATAGGGTGGGAGACCCGAGATGAAGCACCGGTTATCTCATCCGGGCTAGAATCGGACGCTTCATCAGAGATTCCTGGGAGTTGAGAGTGACCTGCTGCTCAGTTCTACAGCATGAGTGGAAATTTGCAACTTCAGACAGGTTGCAAGTTGCATTAGTGTTACAAACTTATAACGGCAGAAGAATTCACACTGCTAAGGTGAGAGCACAGATAGTTTCCAGGACTTGGTGTGAATTAACAGTTAAAAAGCTAGGAGATGCATTTCCTGAGAAAGGGGAGAACCACTGCACTAAAAATTTCAGACAAAGTTAGGCACAGATGAGGAAACAGGCAATAGTAAATCACTGTTTCACAAAATGTGAAAAGAGAAGTATATCAAAGAGGGATGTAAAAATGAAATTTTTCTAAGTAATAAACAGTACAGTGGGAAGCCAGGCAGCAGCAATCTTTCAGGACTTGAGCTTTTGATAATTTCTCATTTTATCTGTATAACCTCATTGTTTGCAAGATTTTGATTCTTCTGGAACTTACACAAAATGTCCTCATTAGGCCTTAGCAACAGAGTTTTCCATTCCTAATTTGATTGCCACTCAGTAAGACGAAAGCTCTTCCAAAAGACACCAAACCCAGGATATCTACAAAACAGACTTTCAGAGATTAAAGTTTCTTGAAGATCATGGCTATCATGTTTTAAAAGTTATTTTGCAGATAATGAAGTCCACAACAGAAGTTCTGACTCCTTTCTAGCAAGGGATGTCAACCATTAATTAGAATTTGAGGGCACTGAACTTTGCTGTCATGTATTCTGTAGATAATCTGAACAAATTCCACTGCAATGATTCCGGAATCTCCCTCAGTGAAATCAGTACCACCAAGAATACTGGTAAGTGACAGAGTCCCCTGCAGAGACTCTTACTCAGGTACCCTGTGTTCAGGGGTTCAGTTGCCATTTTAAACCAGGGATGATAGTTTAAGTGTTTGAACAAAATCATTATGACAAAAAGTTGCAGTGCACATTGTATTACTTCCTTCTTTAACCAGACAGAACTCTTATGGCAGAGAAATCCAAAAAGCCAAAATAAGAAAACAGAAGAAAACTTTAATATTGCACTTGTTTCCAAGAAATATAATTTCTGGCAGCTCTGGAGTACTTCATATTGTAACATGTTGCCAGTGCTGATTCCAAAGCTTTTATAAATTTAGATGCCTCAAAAAATCAGTTAGTAGAATAATATTGCTTCCACATTGTTTTCACTTTGTCAGAAGCCCAGATTATTTTGCTTAGCCTTAACTCACCTCAGCATGATGCCAAAGCTCAGCACCGGATCTCATTGGAGTAGTCAATAACAGACCTTAGCAGAGCCAGCCCACTTCTATCACAATAGGAACTATTCCAATTCCTGCTGGGAAAAGGATTCATCACTGAAACATCACATGTACAGCACTGACATGTTCTAATGGAACTTGGGAAAAGGAAAGTTAATTATTGAATTTATTCTGCACCGTAAAGTAACTGCTGTTTTCACTGATACAAAAGCACCTGCAGAGGTTAAAGTGTGCATATCCTGAGAGCAAGAGACCAAGAGAATAAACATATGGAACTAGGGTAAAAAACAAACATGTGAAAGATATGTTGCTTTTAAAAAAAAAAAAATTAATTACTTATATATCTGATTAAACAGTTCTTTATTAAAATTATGATCACAAGCCAATAGTTTCGGTAATCATCAAATGATCTTGTAGAGCTCTGAATTTTAGAGAGTGCTGACTATTCTGCCCATTGGAAAATAGTCGAACTTCAAGATGCCTCAAACTGCCCACAAATTAAAGCAATACAAATCCTCAGTGTGTTTATGGAAGAAAATATTTTTCAGCATGTATTTGTGGAGAGTTTGATGAAAACCAAAAGCAGCAGCTGCTACTCTGTTTCTTGTATAAATTAATTAGTAATCCCAGTGCCCTTACTGGATAAATACTGACATACCAAAAAATAGCAGCATATTCTGCCTTGTGAGTGGCAATCATAGTAAAGTAGTTGACTAAATCACTATAGTTGTGTCTCCTATGTCACAAAAATTTGAATCTTTCTTGTGCATAGGAAAGCACCGATTGAAGAAGGTATTTATTCTGGCTAAATCAATTTCAAATGTTTAGAGCTCTGCAAACTCATAGTTTCTCTTCATTGTGTTGTAATTGCAAAAATGAATCTGACAATGGTGTTTACATGTTTCTCTAACTTTCTGACCTTTTTCCTCTGCTCTGATGTACAACATGTTTGGGAGAAACATCTGTTAGGAATTTTGTTGTCTAGCTTATATGTACCCTGCTAGGGATGTATCTCTAGACTATTTAGGTGTTTGGGGGGTTTGGGTGGAGCATCTAAAAATTAAAGAGACACTTGTAAGATCAGATACATAGGAGAGTAGTATCTGATATACTGTATTTCATAAGTAGATCTAGAGATTGACCTCATCCAGCAAAAAATGGGAAGGGTTGATTGCACTCACAGCAAGAATTTGCAGGAGCCGCAGCAACTGATTCATTCCCTCAGCAGATTCCATTTAAATTCATTTCAAGTGTGCTAGAGTTCCATATTTCTTATTAGAAAGGGATCATAAACCCTTTTTTCCCAGAAATACTTGCTACCTTTAGTGATATTAAAGCATCAGTTCAGTGACTTACTCACATGAGCAAGGACATGGCTCTCTAAGAAAGCTGTCAGGGGTTTCCTATTTCACCACTCTCAGAGAACTAACAAAGTCCACATCACTACCAATGGCACTATAACTCATGCTTGAAGCACTCCCATGTTCTTAGCTCCATGTCCTTTAAATAGTCTTGCTCAGAGAAGCAAATAAAATAATATAAAACAAACAAACAAACAAGCTTTAGACTTGTGGGAAAAAAATATTCTGATTCTAAGCTAAACATCATCAGCTTGTTTACTGAGAGTCTTGCTGTTAGTTCATTTCTACACCTGGCACTGTTTGAGTGGACCAATTACAGTGTCTTTTTAACTATCAAAGTAGTTAAAAATTAATAATAAGCCAAAAAAGCCAATACTAAATAAATAAAGAGTGTGTAACAAGGCATAAATAACAAACCATTTAAACTGACAAAAATGAGATGATGACAAGATAGACAGTGTTCAGCACTGCAACCCTGGCCCATGACCCTATAAACAATGCATATTGTTCCCATTTAGGGTGTGCTCAGGAACAGAGCTCTCTGAACACATAACATCAGAGCAGCAGCATCCCACAGTCTTACTGTACGGCCAAAGACTGGCAACAGGACTTACATTTTTTACCTTGCATAAACAGAGCATAATGTTTTCCAGCAATCCTTGGTGGGAAGTCACATAGGAACTGACACATAGCTGAAAAAGAAAATTTCTCCTTGAGCTGGTCAAGAAATCTATATTAAGCTATGTTTGAGTTCAGTTCAGGTCATACATACAAATATTGATCAGCAGTTGAAATACTGGTTGTCAAATCCAAAAATTACATTTAAAATACCAGAAGCCACGGCTTCCTTCAGAAAAAGCCCAGGTAAGATCTTCATTACTTTAAGTACTTCAGCAGATGCAGCAGAAGGAAGAAGACAAAGGCCAGTGTGACTTGTTTGAAAGTACTCCAGGATGCGATCACAAGGAATTCAAAGAAGCTTTATGAAGCTGCATAATCCTTTTATTTATTTAAATCAGTGAAACCCTTGACTGGTGAAGATGGAAAATGCAATAGACTAGAATTCAACTCAATCCTCTCCAGCCCATTAACAATCCATAAACAGCAGTTGAAAATATGAAAAAGTGCAGGTAATGAACATTTATGGGTCCATTACTGACAAACCTTTCTCTGTTGCATCAATAGATGGCTCATTTGAAAAAAAAATTTTTGTCTTTTTAAAAATAATACCTTTTTACTGAATATCAACTATTTCAAGGAAGCATTGCCAGTTTTGAAAGATATATTTGGAATAGAAAAAAATTCCACACAGTCAGAAAATATAATAATTTATGCACACTATTAACCAGAGGAGAACTCTGGTCGAAGCTTCTGTTCTGTAATTCAGTATTTTGGGAAAGAAGTGCTTATTTTATGTTTTAAAAGTAAAAACCTTTATTTTGCCTGTGATTGAACTAAGAACATATCTTTCACCACGAGCAATAGTCTTTTTCCACCAAACTCCATTTCTATTGAAGTGATCAATGGAATATATTTGTAACAACATTAATTTGCTGCCAGCCTTCCAAATCAACATTCCCTGGTAAAGATAGCATACAAATATTAATATTTTATTATATTTGTCTATATCCTCTATATCCTTTCATTGAACATCACTGCTCATATTTTATATTTTCAGCCTTTTTATAACCTGAAAGTCTATTTTAGATATTTCCCATATTAATAAACTGATGCACTAAATTTTCAATTACCGAAAAAGTGAATATAATCTAATATTTTTCCTGATGACTTGGACCCCAAAAGAAAAAAGAACATTAGAAAACTTAGTACCAAGTAGGTACCAAAAGCAGATGAAACACTGATATGATGAAAGAAAATAGCGCAATTTTGTAAGAGACATTTAAGACAGTCATACCACTTACCAAAAGCTTGGCTTTGGGAGAAAGCAGCAGATGTTTTTATCTAAGAAACAGCCAAACTGATCAAATGAATACAACTATTCATAGATTCAACAGGCCCATACTTGCTGAAGAAGGAAATGAGATCTGTGAAGACAAAATAATGGGTCAGAGGTCAGAGCTCGTGTCAGCCACCCTGCAGCAGCACCTTTACTGTACTGCTCTTCAGTGCTGCCCTTCTCAGTTTACACTTATTTTGACTTACAAGAAACCAGGTTGTGCCAAAAGAAATTACACTTTTCTCACAATTTCTTTGCTGTTTTGTTTTTTGTTTTTGTTTTTGTTTTTCTCTAAGCAGCAATGCTTCTTTAGCTGTGCAACAACCTCATTTTTTCTCTACAAAATACCTGTGGCTTCAAGCACCTTCAGGCACAATAGGACAACAGAGTAGGGCAAGATGCAAAAGATACCATAAAGCTGAACCACAGCACATCAGCAGCTTTTGAGTCAGCCCATGAAAAGCTCTCAGAATAAAGCACATTTTCTTCTTGACCTTTATCTGCTGCTGGGCTCTGACTCACAAGATTGTGTTTTCCCTTGCGGTGAACATTTGTTAAACCTCAGCTTCATTTATCATGAATTCTCACACAGACCTTTCACACAGAAGAGATAAATGCAAAAAATGAATTCGTCTTTTCGATTAGACACCTGGACAGACATTACAACAATGACACTTGAGGTGGATCCCTGCTGTCATTTGGCTTCAACCATGTTCCTCTTCTATCATCTTGTCATAAACAGAGTACCTGCCTGGCGATTTGCTGAAGGTGCCACTTAAAAGATTGGAAAAGTTGCTAAATACTGAAGACTAAAACTTAACATAAATTTCCTCTAGTTTGTTACTGTCACACAAAAGTGTGATAAGAATAAATTATATAAAAGCATAGGGAAAAAAGTAGCTTGTTTATATACTTTATTAGTTCACAGAGTGTAGTCTATGATAATCCTTTTCCAACTGGCTGCCCAAAAGGGAAGACTTATATCTTTATTTCTAAGTGCTAAGTCATGGATATGAGAGGCAAAGTTGCAGTGTTTTCCAAAAATAACATTTCCAAATAGCATCAGAAACAGGGACAAAAAACAAAATGTAGGCAGTGTCTGCTATTTAGGCTTAGAACTGAAGCAAAAATAGAGAATTCTGTTCTGTGGAACATTCACCCTGTCAAAGACTGTACCACTCAAAAAGGAGGTTTCGCTAACTTTTTCCTCATCATCAGGAGCATACAAGGCTAGAGGACAGTTATAGCATTCAGAGTTTTAAAAGCTCTAGCCCTGCTCCAATATTCTTGCCTGATTGTAAATGTAACCCACTAAGCTACAGCATCACCTCCTCTTGTCAGGCTGGTCTTATACCTGCACTGCTCCCACCAGCTGTGCCTGAGGTCACAATAGCAGAGCTGTGCAAAAGTCCTGTGATGGCCACTAGACCATCAGTGCTACCAGTCTCACTCCACAGATCTCCTCTTATCATCCCACATTCAAGCTGAAGTAGCTACAGCCTCTATCATCTTCCTGAGCCCAAGCTCAGTGCAGTAAACCCAATCCTAACAACTTCCTAACACACAGTTTTCTACCAGTTCCTCAAGACTGGGATTGATTAGGTATTAAACTCTCGGGTTTTTATGTGGTGGTGTTCTTCCCGAGAGTATAAAAGTCTTTTTGTCCAGCACCGAGATCGAGGGAAAGACCGAGAGCCATCTCCTCTGCTTTTCCAAGGCTGTTTTTTTTTTTCTTTTATCAGTACAGTTTCTTCTCTGACCCACAGAGATCTGTTCTGCAGGTCAGCTCATGGGGAATGACCCAGCCCCGAAGGTGATGAACATCTTTATACTAAAAATTATGTGTGCTATGTTTACAAAAGATCCCCAATACCTGTCTCCCACGTTAGAAGGTCAGGCTCCACTCTGAGCCAACCAAAGATGCCCACGCCACAGCAGAAAATGGTGAAGGAGAAGAAGAAAGAACAAACCACAAAGCCACGCGGAGACTCCATTTTGTGGTTTTGGCTTATCAGTCTAGAAACTACATAAATCTACTTTTTACCCTGTGAATACCTAACTATCACCCTACTTAAACTCTCGTGGTTTGTAATTCTTCACACAGAGGTGGTAATTTCTCCCAGGGGCTTAAATCAAAGCCACAGGAGTCCTTGACTCCTTGCCAAGGCTTCCCAGCCCCCTGTCTGTGTCTGAGTCACTCAGGACAGTCAGAGGAGTGTTCTGGACTCCGACATAAAACAAATTGTAAATATGACATAACCTGGATTAGAACAGGCTTTGGCAGACTGCAAATGTGAAAGGCACCATGAACAAGTCAGACTTGGAGCTTCTTTTGAAGTGAACAGAGAAAGCTGGGCTGAGCCACAGGAAGGGTCTGCTTTGGGCCACTGCACCAATGAAGGAGCATCACCCTCAGGAGATTATTTCCCTTCAGAATCTAGGAAAGAATAGACACCTTGTTGGGTGTCTAAAGTTGGTCAAATACATCCACCATTTGCAGAATCTATAATCTTTTGGTTTGAACCATAACATGCCATGTGCTTTATCTGGGCAGATCAATTTTTATTTCAATAACTTCTTAGTTTAAGTGTATCTACAGAAGCAGAGGGTTTAATTAGAGGAATTAAGAGCATAAAGCAGTGTTGTAGGACAGTTCTCAAATGGAAATGAAAGGCAGAATTCATTAGCAGATTAGTAAAGTCAAACTATCTGCTTAGTTTTAAAATAACATACGTAACAAGGCTTCCCTATTTCACATAGCTCCTACACCACACATCCAGTTTCCTTTGAGTTCCC
Organism: Certhia americana; assembly: GCA_018697195.1. Taxonomy (NCBI): domain Eukaryota; kingdom Metazoa; phylum Chordata; class Aves; order Passeriformes; family Certhiidae; genus Certhia; species Certhia americana. Next base: position 20,841,794 of record CM031865.1, read on the forward strand.
TTTTTTTGTGATTGCAGTTGTGGAAATCATTAAAAATAGTCTTCCTCTTTTGTTTCTATGGGACTTTTTGGAGTTCTGTAGGAAAGAAGGCCTTGTTATAAGTTGAATGCCATTAGATGCAGCCTTCCACACTGTGACATTAGAGCCTAAATTTATGATTTATAGAAGTTATCAGCAGTAGCAGCCAGCAAGCCTTCTACAGGAGAGCTCCTCACCCTCCTATGAAACAGTTAGACTTGCAGCCTGAGCTATCCCTAAGACAAGCAAACTCTCCCAGAGTCACTGTGACAGTGGTCCAAAAACCCAGCATGCCTTGCTTCCCTATGCAAATAGCCTGCATCCACCCCCTGCCAGTCCCCATAAAAACCCCAGTCTCGACCTTCAACCCCAGGAGCTTTCTGTCCCTGGCTCCCTTCACAGGGACACTGATCATAAAGCTGTGGAATCGCCATACAGCTTCCTCTCTCTCGTTCCTGCGTTGACCTGGGTACTCAACAAGCAGAGCTGAAATCAAGAGTTGGAATCACTATTAAGAGCTTATATCACTTGCTGAAGTCACCCCACAGCCAAGGAAGCAGCCAGTGCCTCTAGAAGGTGTTATCTTTGAGATGCTTTTCTCTGGGAAGGGCACAGTCCCCTAGGTAAATCTCTCACCCAGCCTCCTGTTGTGACAATAAGCTACACAATATTCCATTATATTGCATACCTAAATTGGATCCTTTCCTATTATAACCTATACTTTCCAGTATCTAAATTGCCTTCATGCTGACTTGCACTGATTTACTGGAATGTCATCTACACCACTTAGGACACAACTAAATTTGGCTCCAGCAAAGTTCCTGCAATTGGCTGCATGCTGTGCTACAGAGAGATTTGCTGGGCTGGACCAGATGGCAAAATTCTGTTTTGTAATTGTGCTGGGGTGTGTCTGTGTCTGCCTGTGTGGAAATGACAAGACAAGAAAACAAACCCAAAAAATCCTCAGATTTTTTAATAAGAAAAGGTGGGGAACCACTGTGAAGAAGGAGGCACAGTTAGAAGGCAGATTAACTCAATTAATGTGTTTATGTATATCCTTTTAATTAAGGGGATCTTGTTTCCTATAAAAACTCCTTAGAGCCAAGCTGGTGGGTTTGACCCCCTAAGGGTCATCCACTTGAGAGCTGGATTCAATGATCCTTGTATGTCCTTCCAACTCAAAATATTCTGTGATTCATTTATTGTAACTTCAGTAATAGTGTTAGTTCATTCAGGTAATGTGAATAATGGCTATTAGGCAAATTCTATCTTTCACTGAATAATTGTGGGAAGGAGAGTTGGCACCGCTCTGGCTTGGATTTGTCAGTTCTGATTCCTAGAGGAGGGCTTTGCATACCCAGAAAAATATTGAGGACCTGCTTGTTTTGTGACAAAAAAAGTATGAAAGCGCAGTGATATATTCTTAACCTGAGTACTACTCATTAATGGTTGTGGCACATCAGGTGAACTCGTTGAGCACATCTTCTGATATAGTTGTATCTGAGAACAATCCAGCTGGCAGGTTCTGAAACAAAAGCACCAGAGATAATGAAGATATTCTCCTCAAAAGCATGAATCCCCAACCAAAGTAAAGGCAGATTCATGTATACCACCCATCCCATATTTAAGCATCAAAGGCAAGCATCATCAAAAGTGAGCATATTTTAATTATATTATATTATTTTTATTTTAATTTTAAACTGAGTTCTTAGCCGGAGGGGTAGCCAGAAGAATGAACAATCAGCTCTTTCGAATGTATAATTCTTATTTCAAATGGCTACAACTGTCAGCCTTCTCTTCCTCGCCCTTTCTCAAATACCCTCCTGTTTGATGCACTGATCCTTCTCTAAATATCCAGACCCATTTTACAATTCCTTAAATGTTATGTGTAATATCACTGTAACTTGAGTTTGAAAATACTGCTTCCAGTTTGCTGCTCCAATTAAGACTAAAACTTCAGAGAATATCCCTGTAAAACATATAAACATTTAGTTAATTTTCTTTTTATCCTAAGGATTTAGGGTCACATTGATACAGAATTCCCTTTTTATTTCATAACTGTAGCTCATGAAATATGATGACAGATGTCATTATGGTTCCTTTTAAAATTTCTAAACAGTAATTGGCACCAAACTTTTCTACAATCACTCTTATTTCTTTATAATCTGGGAGGTGGTCTCACTGTTTGGGGCTGCAGTGCTCCCAAAGTACATTGACATTTCATTGTGGCCAGCAGCTGAATTTTCACATCCTTTGCATGGCACAATTCTTCTGTGATTTCCCCCTTCCCCTCTGCAATCTTGCTACATACACTAAAATACTCAGGGAGGGTGGAGGGCTTGGGGTGTGGGGTTAAAACAAAATAAAATGTAATTAAATCCTCAGGAGCTGTTTTATTGAATCAGAAGTTCAATATGGAAATAAAAATGCCACCACACCTCTTCAACTCTTCTGCAGTTCTTCTCACAGTCCGGGCTAAACAGAAAACACCTCACCAGGATAAGCAATTTCATTGCTTCTGTACCCTGCACAGTGCCTGTAACTCAGAGATAATCAAAGCAATGCATAAGCAGGTCACTGCATGTGTTTGAATGAATTTAGGCAAAAACCAGCCTAAATTCTGCTTTCATCTGCAGGGTTTCATGCAGTTATTAGCATTATCTGCTCAAATCTGCCCAGTTTATGGACTGATCAGTCAATGACTCATTGTTTGCCTTGTAAAAGCAGAGAGAATTCCTTGTTCAAAACCAAAGAAGTTGCTAGTACTATCACTGGGGATAAGACTTCAAAATTTCTTACTTTCCCTAGTGTGTTGAAATTAGTTTTCTAATTTCTCAGAAGAGAAGCTAAATCCATTGGTGGAGAATGATCTTTTGGTGACTCACAGGGACCCTCTACAAAACTTTTGAAAGGGAGAAAAGATACAGTGGAAAAGACAAGTTAACAGGGTCATTTCAGTTGTGTTAAAAAGATCACCTTTAAATTATCACTGCTATTAACACATTACACCCAAATTGTTATCAGGCCAGAGCTATACTGCAAATAAAAATTAGTAAAGAAACTCTTCTCATACAATTCAACCTCCATTTTTTTTTCCTCATCCAGCAGGGCTGACTAAAAAGCAACTTATAAGGAATAAGAAAACAATGGCTTAACTCTTATAGGCAGAAGAACTACACACCAGAAAACATTTAAGACGGGGTACTGTCGCCTCCCATGCCTGTGCACAGAGACAGCTCAGGAAATAGTTCAGGAGTTTAGTGCCTACATTCCTAATGGGGAATACTAGATGAGCCTACATTATTTATCTTTATTATTTGGTACTGCTGCTGATATACAGAAACATAGGAGAAAATAATAAAAATAAAGCTGTGGGGAGATAAAAACCTTTTTAGCTGTGTGGAAGATTTTTTGCTCTCTCTTTTCAACCTACCTTTAATTAAGATGCCGAGATATGATATTTTCAACAGAAGAAATAGCAGATGGTCTCTATACGTAGCACAAATTATGTTAAGATATGATTCACAGACATCAAAGGTAGAACATTTTTTTAAAACAACTACTGTAGGGTGATATAAGGTGAGTAAAGATGACCTATATGAAGTACATACTTGTTAGACAGCAGTGTCTATTTTTATGACAATAATAATTAAGTCACAATCATCTCTTCAATTACAAACAGCACCATTAGTGAAAAGAATAGTTCTCATCTACTTTTAGATGCTATGAACTTTCAGAGGTATAAACACAAGACTAGATGGTAACTTGGGTAAGAGGGCAGCAAAGAAAGATGGGGCACTATTGCAGAGTCTCAGAGATGAAAGAGGTGGATCAGCAGTGAGAAGGCCGAAAGACAAAGGGTGTACAAGCAGTACCTGATCCTGTAGTGAAATAAAGGCTCCCAGATTCCAAGACAACACATTAAAAAGACCACTGCTTCACTTAGAAAAGATTGAATCTATGCAGTCCAGAAAACTGAAGTAACAACAAAAATCTAAGTAAAAAAGCCCTGCTAAGTAGACTTATGATTTTCAAAACAACAAAAAAAAGCAGATACATAGATAACATGAAGAAAGGTGTTTCCAGAAGTTCTTGGCCCAACTCAAATGCTTATTTTAGTTTTGTTCTTTTGAAATTTCAAACAAAACATTCAGAATACCTCAGTGAGCCTTGAACCCAACACAGTAAATTTTTAATGACTGTTTTTTCTCCAAGTTATAAACTGTGCCAATATGACATCCACCTCTTTGTTTTCTGCAAACAATGTCCAAACATTTACAGAAAGCAAGATTCCGGGAAAGGTATGGCAGGGCATACATATTTCAAACAGAATTTTGATAATTATTTTGCTCTCATCTAAAATAAAAAATCAGTATGTTTCCTTGTTCTACACAAAAGGGTTCTGACATGCTGCATCAGAGCCAGAGGCATGGGAGATACATCACCTGTTAAAGCAGAGCCGGTTGTGTAAGAGCAGATCCAGACAGCATCAGCTACTAGCAAGGCTCTACCAGAATTTCCAGCCCTGTTTTCTTAATGAAAGTAGATTTATACAATCACATCATCTGTTCATCTTTCACACTCTCACACATTCCTAATTTACAGGCCAAATCACAAACTTTGAAAGAGATCTGAAAGGCAGAAAGAATTTTGGCACGTTTGAGGTTTGGGACTGCTTTTTGGGGTGAGAGGGTGCTGGTTTTGGGTTAGGGATGGGAATTTTTGAGTTTTATGAGAATGTCCAGATGGATAAAAGGAAGGAATGTGCAGTGTAAGCAAGCTGTTGGGAGTGGATTTTCTTGCTGGACTGTGAACATATGCATGGCCCTGGCCAAGGCCAGTTCTTCTGCCCATGGAACCAGGTGAAACCTGGAGAGGAGCAGAGCATCATAGGACCTCCAGGGCAAGCGTCCTGGAGAACATCCTGGGGAGGTTGAAAAGGGTGGACAACACAGGAATTTAATGGAGGGACTTACACTTATGCTTCCATAGGAATGCAAGATAAATTCTCAGAAAACCAAGCTTCATTAGTTCTGTTGCTTACAAAAGAGTATTTTAAACTTAGCTATCACTGTGGAACATTTTAATTACACCTATTTAGGAAGTTCTGGCAGAGTTCTGATAAAACCTTTTTTTCAGATACCATTGATAAATTGCAAGCAGTTTGGGGCACTATAGGGACCAGAAGCAGCAATGAAAAAGAATCATTTGGAGTACTTCCCCAGTATTACGTTATTAAATTCAAAACACAAGCACTTGCAGTGATTAAATATTTTGAATGGTGAAGAAACTTTTGACATCTCAATCAATTAACTGGTATTTCATCATTAAAAAATGTATTTCTCCTTCTGGAACACTGTCTGGGTCATAAAAATACAGAAACACAAAGGTGATGGAATCTGAATCTGTCAAAGGTATGTCCTCCTCACAGCCTCCTTTGACAGAGGTCAAATGGGAAGATCCAGAGCATGACTCCCCAGCAAGTGAAGTCTGTGTGTGCTTCCCCCTTTATACTTTTCAGAGCTGGTTTGGAGTCTGACAGTCACAGAATCATGGAATGATTTATGTTGTGAATGACCTTTAAGATTGATTCCAACCGTTATCCCTTCACTGCCAACCCCACCACTAAACCATATCCCCAAGAAGCACATCTGCATGTGTTTTAAATCCCTCCAGAGATGGTGACTTGATCTGCCCTGGGCAGCCTGTTCCAAAGCTTGAATGAAATTTTCCCTAATATGCAATCTAAATTTCCTCTGGTGCAACTCACATTGTGAATTGATGGGAGGGTACAAAGCACTCAGTTCTAGCCCGGATAATTTAACCAGTAGCTTCCGGGGTCACCCACCCTCGGTGACTTATATGAGAGAGACTACACTGATTTGGACGTCCAGAAACAGAACTTTTAATAAGGGAAAAATAACAAATGAGACAGCGTGCACAGTATAAGGATCAGACCAAAAAAGCACGGAGTCCAGGGCAACAGCGGTTTTATGCAGGTAGGAAAGAGCAGGGTTAAGGCGGGGATCTGAGGGGACAATCCAATGGGGGAAGGTGATTAGGAATATGGAAAATATTGTGGCAAAAAATAACCAATAGCAAAAACAAGAACTGAGAACTTTCTAGAAATAATTTTCATATACCAAATGAGGTATTCAGGGGTGGGTCTTAGCTCACCCCAATTGAGAAGAGCTTTCCCCTGGGTTAAAGCCAAGGTCTTCACCCTCCTCTGTGGGGAAGACCCCAACAAAGGTATTTTTTTTGAGCTCTGGTACCAATGCATTGAGTATTTTCCAAGTATCATCCAAAACTACTTGTTTCTTTGAAATCGTCTTTTAAATGACAAATGAAGAAGTAATGGCCAAGGAAATAACAGTGAGAATAAGAGTGGAATTGGATTGTCTAAGACATGCTAGGATGAGGTACTCAGAGATAGAAAAATGTGGCGTTCATAACTGGAATGGTGCCTGATTGAATGAGAAGAATCTGCACAGCCCAAAAGAATAATAATAATATTGCTGTGGCCAACTTTATTCTTTCCAATTTTTATCTTTACCATTACTTTCTCAGCTCAGTTTTGCTACAAGCTCATTTCCTAGTAATGAGAGAGACTGTGCAAAGAAACTTTCCTGGAGTATTGAATACAGAAAATATCCAGTAGAACTCAGCTAGAATTGTATATTGCAGTCTCTCTTTAAGACACAGAATTAATAACTGTGTTGAGAAAACTTATTACAGAGTGAGGGGAATATATCTTCACAAAGTATTCAGAGATTATGAGGTTCTTTTCCCAAACTAAAAAACATTTTTATTTTCCCTAAATAGCAGTTTTTACTCCACTAAGTGTCAGTACAACACTAATCAATAGCAGCTTGCAAACAGAATGCCATATTTCCCCTATGAAACCAGCAGTACATCAACAAAGAAACATCAGAGTGAGGATGATGGCCTTTTGTTTAAACTATTGTTCATAACTTGCAGGAAAATTAAGTTCTTTTACTCATAAAGTGGCATCAGTACTAATGCCTAAGATGGTAGGAAAGAGACAGAATTAATTTTTCACTCTCTTTTTCTGGTTACAGGCTGTCTCTACAAAAATAGAATACTGTTAGAATCGATGTTAATAGATGTATTGTTAGAATAGACTAAATGTCCTTGTTCTCATAGGAAAATACAAAAATTCCAGCTATCTTTTTTACTCCATTCAATGCTCCTGGTGATCCACAGCATCAGCTTAAGTGAACAGGTAGGGCACAGCATCAGCTGGCATGGCAGACAAGAATTTTCTTCTATATGCTTGTAAATCAGGAACTGATTGAAAACACAAATCATTGTGGGGGGGGGGTGTAATTTGATCTATTGATTTTAGTAAAAAGCATTTATTTTAATTTATGACATTAAATTATTTAAATATTTATTTATTTATTTATTTATTTATTTAATTTGAAACCTACAAATAGAAGTGGCAGCTAATGTCTATAAAGATGGAATGTCCAGAAAGTTAGCTTATAAAATAAATAAAAATTAAATATTTAATAAATGGAAATTACATTTAAATATGTGTTTCAAGGTCTCAACCTCCAATTGGGAATGGGTGGTGTATTATTTAATAAAAGCCAAATCCACATGTTCATCTGCCTTGACAGCTGCACACTCATTTCCCATAATAAGATTCTCCCTTTCAGTTTATTCTGCTGTTAGAAAAATGGTGAATGATGAACGTAATAGAAGATAAGAGATTTTCAGAAGTTTGGATTCAGGAGAACAAATCACAGAAGCAAAGAAATTTAGGAGACAGCTGACTGGGATTATTGAAAAACTCTTTTGTTTATCTTTTGTGGAGCAAGGTGTCTCACTTTGCTTTCATTGTTGCTGTTTTATTTTGGAAGACAATTCTTTCAGAACCTTGAATAGTTTTGCAAAGGCAAATTGTCAAAAGTCAGATAAAGGTTTTTCAGGTACACTTCTGCTACTAACAAACCTTGTAAGAACAGCTTTCCAAACTTACAGTGGATCCCACATGAAAACAAAAATAGCAGTTTACTGGACATTCAGGGAATGGATTCTTATTTACAGGCTACATTCTTAGGCCCTCAGTTCAGATGTCAGACTCCTTGACTTTAAAATAGTCCTATTGTTGAAAATCTATCCAGGCAAAACTGTAGCTGTTTTTAACAAAAAATCTAAGACACCACATCCTGAAATGTCAATATGTGGCACTCTTTTACTTGCATTGCCAGCTTCTTGATTGGTTTGTCTCCTGTCATGACCCAAGCCTAGCCCAGGAGAAATCAAATCATAAGGAAACAAAACAGCAAAAACAGCCTATAGGCAAATGCAGAAAGATAAAGATTTAATTTAAAAATGCATCATTAATCCATATGTTCAAGGTAATTTTTTGTAGCTCTGCAAATCCTGAGAATTTCATGTCAGACCTAGCTCTCTCATAATGGTGCCATTTTAAGATAAAATAATGCCTCTGTCAGTGAGTACTCAGGAATATTTCACTTCTATCATCCTGTCATCAGTTAATTTTGCCATCCGCACTTAAAGAAAAAAGTTTTCACTTTAAAGAAAAACGTTTTCACATAGGAGTTGAAATAGTTAAAGCTTATTTTCTAGAGAATCAACAGATCCAGTATTCCAAACTGTCTGCTGACTGAGAGGTTATCTGATACCTTTCTTCTTACTGGTGCTCATACTTAAAGGATCCATTCTTTTAGCACATCTTATTAAAGCCTTGGAGATAAGGATCTCCTGAGAGTTGATTACAGGTGAGCACTGAATTGAGGACAGCTTGTCCCCTTAACACCTTTTCCCAGCACTTTAAGGCTTCTAGAGAAGTGTCTGCACTGCTTGATCTTATTAGCTCTATTTGAGCATGAAGCTGGATGAAAAGTCCTTGGTGGTACTTTCCAAAGTATATTATTCTATAATTCTAAACCAGAGCATATTTTGTAGCACACACACTAGCACTAATAAAAATGTATAATAAGCAAAAATGAAATCTTCATCCCAAGGTCTAAATATGTATTCAGGAAAAGATACCTTCATATCAGCAGCAGCAGCATCTGATGAATCCCACTTATATTGCTGCTCGCTCTTAAGAGAGGAAAAAAAAAAAAGTCACAATTTTTACCAGAAGATATGTGTGAGCCACACTTAAGGCTTAGAGCCTTATGGGCCCTCTCCAATTCCTCCTTCTGAGAATGAGGATACCTCAGCCCATTCTTCATTCCTGTATCAATAACACTTGGCTCCTGTTGTTTGGCTTTGGTTAAGCTTTCTCTTATACAACTCAGAAATTTCAGTCAAGGGAGTGAGACAGTCACAGTATACAAATTAATATTAATTCCTTATAAATCTTAGTAGAAGCAGCTTCTCCATGTGTCTCACACTTTCAGGAGGAGAAGTCTTACAGTGTCTGCACAGCTCATCCAGCAGCTGAAAGTGCAGAGAACACCAGCACTTCAGGCTCTAAGACAGTGGCATTATTCGGATACAGCAGCCAGGGACATCATCCCAGCTCTGTGGAAAGCTCTCCCTTGAAGCCTGAACTGGCTCAGCACATTCTTTAGTTATCAAACACTGCTTGTATCAAAATACCATCAGTTAAGTGAAATAATCTCCAGAGAAGGGGAGGGTTACCTTCCGAGAACCTAAGCATCAGCTTAAGCTGTTTAATAACCTGCTTGAACTAAATCAAGCTGAAGCATTTCTATACTTGAAGTGCTTTGCTTGTATCATGAAGGACAGTATCTCACATTCCCTTCTTCATCTCACTTTATTTTAATCTAGAAAAGGCTTCAAAATTCCCATTAAAAATTGGGAGCCAGAATTAAAATTAATCACATTCCATTTCCCTTTAATGTCTATATAGAATTGTATTAGCTCATGCTCCTAGAGCAGAGAAGGTAAAAACAACTGATCCTCAAGAGAATTGAGTTCATAGGGAATTTTCTTACTACTCTTTGACATTGTGCTATTAATAAAAATAGAACTGTGGTAAATAAAAAACTATTCAGAACTTGACCCTGTTCACAGAAACTCATGTTTCTGATGTCTGCAGAGAATTTCTAGGCAAATCAATAAGCTACAAATGCAGAGTCACCCTTAAGGTCTTGCCTTGGATTCATGGGCAGGAAGTCACAGAAATGTTTTGACTGAAATGCTTCAGGTTTTACGAAACAGTATTTCCTGATTTTTTTTTTTAGAATTTTTCAACCAAATGAAAACATTTTTTCTAGATATTTTACCTACCCATTTTGCAACTAAAATATGCTGACCCAATAGTCTCCATATTTGTGACATTAGATTGTAATCTCCCCTCTCCAAGTCCACATAAAATGTCACTTATTAGATAGATATAAAGCCTTTAAAAGCAGGTGTTTAGGCAACATGGCAAGAATATGCTGGTTTTATAATTAGGAGAATACAGAATTATATGGGAAATTAGTCTCACATTTCAATATGGATATCGATGCTAAAAGATTAATCCTAGGCAATTTTTTGTTCAATGTTGACCAAGTTTTGGCAGCCCAGTAAAAAATAAACAGCACATTTATGACAATAACTGAGCAGCAAACACAATTATTGTAAGAGTTACAGTTTCAATGTTGCTTAGGAAAAGAATGAGATCAAGGACAATTTATGAAGGATAGGTAAAATGTCAGGTCACTTTATAAGTGGAAGCACAACAGATACCACTGTTTTAAAAAAAATATATAGTTGGCTAGCAACAGACAGTATATTCTGCAATATTATCTTCCCTCTGCTGACTTTTGGTAGGGAAGTTCTGCTGTAAGAGGGGCTACACCAAATTTAAAAGGAAACACGATGAGCATAGATAGATTTATTAAATGATGGAAAGCCACCAACATTACCATTTTCTAGTGTTATAGGCACAGGAGTTAGGGGGACTTGATGCACACATTACCATTTATTTTTTTCTTCTTCAGCAAGTAGCCATTTTTGTGAAAAGAGAAATTACTGTCAGCTTCCATCCAGCAAAGACAGATTCTTTGTCTACTATCTTATAAAAGTGACACCATTAGGCCCTTCCAGATCTGCCTCATTTCATTAGATTTGACAAAGATTTGACACTTCTTTGAAGTCAGAGGTTAAAAGGCTTTCAAAATCCAGCAATTTCTACCCCCTCCCAACCTCATTCTTAATTGTTGTCTGTCTCCTACAGACAGTTGAAGGCTCTATATAGGTGCTGCTGCTGTCTCTCTTGCCCCTTAGAACAAATGAACCCAAGCTAAGCCTCTACATCATGCTGCTGTCATGGGCTGATGCTTCCAAACTCCTAAATAGACTGGATCTGACTTGGCAGCTGTGTTTTCTAGCATCAGTGTCCTAGCAACAGATACAAGATACCCTAAAGCTTCACAGACTGTTACCTTAGATAGTATAATACTATAATTCACATGGAGATTGTTGCTTCTTGCTCTTCCCAAAGAAAGAATCAAGAAGACCGTGGTTATAGGTTGTTGGCTTCAAACACAACCCCCTTTTATGGTGTACTCCGCAGTGTTGGAACTTCTCAGGGTAAACAGTCAGATTTTTTTCACCAATCTAGTAGTGTAAGACCCATAAAAACACATGTAGATAAATATAAAAGGGAAAATAACACAAAATTAATGTGAAAGTTTGAGTACCTGGCTAAAAGGTTTGACCTTTGAAATTCAGTAACAGAATAGACATTCAAGGTGGCCTTGAAGTAGGCAGGAGTACGAAGAACAGGTGTTCAGCAGACTTGTTCTCAAGCAACTTGTGCATGTATTTGAGCCCACAGCTCTGTATAAATTCAAATTTAGGCTCGTCTAATTAGTAGCATACTTTTGAAGGCAAGAGGATACTAAATTTTTACCATGAGATATGTGCATCTGCCAAAAAGTTTAATGGTGCCTGACTTATTTTGAAATGAGGGATCTCTCAGGGATCTCTCACTTATTGCAAGGAGAGCAAATTGGAAATTCTGCTTGCAAAGAAGCAGTAGGAAGAAACGGAGCAATTGAGCGTGGCAAGGCAATTCACCTCACCTACAGTCCACTCTCACAAACTGCAGGTGTAGAAATAGCATTTGTGCAGAGGGATACAGAAGAGCACTGAGAAATAGGGAGGGAAATAGTGGTAGAGCAGCATGGAGAGGATTTCCTATGGCCAACATAATTATGTTCCTTGTGTGCTGAATCCAATTTCAGGAAGAAAAAAAGTAGTGTTTTACTCAGGAATTTTTTCACTCTGGAAGTGGCAAAATTTCATGGATCCACTCATAGCTGTAGCTTAGAATAAGTGCTTTCTCAGGTTCTAAGGCATCACTTCAGTCATTTCATCAGACTCTTTCTCCATTGCTGCCCCCATGAAGAGGAGGCAGTGATAGCACTTTGAGGTCTGGTATGACATCCAAAAATTCCACCTCCTATTTTTCCTTGATGTGCTGAGTCTTATCAGGGTTTGGGTTTACAGTATTCTCCAACCTCTAGTAAGAATTCCTTTATCAACTTTCAGAAGAATTGGTGTGTGTCCATCTGAAGGTCTTACTGCTCGAGTAAGGTCCTTTGAACAGAAGAGTCCTTAAATAAAAAACCAAACACATATAACGGTGTTCCTAAATCTAGTCTTCGTCCTACTCCTTGCTTTCTTATCTTTAATATCTTGTCTTTTATCAGGATCCAATTCACATGCCTCCCTACCTGGCCTTATCTTTTATATAATTTGTGACTTGTATCAAGTGTCCACTCACACAAGCCTGCAGTTGTTGTAAGTGCCCACACACATGCTTTTCTGAAACTGTAAACCCATCCCAACCCTCTTGCTTTAGACCACCTTTAGCCCAGTGCCATTACAAGATACATTTTGCACAGAGGATCTGTGTAGGATTATGCTAATCCTTACATCTCTGCATTATCAGTTACAATAAGAGCTTTGCAAGGTGGAAAGACATTTTTGAAACATATTTTTGATGATGACCGGTGGAGCTGGCATAGCATTTCTTGCACTGATTTGGCTCATAGTCATTCCTATCCTCCCAAAGAACATGAACTTTGTTGTTTTGGACCTCTGATTGCAGAGAGTTGGGTATGAACCAGGAAAAAATTCCCGTGTCAAAAAGTCAAGGAAATGATGAAAGGAGAAGGGAAACCCAGTATAAGAACACTCTGAAAGATGATAAAGTTAGACACTCCACTGGCTTGACACACTACAACGCATTAAAGGATCAAGTATGTAACTTACAGTTTGCAGCTGTTATAGTAGTTATTTACACATTTACTTCACTGCACGCATTTCACCTATTACACTGAAGTACTGTGGGCCATGACTGCTATATGCAAAAGACAAAGTCAACGAAAATCCCTTCCTTAAACACCAAAAGTTACCTTCGCATATCTGAAGAAAGACATCTGCCTAATTAAGTTTTGCCCTTCTTGTCCTCCCATGGAAGTCCAAATTCCTAAATAATTGAAGAATAGACTCAATATAGGCCAAATTTTAGGGCCCATTCCTACTAGCTGGTCCCCCTCTAACTGTTATCTCTGCTAAATACCATTTAGAGCAATTCTGTAATAGGTTTCATTGTAGTCTGCAAGGTAAGAAACTACAGATAAAACCTCAGACTCCCTCCCCTTCTGCTGTTGTGCAGAAGTTATAAACTCTGTTCCAGAGTTTATAACTAATTCATAAGGGAACTCAGCATTAACAAACTGTGTAACCGTGTTTCTGTGTGTGTTTCCATCTGCATAGGGTGAAAAAAGCAATTTAGATGTGAAAGATAGAGTAAACTGACTTGGCATTGTACGCAGAAATATTTTCAGCTTGTTTGCCTGAAAATACATCTTAAATAATATGCTTCATTCTGAGTGACTGATTATGGGAGTTCTACTCATAAATCCTGAACCTGACATTCTAAAATCAGATTTTCTTTTCATTTTGAAGCAGTAAAAGGACTTCTCCATCACAACATGATTTATCATTTTTTTCTGGTTGAACTAACTAAACAGGCCAAAACCTCTGGTTGCAAAGACTCATTATAAAATATCATCCTCTATTTATGGCATGCATCCTTTTCTTTCATATTTGTCTTAAAGGAAACAGATAAAAAATATTTAATTCAAACATAATAGGTTGATTCCTTTAAGATCCTCGTTCCTGTCAATGAATACATTCATTTACAGCTGCATACAAGAGGGACTAAATAATACATAACTGAGTGAATTTGAGAGTACTGAGATTTTTTTAGTTTCCAATTCCTTATCAACTTGAGTAAGAAAATTCCTGCTTTAACTTTTCATAAACAGCCCATATAAAAAGATTGTTTCTGGCCTGACCTGTTCCTATAGGATCTCCTCACAAAGTAACTTTCACTCTCTATGCAAGTCTCAGGAAAACTTTACAGTTTACATAGATTTGGAGATTTTTTTTTTTTTCCTACAATGAGATCTTACAGACTGTTACTGTCCATAGATCCATCCTGAAAAAATACATAGAGGATCACTTCAGCTATATGGGTACGGACCAAAGTCAATTAAAAGTGTGTCCGTGACTAAACTACAAAGACTTCTATAACTTCCTGATTTTATCAACTATACTTCTGGGCATCTGCTGTTATTACAGAAGTCTTTAATCATGCACTTTACTGGAGCCAAGTAAGTTATATAAAATAATAAATCCCTTCCTACCCAGAGTAGAAAAAACTTGCCTCAAGAAATACATTAAGAAACTTTGCACATATAGGTCACTACATTATTAACAGGGAACGCAAAGTGCTGTGCCGCTGAAGGCTGAATTCACATTTTCAAAATAAAATTTATCTTACAGCAGTTTATTATTTAGCCATGAAAAACTCCTTTGGGCTGAATTTCTGCTATGGACACTTAGCTCAAACACAGATTCTCTCTGAAAGTCTAAGACCTGGATCAGACATTAAGGAGATTAGTAAAAATAACAGAAATAACTATTTCTCAATGGAAATTTGTAACAAAATCAGTTGCAACAGGTGGCCAACTGATTAAATTGTCAGAGTGTCATTTTTCCAGACTCATTCTGGATAGTCCATTTCCATAATCCATAATCTATAATTCATAATTCAGATAATCCATTCCATACACATTTATGCAAACTTAACTCTAGATTGGGAAAACCCAGGGCTCATGAGCCCAGCACACTGTGATTTTCAAAATCATACAATTAAAAATGGAGGGTTTTGAGAAGCCTGTCTACATTTCTAGTGGCTATAAGTCATATCTATCAATCTTGCAACCAAAGGACCTGAATTTTAAAAACTTTCAAGTGTAGAAAACTTGCACAATCCTAGACTTTCCTCCAAACAGGTGTGAACAAATGGACTACAGCATTCTACCACAGGCACACCATTTTGTCCGAAACAGCCTAATTTTGAGGCAAACCTGAAATACCACGCTAAGTAAACAATTAGGATATTTTCTGCATTTTTGGATGTGGGTTTGAAAGGGAATGGATTATAATTCTGCTCCTTAAGAAGGAACTAGTTTAGTTTCAGTAAAATGAACCAAGAATTCTTCTTGACGGAAGTTGTATGTTAAGGTTATAAAGGGCTGGATTCTACCCACATGATAAAGACTGAAGTGTGTATTTAATGGCCGTGTGGGACTATTTGGTTGGTAAGAGCAGTAGAGAATTCCTGGTTTAATAGTCACCTGGGCTTTCTCTCCAGCAGTCATTTATCAGCAACCTGCCACATCTTTGTGCTTCATCAATCAATTTTGCCAGTTTCACACCTGTGAAATAATTTCATCTTCCAAACCACTGCAAATGAAACAGAACTTAAAGACCAGACTTGAAATCATTGTGATGCTGTGCAATTATCAGAAAACGTCTTTGCCATTAAGCTTTTGGTCATTGTTGCACTAAAAAACCCTCCAACCTATTAAAAAATAGTCTATTAGTTTAATTTTGGATCTAATCAGTGTTGCTTCTTCTTTTACATGGCCTTTTACAGGAACAGAAACAGAAACAGAGATTCTTGTGAACTTAAATTAGTGAGCTATTTAAACCAGATAGAATATTTCTAACAAAATTACCTTCCAAAGTAAGTGTCAGAGATTAGACAGAAAATAAAACAGACCTTGTAATAAAACCTGAGGCAACAGACCTCAGACTATTGTCATTACCTTCACTGAACATCCTGAGCATCCAACCTACCTGAAACTATTTTATCTAACACTCTAATATGTTACTCCGAAATAGAAGCACCAGTTTTGATGTTCATAGAATGAACGCCTGGATATCTTTATCAGCTAATTATTTAAAAATTAAGAGAGATCAGTACATAAAAGGCCTGAAGGGCCAAAATAAAGTATAAAATGCCTAACTGTATTCCAGTGAGAACAGAAGTTCCTTGCCAGTGTTCTGGCTTCTAACTCTGGCTCCCTATGCTGTCTTAGCATGAAATCCAATTAATTTAAAGTGAAAAAAACACTAAGCAGCCCTTGAAATCCAGAAAAAAAGTCCTTCACTCCATTATTCTTCCTGTTTTATAGCTATCGACAGTATTTTCATGCACTATCCAAACTTTAATTGGATTTTGCAACATGAGGAATAAATTTTTGTCCTTAGGCTAATCTCTCAAAGATCCATTAGCTTCAGTGAACGCCCATAACTAATATTACTAAACCAGGGAAAAATATATCCCAAGACACTCAACCCTTACTCAGTACACCTGCAAATAACAATCATTGCTTCAGGATACCACTGGCTAAAAGCAAAGCTCTGTTTTTTTTCCTAAAGCAATCTTTAATCTTCCAGGTCTGCAATTCTAAATGTTGCTGAGCTGCCACACAGCATCCAGACTGGCTACTCTCACTCTGGCAACCTATGAGAATTGCCTATGAGAAATGCTGTCAGATATAGGCATCCCTATTCCCTCACCACAGTCACTTCACAGAACATGTGCATCCCATCACTTGGTAATTTCATGGACAGTCTTGGGGCTCCTGTGGTTGATATGGGCATAATGTGGCACCAAACTCAGGTCAACACGATGCTGGAAAGTGTAATGATCATTTTCTGAGAATTTTTACATTCTCTGGGGACTCCTTTCCCTAATTTAAATAGATTACACATCTTTTAGAGCTTCTCAAAGCTATAAATATCCATGCATAAACATTAACTTGAAAACTAGATGGAAGTAGTTCATGTTCCTGTTAATTTCAGATATGCATTCTCTGTTGCTGTCAGGATGCCATCAGCCGCTTCTGTGGTTGGAGAGATGAGCCTGGCATCTGTGTGCTGCTCCCGGCTGCTGCTCAGCCCTGGCATTCACTGTGCTGCTGGGAACTACCAGACACAGCACACATACCAAACTCAGAATTTCATTACATACTTACAATGTCAAATATTATTCTTATTTAACTTGATTTCCAAGAATGAGTAGGGTAGAGTGCAGTCCAAGAAATCCTGAAGTAATGAGAATGCAGGCCTTGGACAAACTGCAGGGATCAGGAGGTGCTCCAAGCCTCATCACCCACCTGTGCCTGTCACTGTGCCACACCTGGCACTGCCAGATTGAGCTGCAGGCCAGGCCACCCTAAATATTTCTGAAACCCCAAAGATTATTCATCTTGTCAAATAACATTCATATTTGTGTGAGTGGCGGGGAGCTGGCAGCAGGGCTGCCCCAAGCTGGACACAGACGGCTCTGGCCAGCTCTCGTGCAGCCCCAAAATGCAGCAGAGCCAGGGCAACCCTGGTAAAGGCATTCCATAATTCTTGGCCAGAAGGAAGCTGAAATTTTAAAGCTGTCTTTAAAGCTGCATGAATTAATAAATCCCAGAATTTTTACTCTGCCCTCCTCTCAACAACTGAATCAAGGTGCAGTTTGCTGCTTCTAGAACAAAAAGTCACAACTCAACAATGGCATCTGATTACCTTCCTATGATCATACAGGCTCAAGCTGTTAGATAAAAGCTACATGGCAAGAATTTGAAACTGCAGAAGTGTGGGAACATTAAGGATAAACTAATACCTACTTTGCAACTAAAGGGAGAGTAGATCACAAAAAGAAAATGGCTTTTTAGCTCTACAGGACAACAGGAACCACTCTCTTGCAGCCCGAGCATCCATTTAATGTGAGAAACAGAAGCCATAAATCAGGGAGGACATCTTTCCTCTCTTTTGGAGAGGATTGGGAATTCTAGTGACAATGACCAGTGAGCTCATATACCAGTTAAATCCCTTGATAATTAGCTGAATTACTACACTTACTAAATCCACCCAGTAACTGCCCAGACAACACATTTTTTCCCAGTTATAGGTAATGTAAAGAGCAGCAGATCCCTCTCAGTAGCACAGAACACAGAACGAGGGACCATTTGGAAAATGAGAAATGGAAGTGACATCTATAAGTCATTGTGTAAGGAAAACCAGTATTTTTAGGAAAAAGCAGAAAAATCTTACCTGTCTCATCATTTTAGATTACATTTTTCTTTCATATTCTGCCTGTACTTTTTACTAACTTACAGTTTCTGTGTTGTCTATACTGAACCATAATGTTTTTCATATTACACATAATTTTGTATTTTTATTTGTTTTTCAGAATACTCTTGCATTGCTCAGCTATAGAATTAGTGAATTTATTATTGTGATTTGATTTTTCCTTTCTGTTCTTAACCAGTTTTTCCTTTTCGCACATCATTACCACTTCCCTGGGTCAGTGCCACAGCCAGCCTGTGCTTCCTATTTCCAGAGGAACAGAGCCTCTTTCTTGCTATGTGATGGGCTCATATCCTTTGAAATATCCTTGAATTCAGCCGTTTCTATGTAAAAAACTACAACCTTGGCAAGTATCACATGAGTGGAATTTGGGAAAAAGCTGTTTCTCAACAGAATTCCCATGGACCAAAATTTCAACATGTATGAAAGAGGATCTAACTGATGTCACCTTATGTGTAAGAAAGTAGGTGCACTCTTAGTTAGGGAAGTATTATCACATAGATACTAGCAATTGACCTCAATTTGATAGTGTGATGTTTTTCACAGACAAAAAGTCCCATACGTGGTTTCAATAAATTTGTCTGGATAATATTATTTCCAAACTTTTAAAGTACATGCTCTGAGGAATTTTTCAAACATGAATACAAGACAGGAATATCAGGTTTGTGCAAATACTGCATCTAGTGGCACTTGTTCTTTTATTATTTCTAGAAGCATAAGGATATTTTCAAATAATGAGATAGTAAATGTTTTGTAAAATAAAATGTTGCTGAGAGTTCATAAATGCTGCATTTTCCAAGTTCTACTACTTAAAGATCAATTTTCTAGCTTAGACTTCTGCATTACTCTTGACCATACTGGAAAGAAGCAATGCAGATTTCAGAAGCAGCTACAACACTCATTGATGGGACATCAGAACAGCCAAACACAGAAAAATGCCAGGAAAGAGGAAAACCCAGACCAATATTCATCAGCAGGGTCCTATATTCATATTTGCAAATCAATGACTGTTTTTGAAGCATAACAGTTTGATTTTCTCCCTTGCTTGAACCTTTACAGTAGAAGATTACAAGGAAATGAACTATTTTTCTGCTAGTATCCCAGAAGCCTCTACAAATTTCAAAATGCATTTGACCTGAGAGTTCATTGCTCTTGTTCACACTTGGAGTAATTGAAAGAGAGCTTTAGAAAAGACGGAATTTGGAGGAGATGGAAGGGAATGATATTTCCATGTTTGTTGCGGCCAGTATTCATTTCTATTTGTTATTTCATATTTAATGTTCATATTGTCAAATGGTTCATTCTATGTTCCCCCGTTTTTCCCCCAGTTGTTTTGTTCTTACATTGTATCCCCCCCCAGTTTGTACCCTATATGGATTCCAGCCCTACCCTGGTTCTGGCACCTTCCCTGTCAATCCTTTCCTTATCCAATCTCGGGTGTGTTCCCCCCACTCTCTGGGCGTTTCGGGGTGTCACCCTTTACTCGATGCTCTATTGGGGCTTGTGAACCCCTTTTTCCTCCCCCCCTTACCCCATTAGTCCAGGAACCTGCGGGAAATCGCGCCTTTTTCCCTCCTGCGCTTTGGTCATTGCTTGGGCGAAATGCATCCCCCCCTCCGTGTAACCCCTTTTAAAAACCCGTGCTCCGCGGGGCTCGGGGTTCACTCCCTCAGGTGTACCCTTCGGCTGCGTCTCCCTCAATAAAGGAACTGCTGGAATATCACCGAGGGGTGGCCTCCCCTTGCTTTTTCGCCCAGACTCTGTCGCGGTGGGTAGACCTGATCACCGCTGGATTTGCGATTCGGCAGGTTTCGCGGTTTACTGCAGGCGTGAAAAGCCGCGATTCCCCATACTCGGCGCAGTGCCGGGAGTACCCGATCCCGCCCGAGCTAGCCAGGCGCCGGAGTTCCGCGTCACATGTTGGTTTGGTTCAGCATAATAAAACCTAAGCTCCTGGTTAGTGCTGTTTTTCACGAACGATATCAAAACTATTAATGCAGTCAGCAACAACCTGACTGCAAAAGTTCTCAAGCTGACATGTAGAGACTTAACCTATTTTGGTGTCGAGCATCAGCCAGTGCTCTCCTGGAACAAGCAAGTTGGTTTGTAAAGCCCCAATGAAATATGAGACCACATCACCAAAGTGTCAGATGGCCTGAGTAAGACAGAGCAAAGGCTTTTCCAACAGGTCAACTTTGGAATCATTACTCTTGCTCTTCCTACCTCATCTGTAAAAGTTCTTGGACATACCCAAGAAAACATTTTATCCAGAATTTCTTCTGTGTTTTTTACCATTTCAACAAATGTGAAACTTCTCATAACAGCAGAAGCAATCAGTAGGAAAATTTCCCAATTAACCAGCTACCTCATTTTTAACAAGTTCCTCATAGTCCATTCTCTATTTGCTTGAAAGCCGGGGCATCTATTAGCAATCCTGAACAGCAGACATTTTTTGTTTGCTAAAATACTGATTCATGACATTAAGTCAAAAACTAAGTGCAGTGATACAATCACGAGCACTGAAATACATCTTAGGAAATTCTTTGCTATCTACCCAGTGATTACATTTCCCACAGTCATAAAATTACTTCTAAAATGTGGCATTTCCAACACAAAACCAAAAACCTGTCAACTCTGGGTGGATCTCAGTGGATGAGCTGGAATGGACTAGATTCCAGATAAGCCTCAATAAACCATTTCTAACAGTAATCTTTGCCCTTATTCCCCTGATTAGTTTCTTCCAGGATCAGATGGAGGATATGTCCTTTCCTGGTGGTAAGTGCCTGCAGATCCACAGAGTGAGTTGTGCTTCAGTGCTGCTCACTTAGCCCACAATCCAGGCAGCTGCTGCTCTTCTGCACAAACACCTTCCTGTGAAAACTCTATTCTGTCTAATCTTGAGAAGAGACAGTGATCAAGTTTGTTAGCCAATGGCTGATACTGGGGATCTGCTTCTACACAGAATCTGAGTACAACTGTCCCTGGAAGGATTCAAAACATCTATTGGCTGTTTTGTATAATTTTTGCAATGAGAGCATGTTTGTACAACCCTGGAATCTCACCTTAATGGCTACTGATAAAAAATTCTAAAGCTCAGCTTTTAACTGATGGAGTGAAATGGCAATGTAAATAAAACACTGTGGCTGGAATAACAGCTCCACTGCTTGAACTACACTCTACATCCCAGGAACCTGCATTTTTGTTTGCCGATTTACCTGTCACCCATTCAAATTTGCCAATTTACCCTTTCCACTCCAGGACTAGTGGGGTTTTGTTTTGAATAACTAAGTATCAGAAATATTAATGTATCCTCTACACAACAGGAAGAGGTGCAAGCCACAAAGTTTGCCACAAGACCCCATGTCTGCACTGGAAATATACAATATCGAAAGAAATTAGCTGCAGAGACAATGAAATTTGCATTACCACAGGTTACTATAACTGAAAACAAACTTGAGTGGAAAAGCCACATTAAGCTTCCAAAGTGAACTAAACTCATTATCCATAGAAAGGTTAAAAAAACATGAATCCTGTGATCTCTGACAATGGAGACACAAGCTAAAATTCTTTGCTTACTCTTGAATATAATGATAAAGGAAATGCAAGTCATGTAATTCTGCAGCTTGTGACTGTTGCCCAGTAGAAGGAAATCAATGAAAGTCAAAAATCCCTGTCAGTGCAAAGCATGCAGTGCATGCACTGTGCTGTCGCTCCTCAGAAGGCAACTTGTGTGTTGCTGTGTCCTGTGAATACCCCAGGCTGAAATATCCATTCCATTCTCCATTTCCAAGAGATGGCACCTCTGTTTTAATGGACAAAACTCCAGTTTAGGAGGTATGGCTGATCCCAGATCATTCTCCTGTCCAAACCTCACTTCTGTGACAGGCCATTGAGTTGGTGCATGCATGCTCATCTCACCACAACAGGCCATCCACAAAGGACAGCAAAATTTTGCTCACACACAGAGATATTATGAGGAATCCACTGACTGCAGTGATAGGCAGATTTCACCTAAGTTGGTTTCCTACAGTCTGGTCAGATACAGTTAATTTTTTTTTCAAACAGCAAATCAGCAAATCAGTATTTAGAAGAGCACTGAGTTTTTAGCTTATGTGGTTACCTAGGCTAATAGATTTGGCCCATTGCTGAGAAATGGAATGTGAATTCATTTCTAATTAATTTCCCTTTACACAGCATATGTCACATTCATCAGTCACTGTCCAACTTAATAAATGCTTATCACTTTATAGGATTTTCTTATGATTGCAATTCCAAAAACATCTGCCTGAACTATGCCAATAAATCCCTTGGCATTTTATCCTAACACAGATGTCTTCAAAGCCAGCTTCTCTTACAGCCATTTGGAATTTTATTGACAGTAGGCTATTTAGCCTGTTAAAGAGACAGAATAACAGTGCAGTTACACAAAACTGTTAAAAAAAAGAGGTGCTTCTTCATTCCCAAAGGCTGTATGCATAAGAAAATCAGTTAAATAAAAAAACCCAAACCAAACCAAACAAATCCCATACATCATCCCTTTGTATATTTCTCAAAATAAAATTATAGATCCAGACACTAAACCTAGGTATTTCAAGCAAAAGGTATAGCATAAAACCACAATAAAAATATATCAGTTCTTTACTTATTTACTTTCAGTTTGTCAATTACCAAGTGTTAATTATTCTTCCAAACACATTGACACGTTAACCATAGATACAAAGCAGGCCATTTCATGTATCTCATTTTAAAAAATTAAAGAAAAAGAAAGGAGGAAAAAAGTAAAAAGGAGTCTTATAAACTGATTCCTCCAGAGCAAGTAATGTAAAGAAGGATTTACAGAGGTCAATTTCAATGCAATTTATTTAAAGAAGCATTAGATAGTGTCAGCACTTATATTTTGCTTATCTCTCACAGTCCAAAGCATTAGTCTTGAGGCATTTTGGAATCTTTTCAGAGCATTTTTTCACCAGAACTGACAGAAAAAAAACAACAGCAACACCAAAATAATAGGAAACAGAAGGAAGAAAGATAGTGCCTAATGGGATGTAAGAGGTTTTGACCTGCTGGTGAAGCCTTGACTGCTTTTTGTCAGTGTTTGCAGCTTTACATGACCAATAATAAACAGAAGAAAAGCCTTCTGTCATCCTTGATGACATTACTTAGTTTCCTTAAGAAAATACTAACACTATCAAAACAACAGCTTGGTACCAGCAACCAACTGATTTCATAAAATACACCTTGAAACTAAAATTGCAGTTTATGAGTCAGTTGAAGTACACTGGGACATGGATATGACAGCATATATCAGAAAAAGGCTGCAGGGTAGGTCTGCTACGAAAGATCAGTTTAATTTAGAATTCCTCTCTCTTTAATCACTCTGTGGTGTATACGTTCAGTGTTGCCTCAGGTAAGCGAGGCAGTGCGACCTGGTCAGGCGGGAGGCCACGGCGAACTTACAACCTGGCCGGACAAACCACGTGTGACACCAATGTGGTGAACGGCGGAATATGGTTTATTTCCCGTGAGCGTCCGCTTAAATAACCGCAGTGCACCCACGTGGTTTTTCTGACAGATGATTGACAGAAGGGGTTACGGGGTAATGCTAAGGAGAGAAAAGGGGCCCTGCCTCCTCGTACAGCCCGAGATCTTCCGGCTGGTTTGGGCTAACTACATTTCCCCCCTCTCCATGAACAATTAAACTTGCAACTTATACAAACTGTACAAACATAGTAATAACGAGAAACAGGAACAACTTGTTAGTAGAACATGCGAACGAGTTAGGCTGTCAATGCTCTAAAAGCATAATATCAATTCTACTTAAACGAGCTTTAACAAATTGGGTTAGCTTATTAAGTAAACAAGGGCCAAACACGAGGGCAAGCAATATGGTAATTACTGGTCCGATTAGGGTGGAAACAATGGGGGTGATCCAGGGGTGTTGGTTAAAAGGGGAATTGAACCAGTTTTGTTGTTGGGATTCTTGGCCACGGCGCTTAAGTCTTTCCTTAAGTTCTGCCATGGATTGCCTGATGGGACCGGAGTGGTTGACATATGTGCAGCATTCCTCATTTAAAGCAGCACATAGTCCTCCCCGTTGCATTAACAACAGTTCTAAACCTCGTCGGTTTTGTAGCACCATTTCTGATAGGGAAAACAGTTTTAAAATGTTCTTGTGGATTTCAAGCAGGTCCTCATCGATTGCTCGCTGGAGCTGCAACAGATTCTGTTTCTGTGTGACCAGCGAAGAGATACCTGTAGCTGCTCCTGTTCCACCTAGAGTTAAAAGCACTGCCAGGCTGGCGGCAGTTACCAGTTCACGCTTTTTGAGATGGGGCTGTGCCTCGAAGTGGAGCATCACCTCGTCGTCTGTATGGTACAGGATCCTAGGGATGACAATGACTTGGACACAGAAATCGTTAGCTGCATTGAATTGTCTGATGGAGACACATGGGCTGATACCTGTGATACACTTAGGAGTCTTTTTCCTATGCACATGCTGCACGGGCAGGTCTGCTTGTCTGAGGAAGGCTGCCGGTATGGCCTCTGTGTCTGAACCGGTGTCTGAATCATGACTAGGCTCCTCACTAGTGGAGCAGTGTCCCTTGTATTTAAGTTCTTTCCACCACCCCTCCCGAGCCGGCTTTGAGGCCTGCTCGGCCTCCTCCTCCTCCGAGTGAGAGGAAGTGGACTGATCAGAGACTTCCTGTGTACAGTGCTTTTTAATCTGGCTCCGCCCTCTGGGTTTCTGGTGGGCGGGTGTGCCACTCCTCCTGCTCCGCCTCCCTTCCAGAGGCATCTTTGCCTTATAAGGGAAGGTTGGGGAACTCATACTCTCATTGGGCTCCGATTCCCCCTCCCCTCCACGGGCCACACCTCCCTCCCTGTGGTCTCGTCCATGCATGTCTGTGGCGGGAAATGTCATGGGGCCCCGCCCTTCTTCTTCTGCCTCAGTGCCATTTTGTGGCGCATAGGGAGGTGGCTTTAAGTTAATTTGTTTTAAATCTGCACCCGCAGTATCTTCTTTTGGGCTCAAGGGGTCACCGCGAATCTCCAACGGGTTAGAATCGACCGCGGGATGGGGTTTTGGGACAGGGGATAGGGACCGCGATTGCGAGAGGTTGTCAGTTTCAAGTGCCTGTTTTGTATCTGCGCAAGCATTTTCAAACGCAGTTTGAGTGGTGGCGCCGACTCCCAGTTTTGGGGTTAATCGCAAGCATTGCTGAGCTGCCGTTTCCCGCGTTTCCTGCTCCTCTAATGCTTTCTGTAGCGCCTGCATCATCTTGCCCCAGCTTTTAAGATTTTTGCTAGTGTTTGAAATAATAACATCCTTTGCAAGGGCGTTTGTGCATCTGTCCCA
The DNA here is from genome assembly GCA_018697195.1 of Certhia americana. Taxonomy (NCBI): domain Eukaryota; kingdom Metazoa; phylum Chordata; class Aves; order Passeriformes; family Certhiidae; genus Certhia; species Certhia americana. The sequence goes on from CM031865.1 coordinate 20,867,640, forward strand.
GCATTCTGGATGCAGAATGTCGACGGGACGATCAATAGCTCCCAATGTTAAAAGCTGCTTAACTGCAGCAGTAAAATCTTTTACTTTACATGCAATTCCCCACTGTTCATAAATTTCTGAAATTATCTTGCCTAGCGGTTCCATGCTGGCAGTACTGAGGGCGTCCCCTCCACCGGAGTCAGCCTGCTGCCCCGGTCGCCTCCCCTTCCCAGCGTGTAACCCGTCTCCCGGAGCGCACACACACCCGTGTGTCGGGGAGCGCTCTCGGGTTTCAGCACTACTATGTTGCCTCGGGTAAGCGAGGCACTGCGACCTGGTCAGGCGGGAGGCCATGGCGAACTTACAACTTGGCCGGACAAACCATGCGTGACACCAATGTGGTGAACGGCGGAATACGGTTTATTTCCCGTGAGCGTCCGCTTAAATAACCGCGGTGCGCCCACGTGGTTTTTCTGACAGATGATTGACAGAAGGAGTTGCGGGGTAATGCTAAGGAGAGAAAAGGGGCCCTGCCTCCTCGTACAGCCCGAGATCTTCCGGCCGGTTTGGGCTAACTACAGTTCAGGATTTATTAGTTCACATCTAAAATGCTGTGGTTAGCTAGACAAGCCGCTCGGAAGATGTCGTGCTGTACGAGGAGATAGGGACCCGTCCCCTCTACAATGCCAGCCAATCACACCCGATGTAGCAGCGTAATGGAGTCACGCGAGCATACCACGGTTACTTAAGCCGGCACCTGCCGGAAATAAATGCATTTCGCCATCCACCGTATCGGTGTAGTGTGCGTTTTGTCCAGCCAGTTTGTTGTTCGCCGTGGCCCCCTCTGAACCAGGTCGTCCTGCCTTGTCCCCCCGCAAGGCAACATAGTGGTGCCAAAACCCAGGACCACTCCCTGACACACGGGTCCGAGCGGCGGGTGACGGGATTCTCGCTGGAGGAGGGAGGCGGCTGGAGTGGCAGGTCCGACTTCGGCGGGGAGGACGCTCCCATACCGCCAGGATGCAAGCGCTTGGCAAGGTAGTTGTTGAACTGCATAGGCAGTGGGGTATTGAATGTAAATTAAGAGACTTTGAATGCACAATCACGCAATTGCTAAAGTTAAGGGCTATTGACCTTCCCGTGGACATCCTTCAGGGTGTTGGGAACGATGTACTAACGCCCTCGCTAATGATGTTATTGCCTCAGGCACTAGCAGATGTCTCAAAAGCTGGGGGAAAGTCATTTGGGCTTTAGAAAAGGCTCTGCTGGAACAAGAGACGTGGAAGGCAGCTCAAAGCTGTTTGAAGATCACTCCGAAGATGGGGGTGGCGGCTGCCACGCAGACCGCGTTTGGCGATCGCGCGCTGTCAGAAACTAGCAGTCAGGCCGGCAGTTGCTCACGGCCCCAGTCCCCCAGCTCTGCCCCCAGCCTCATCACTGGGAGGTCACCAGACGGCAAGAATGTTTGCGGGCTTCAGGGTAGTCTTGACACGGCGGGCCCAGGGGAGGTTCCGGGAGGGCCGCCACCCGATGTGCCACAAAATGGCGCAGAGCAAGAAGGAGAGGGGCGGGACGAGGAGTCTTTTCCTGCCAAGCACGAGGGAGAGGGGTGGGATGAAGAGTCTTTTCCCACCACAGACTTGCGCAGTCATGAACAAGGAGGGGAGGGAGCAGTCGATAAGAGGGAGGAAACCTCCAGGCCCTATCAAAGTGCGCGCTCCAAGACATTCCCTTGTAAGGTTAGGGACTCCCCTGGAAAGGGGTGGAGGAAAGGAGGGAAAGGACCCACCCACGGGAAAATCAGAGGGTGGAGCCCAACAAAAGGATACTGCTACTCAGAAAGTGCCTACCATTCAACTTCCTCCAACTCGGACAGCGAGTACGGATGGACCGGGCAGCCATGGAATGAGTGGCGGATAAAACAAAAGAACAGAGAGCAATACAGGACCTAATAAAGCCATAGCCCCAAGACCAAAGGCAACTACCGCAGCAGTATCTGACCCTAGAGCAACCGTTCCCACACCTAAAAAGAACCTGCCATCATTTAGCGTGACACCCGAAGCACCCCCTCACAGTCTGTTTACCCGAATGCTACAGGCTGCATTTGTATCCCTAAATACCTCGCGCTCGAACCTTACCAAGTCTTGTTGGCTCTGCTACGATGCCAGACCGCCTTTTTATGAGGGCGTAGGTCTTACTGCCCACTTCAACTACTCAAAAGAAAGCAGTCCCACACAATGCAGGTGGAACACTCATCGTAACGGGATCACCTTAGAAATAGTGTCCAGTCAAGGAACCTGCATAGGTAACCCACAGCTGATAGGCCACTCCAAACAACTCTGTAACACCACAGCTGTCATCAACAAGCAGTATTTATGGGCCATTCCAGCGGTCCCAGGCACATGGGCTTGCCATACCACGGGCATCACTCCTTATGTTTCCATTAGCCATTTTAACACAGCTAACAATTTTTGTGTTCAAGTTGTTGTCGTTCCCAGAATCCTATACCACTCTGATGATGAAATGCTCCTTCACTTCGAAGAGAAACCCTACTGGCAAAGGCGAGAGCTGATAACCACCATTAGCCTTGCAGTGCTACTGAGCCTAGGCGCAACGGGTACAGCGATGGGTGTTTCAGCGCTCGTGTCACAAAAGCAAAACATGATGCAGCTACAAAAGACAATAGATGAAGATCTACTCGAGCTCCAAAAGAGCATCCTGAGACTGGAGGAGTCCCTGTTTTCCTTATCAGAAATGGTAATGCAAAACAGGCGAGGCCTAGAGCTTCTGCTAAGGCAGCAAGGAGGCCTGTGTGTTGCTCTGAATGAAGAATGCTGCACTTGCATTAACCACTCTGGGATAATTAGAAAAATCTATGGCTGAACTCAAAGACAGGCTCCGGCATCGCGATCAAGAACTCCAACGGCAAGAGTGGTTCAGTTCCCTTTTTAAACAGCATCCCTGGGTTACCGCCCTTATATCCACCCTAATGGGACCTGTTGTGGTTGTTATGCTTATACTCGTCCCCTGCCTTCTTAATAAAATAGCCCAGTTCGTCAAAGCCTGCTTAAGCAGGATTGACATCATGCTCCTAGAACACAGGCAGTTGGCCTAAAATAATTTTAGCTGTTTGTTCAACCTGTTGTAACCGCATTTAAGCGTTTCAAATAACTTGTGTTTTATTACTAACATGTTCTGCAAGTTAATTCTAACACAATTTTAACACTGCCATAAAATGTAACCGTTCATGGAGGGGGGGAAAATGTGGTTAGCTAGACAAGCCGCTCGGAAGATGTCGTGCTGTACGAGGAGATAGGGACCCATCCCCTCTACAATGCCAGCCAATCACACCTGATGTAGCGGCATAAGGGAGTCACGCGAGCACACCACGGTTACTTAAGCCGGCACCTGCTGGAAATAAATGCATTTCGTCATCCACCGTATTGGTGTAGTGTGCGTTTTGTCCGGCCAGTTTGTCGTTCGCCGTGGCCTCCCTCTGAACCAGGTCACCCTGCCTTGTCCCCCCGCAAGGCAACAAAATCCACATGACAAAAGTGGTAAGGAAATAGTCTTCACAACTGTTCATCCACTAGCCCCAAGATTCTGGCAGTGCAGTTAGAGAGCAAGGAGCCAGGCTCTCCTCACATGTTAATTCTGCAGTTATTCCAGGAAAATAATACATTACCGTACAGAAGTTCTACTCATGCACATATTCATACTTAGTAATGTAAAAGTTCATTTTTATTTTGTGTAATTTCAACCAGTGACCTCTATTGGCCTTCATCAGGTTTCCCAGTTGCTTTTCTAATACAGAATGTGTGCTATGATTGTGAACTTGTTCACACCAGTTTTGTTTCCAAACTCAAGATAAATTTCTAAGAAATGTCTTATGGCTTTTTTTCTGCCTCCATCAGCTCATCTATCATCTATGCTTTGCTGTATGCAGTGGACAAGCTGCTAACTTCAAGTTCGTTGATAATTTTTAGTTTGTTTCAGTTTGTTCCTTTGATGCACCCTTGTCACAATATGACACGAACAAACACACACAACACCTTTCCTCAAGCAAGGCAGAAGAAAAAGAGGAAGTTTATTATAAAAATTTATATAGGTTACACACATTGTCCCTTGATTGGTCTAACAGGTGGCCTCCTCTGAGACCACACTGGACAAACCATAGGTCCATCAACTCTCACTTCCTTTGTAGAAAGGAATGTAAGCAATCGTTTACAGAGATGTGTGTGGGAATCTGACTTCAGAAATTCAAAACATCAGAAGGCTAGAAGAAAACATGCAAAAGCAAGGGCGACACACCCTGAATGTAAAACTGCTTCAACATGCTTTGGTTTTATTATTTCTTAACAATTCCTGTTATATAATGCATAATGAGAAAAAGCTAAAATGATGTTGATCTGATATTTTTTTCCTCCCTTGACTTCTACTGCCAAAATATATTTTGGTTTCCACATTTGTGAAAACGTAACATATTGCATAACTTTTATTATTATAAAGGCATACTCTGTGGTCCAATATTAAATTCTGCTTTGGCAAACATGCTAGTGCACATGGGCATTGCTGAGGTAAACAACAATGTCAAGTACAGGTTATGGTACAGGAAGGTAACAAAACACATTTTAAAATTACTGGATTGATATTCACTAAAGTTTTGGGATGAAAGACCTAATTTAGATTAAATAAAGACTGGTCATGAGTAAACCATAGAATCCTATAAGCTTAAACAGAAGCTGGTCCATTTATTTTCTTTCAATTTCTTTCCCTTCACTACCCAACATCAAAATCTTTGAAAACTTAGAATTTTAAACCCAAAGGTAATACTAAAACTAACATTCTCACAGGAACTCAGATGAAATCTGAGAAAAATGTCCAGCTCTTCTACATAACCATAGTACTTTGCTGTTCTGAAATTTTAGGCGGCTTATCTTTAACAATGATCCTATGAACCAAAGGACATACTACCTTTTTAAAAATAGATGGGGAGCAGAGAATAAAATAGTAACTTGCTCAAAGTTCAATAGAAGGAAGGAAAGACCAAAACACGGGCTATCTGATAATTATTTAAGGCTACAGAATAAAAGATGACTCTTCCTAGCAAGCCCAGGAAACATTAAAAGTCTCTGATACAGTAAATCTGGGGAAAAATTCCAACCCATTTTTCATCTGCTTAATTCTATTTTAGATAAATACCCAGATTCCTGAGCACTTACCGAAACCAAATCGAAATTCTGGATGCTCATTCATTATTACCAAGTACCATATGTCAAATTTTATTTTTGGAATTGTCTTTGGCAATAGCACAATCTGTCTGAAGCTCTGTGGCAAAGACTCAAATCTGATCGTTCTGAAAAGAGATTTTGGGGGAGAATACTGTACTGCAGATCCTGAATAGATATAACAGATATAGTATAATTCTGTGCAGCTTCTGCCTTGGCTTTGCACAGAGGCTGTTTTGCAGACCTGTTGGCCCCTAAGAACAAGCAGAAGTGTGAAGTGATGAACAAAAATCTTTGCTTTTACTCACAAAGGCAGAAGTCAAGAAGCTTGATAGACAAATCCAATAATGTAATTTCCTCTTGTTTCTTCAACCATTTTCTTGCAGAAGTTGGCTTATTTGGTTTTTAAACTCTTTGTCTGTCTAGTGTCATTAAAAATACGTATTGTATATTTCTCTAAGGTTCACATCTAAAAGACATTTCTCTGCTTGCGTTCCATCATTTACCACTCTCTGCCTTGAGTGACCACAGAAGTTTGCCTGGCCTGGAGGCCTGGGCCAATCTCCTCAGGCATCACAGCACCTCTCCCATGAATCGTCTCCATCTTTTTCATCCACTTAAGTCAGACTATCGCAAAGAACTTAATTTTGTGTACTTGTACCGCAGGGACTTACAAGCAGCTCCATTTAAGAAACATATTTTTAGTCATCTAGGATTCTGTGGAAATAATCTAGTTCACTTATTTATCCCACATGAGACAGCTCTCAGAGCACACAAGTGCTTCTCTACCCTATTGCTGGTATGTGGGGTGTAGGTTTTTTTTCCACTTAAGCCATAGTTAAAGCTGAGGTTTTATGGAAAAACCTAACTTCTTACATAAATAAGTTCCGCTCTTTTGAAAATCCAACAGAAGCTTAGCCTGTGCTGTCAGACTCACTAAGTTCTTTGGAAAAATCTCTCTGCTCTAAAACATGCCTGCAATATTTCCTTGAGCACAGGAAGGAGGCTCCCTTTATAGCTGTAAAGAAATTACAGTAACAGCAGAACTCCAACGGGAAGTTTCAGCTTTAGCTGCAGGACCACACAGGTGAGGTTCTGCCAGGAGCCACTGCACAGCTCTCCATGACACTACTGCATGAAAATATACCACACTGTTCTGGAGGGTTCAAAAACCTAAAATTGAGGTGAGAATATTGGACAATAGGGTGGCAAAGATCTCAAGGAGCAGAGTGGGGAAAGGACAGGCAAAATGCCCAAGCGACGGCTGGTGCCAGAGGACTCCCAAGCAGAGAGTAGTTTGCAGCTTACTTATGCCCTTGACAAACGTTTTGTTCCGGACAATTTCATTGCTCCAGACACGTTGAAAAAATGACCTTATAAATGCTATTCGCCAACACATTGACTTTTTTGATTTTGAGAACATCCTAAAATAATTTAAAATCAATATGATAAAAAATTCAATTCAAATTGTAGTGCTGGACTGCTAAAAGACAACAGTCAAAATGACTCTCTGACAATAATGCAGTCTTTTTGCCAAAATCCAGATCAGCTCTGCTTAAGAACATTCTGGGCCTTGACTGCAGAGCAGCAGTAGGAAATTACATGCAGGGAATAAACCACAGATGTTAAACTGGGAGGTGACTTGTCCCAGTGACTGGAAACAAGAAATGCTCAGTAACAGCTGACACCTCACACCCTGGAAGGATGATGAAAGTGACACTAATCTCAAATCCAGTTTCAGCACAGCAGCACCATGATTCCTCTCCTGTTTTACTGCTTCTTGAGAGCGTCAGCAGAATCAAAGAAAACTCCAATTCTGTATGCCTTGCATTACTAGTAGAGTTATTATAAATTTTTCTGTGTTCATACTATTGTGTTCATTTTCTTCTATCTCTTTAAGCTTTTATCCAGCTCCATGCTGGTTGTTTAGCTGACTGAAGAACAAGCAAATAATAGCTTCTATTAACAAATATTGATTTTTCTTAAACTGGGTGCAAATTCAACCCTGTGAAAACAAAACACTAGGTGATATTGTTTACATTAGAAAGTTACCATCTGGGATTAAAAATATTGGAAGAAAGTTAAAAAAATAAAAGTTTTATTAGTCACAAAAATTTGATTGTGCTCTGGTTTATGAATGCTTCAGTATTTTTCTGCACAACTTCTTATGCAGTAATTTAGCTACAACAGAGGCATTCAAGTAATTTCAAGAGCACAATGCAATCTTTTGGAAGCAAGGACTATGAAAATCCCTACTGAAATAATTGACATTTAACTGAATATTAAAAAGAATATTTCTGCAAAAAAAAGCTGGAAAAAACTGAGACTTTTTTGCAGTTAAATATTTTATTCAAAACATATTGAAATAAATTTCCAAAAGCCAATCTCTGTTTTCTCTTGCAAGCATTTGCTTCTGTACCCAGGCATTAAGAAAAAGGTGGCAGTGTTCTCCTTAGCATGTAAAGGAAAATGACTGGCGAACTCCTTAATCTCAACCACTCCATCCAGCAATTTATAGGTCAGAGTTCAGCACCACAAACATTTCCTAGAGAATTCTGCATACATATCTCCTTCCTGATTAATTCTTCATATATATGTGTATATACTATAATGTATATTTTTATATAAAACCCCTAAGATGCACTTTCAAGAGCTCCCATATCACCTATTTACTCCATTTGCAGAAGCATTATGCTCTCTTTCAAGCAAATAGTTAATTAGTTGATAAAATATTAACTATTTTATTAACTATTTAGAATATGAGTGCAATTAAGGGATATTAAAACGTACATTATATGGCAATTGTGATGGCCGCCATAGACCTTGGAGTGCTCTGCCATTCCCAGAGGGAGAACCCCTGATGCTGTGCACACTTCCTAAAGCACTCTAAGAGATCCTGCTGTTGCCTCTTCATCCCAGGGTTCCTTGCACTTAACCATCTCAAGGGAATTAAGCGGACTCACCACTCCTGTCATTCCAAGGCTAAAAGATGAAGCTTTACCCTGCCTCAAAGGGGAAATCATGTATTACTGTGGAACAGTCTGTACCACTGTTATGAAATTGTGTTCTGCAACCCTCCCTAGGTGATGATATACCTTTAGATTGGGATGGCCTCTGCATATAGAAATGCACTGACTGCAAAAATTTCACCTAAAATCACAGCAGGCCTAGCTGATTTGCCTCACCTGAACCAGCACTGAGGAAATATCTTTTCAGTACTATTAGAAATGAAAAATAACATGAAAATAACCTGCTCCTCTATGGTGGGTTTCTCAAATTCAGATAGGTAAAAGGGGTGAAATGAATGAGAGATAGGAATTCACTGTTCTTTATTGACTGACTGACATGACTTCATAAACAGCAAGAAATAGGAATATTGACCAAATTACAAGTTGATCCATAGTTAGCAATGTAGGGGGAAGGTAGAAAAGCAGAGGTTCTCCCTTTACTGCAAAACAGATAGGAAGTATCACCTTCCTTTTCTTTATTTGATGAAGCTGAACTCTCAGCTCTCCATCCTCCTTGGATGCTGCCATCCAAGCTCCCTCAGTTTATCAGGTGCCTGGAATCTCCTCTTTTCTCAGCAGAAGAAGTGACGGCTGGCAGAGTTCTGAGGAAACTGAGCCACTGTGTAGTGAAGAGCTGGCAGGGCTGAGTGAAGAGAGCAGAATGACTCACCCTGAGTCTTCCTCTATTGGAAACATTTAAATGAAACTGGTTTCCTTTTTATTTAAAGAGAAAATCAATAATGGTTGATCACAATTCCTACCCACCATTAAGTTATTTCTATAATGAACCCACACATCTGAACTTGAAGTGAGGCAAAGTTAAGAACATCAAATGTGTTAATAACAAAACAAAGATTTAATACTAAGTTTCAATAAATGGGCCTTTCGTATCACTGCTGCTTTTTTTAATTGACATTACTGCTACTCCTTTAAGTAGTCTTAAAATGTAGATAGAAATTAGTTGTTAAAAAGATAGAGGTGGTAGTGTATGGATGAATAACATGTTGTGATCACCTTTAAATAAAAATCCACAATGATATGAATTAATAAAAACCTAGCTTGTTCACATTTCCCAGTATGGATTTGTAGAGGGTCTCGACCATCCCCTTTATGCGTCCTGATGTAATTTAATTGTTTTGCCATGACAGATGGGACACAAAGCCTGACTGAGCATCTGAGGACAGGGAGACACGGTTAACATAGGTTTATGTAGGCAAAAAAACAATAATTGATATTCTTTCCTTTCCTTGCTTTTATTGTGCTTGTATTCTGTAGGAGAGATAAAAAGCTTACCAGATGGTAAGACTGATAAGTAGCAATCCTAAAAATATTCAAACAATTCACCTTTGTGACTCTTCTCCTTTCAGAAATATCTGAATTGACTAGTTCTGAAGGTAGAAGTCAACTAAAGGAAAAGAGTGAAACTTTCAGAAGTCTGCAGAAAGTTAAGTTCAAGTGAAGTGTGACAGCTCCCTATGTTGTCCTTCTCATAGGGCTACAGACAAAGAGAGAAAATAGTCTCAGATCTCACAGAATCTACTGCCCCCACACACACAAACTCATCTGTAGCTTTCCCTCAAAAAATATGACCAACAGTTTAACACATAAATATAGAACAGGAGGAGACGGCTTAACCCAACCACATGAGCACTTTGCTGAAGGAAGGGCAGAAATAGAAATGTACTGATGTGATGAGATTGCTCACCTCAGTAGGAGGTGTCTCCTGCAAGCTATAATATTGAATTTAATCTGGAAAGATTTTTAGCATTCTCCTGCACTTCCTTCTGACTTCCTTCCATAATGATATTCCTGAGGCATTACCATACATAATGTATAAATGATCTCTGCTTAGCATTACATTTATTGCAATATGAAGTATTTTAAAAGTTCATCATATGCTTCTTCATGGTGAACATACTGTGACAAATTTTGAAATGTAAGTCCCCTAGGTGACTCTAGAAGAATTTCCGTTGTGCATACAGATGAATGCTTAGGGAAAATAGTTAAAATTATCTAGCTATTCACAAAAGCAGACAAACCTTATTTTTATCTTGTTGATAAGCTCAAGTTGCAATACTTGCATCTGTCCCTTTCATGATATGGCATTTAAGACCCAATCCTAGAGAAAGGATTTTGAGGAAAATTTGATAATTAACATTTTCTCAGGAAAGTTTTGAGTTTGAATAGAATTTCTTTCCAAATTATGTGGAGAAAGTTTCCCAGCTTTCAGAGTGAATCTACTTTCAAATGATCCTTTAGTATTCTGATGTGTTATAAACTCAGAAAGATTAATTTTGATTTCAGTTCTTGATTGAAACAAGAAATTTAAAGTACAATGCACAGGACAGCAGATATTTAAATTTTATTTTTCTTAACAACGACAACAAAATTTTAAAAAAACCTCCAAAAATCAAAACCCATGCCAAAACAAATTAGAATAAACATAACAGTGCCTTGATAAGCACAGATTCTAAAATAAAAATTATGCTCATGCATTTAGAAGAATGCTTATTGCTAAAGATTTTCTCATTAGCCATATGTGTCACCACCAACACTGCTATTGAAAATATTTGCCTCACAATGAAACAGAAACCCCATAGCACTGGAAAAAATTTCCCAGCACAACACACTGTAAGGATGTGACTGCTGCTTGCATTAATAAAGTGCTTGCATCTGACATTTTTCTCATCTCCCTAAAACCAATTTCTAATTTATTTTCAGGTACAATGAAAATCCAGTCATAGTGGGGCATGAACTTATTATGTGGAAATGCATAAAGATACTCTCAGCAAAACTCCCTCTGATGTCAGTGAAAGTTTTGACCAAGTGAGCAAAATTATTTGCTGTTAAATTTTTCAGCTGATATTTTGGATCCCAGGATAAGATACTCTATCTTTCCAAGAGACATGCGGGATAAGGAGACTTCTAAACAAAGTACTTCAGCTGAAACAGAAGATTTTGAAGGAATTACCCAGACCGTTGAGTTCTCTGTACCTTCACAAATAATTACATTATGCAATCTCTTCCTTAAACTCATCAAGCTCCTCCTAAAAATTAGTTGGGCTTTTTTTCTCCACACTAAAAAACTGCTCTAGAACCTCGTTTGTGTGATGACTGAGACCCATGTTCTGATTTCCAGCCCCAACGTACTCTTGGAAAGTTTGTATATAAGTATTCCTTAGCTTAATGTTACTCTACTATTTACCAATTCAAGGTGCATTTTTCCTACGAATTATTCCATCTTTCCAGATCTGCCTGCTTTCAGTAGTTTAATTACTCTGTATTTTACTTTTAAAAGATATTTTTAAGGAAGTAGCAACACTTCTTTAGTCCATATTGCAAATCTGAGATTTTTCAGGCTTGAGAAAAGATTGACAGGGGAGGTAACAGTTCCCACCTTATTGAAAGCTACTGCAGGAGCATGGGTAAGAAAATGTTCTCCCCTATCCACAGGAGAAGGGACAACATGGAATGGATTTATGGAGAAAAGAGCCTTTAGGTCAGATACAAGAAAAACCTTCCAGCTGAGCCACTGGATTTAATTACTGCATTTCTTTTGTGGTGGGTTTTTGTAGGAAGCAAGACAAAAGTCAGTCAGGGATATACTGGGCGCAGCAGCCCACAGGCAGAGGGGCTGCCCAAGATCCAGGTCATTCTCCACACTTCCTGCTGGAGTAAATTCAACAAAGGGGGGATATTTATTATATAGCAAGTTGGAACTGATAGTGGCCATGCAGACCTAGTAATTTTTCATGACAATGAAGAAATAATAGAAATATCTTCAGGGTCAGTATCTTCATTCTCAAGAAACAGCATTGAGTGTCATTTAAGATTCTTCTCTTTAGAGGCAGTAATAAAAAAAACATGGACTTTACTGCATATTCCTGTTTTAGGAATTAAGCAATGAGAATTCCTGTATTTTCAAGGGCCCTGAAACCACAGCTCCTTATGAAGCCTCCCCTGGTTCTCACCTGGACCACTCACCTCCCACTTCCGTGGGAAATTGGCTGACGTCCTTAATGAGAGACACGGTTCAATCCGTTTGCTTGGAAATAGAACTTTTAATAAGGTGAAAGTAACAAACAGGACACCGTGCACAGTACATGGAGCAACCAGGAAAGAAGCATGGTCTCTGGGTCCCACAGGGCTTTTATACATTTCGGGCATCAGGGGAACCAGGGAGGGGAACGAGGAAAGGGTCCAACAAGAAAAGAGTGATTAGGAATATTACAGTTCCTGTGCCAAAAATTAACCAAATGTAACAGAGAACATTTTAATAACAACTTATAAGAGCAATGGCAGGAAATCAGAACTGGGTCTTTGTTCAATACAACCAAAAATGTTTCTTTTGGGTTTTGAACTGAGACTGTCTTCTTTCTCTGAACTAACTCCAACATCCTAATCATTTCCCTCTTCTTCAAAAAAGCCCGAAACAGCATTATGTAGTGTCCTGTTCTTAATTCGGAAAAGTAACTTATATGCTAATAAGCACACTTAACCTGCAAATATTAATTGGAGAAATATTTTTTTTTTAAGTGATAAACTGAAGTTATTTTTAATTAAAATAAGCACCTGAAAACTAACATTGTTGTGTACATATAGTCATTACTTTAAGTAAGAAGTCGAACTGAGTGAAATAGGAGATGTATTTAATAACATTATCTGGATTGGGATCCTTTTGTTCTCAGTTTAACACAAAAATATGGTGTTGGTTCATCCTCTGTGGTTGAGTAACTGCAGAATGGACAAGGAGACTCTGCCCAGAAGTAGAAGCAATGCAAGTTTGATGAAGTCACCTACATCTAAAATTACATCCCTGTAAACCACTTCTAACACTGGAAAGCAAAACAAAACCAATGTGGATGGCTATGCATATTGCACTTTTGGAAGTTACACCATTCAGCTGTAACTCTAAGAAACACTATTTGGAAGCCAAAATCAAACAGTAAATCACAAAGCAAACTCAGGCACAAATCATTTGGCTATAAAAGTTATCTCACAAGTCAATAAATACACACACATTTTGTAAAGACAGGGATTAAACTAGAAATCCCCTAGCAAAAAGGGTCTGGCTTTCCAGCAGTCTTGAAGTTTAAATGCAGAACAGATAAAGATGAAATTTTTATTTGGAAAAGAAACAGCCTGGAAATGTTTCCCTGAGGAAAGCATTGTGGCCTAGCAGTTGCCATCACCTATGAACCTCAAGCTGCCTGTCGCCCTTGCTTTTGCATGTTTCATCTAGCCTTCTGATGTTTTGAATTTCTGGAGCCAGATTT